>MU227875.1:798255-821152 GCA_018584345.1 Thuja plicata | reverse complement strand
AAATAGAATAGTAAATATAAGCTACCTTTTGAGTTGTACATTCTAAAGATTTATTCTCATTTTAAAATTCAAAATGTAGTTACCACTTTTTAGTAGTACAAGCTGAAAAGTTGTATTTGTGTTGGCCAATTACTTTATAAAAGTGTGGCATAATTTTAATTTGTACCAAAAACCATCATTATAACCAATATATTAACAACCTTATTTCTAAGTTGGACATATTGTCTACCATTATGACTAACAATGACAGAAGATTATTCATCCTACATAATCTCATATCACCCTAATTTTGTTTGATAGTTCAAAGATTACTTTAAAGTAAAAAAATAATCTTTTACATTACCAAAATGAGGGAAGCATAAGGATCTTAGTATAGAGATACTTCATTCACTGCTCCTTCATAAAATATTTTTAAATTTGCAATATTTGAAAATGAAAAATAATTACTTCGCCAGAATCCCCTTGCCTTCATTTAAATTCATATAGACATTTACACGCATTTTACTTTCAAATAAAAGACCATTCAAAATTGTTCAATGATTTTTAATCATGCAAATTTTATTTTTGAACTCCATCTTACAAATACACACCATTGCAAATACACACCATTACGGGATCACTTAGAATATCATTCAAATCAAATAAGCATGGATTGAACTAGATAAGAAAGTAAAATGGACTATAGAAAAGAAAGCAAAATCTACAATAGAAAAAGATAAGGAGTTGGACATTAGATTAGAGAGGAGAATAGAAAGTTAGGGAACTTTCGTGCCATAGTTTTCTTGTAAAACAAGATAGGTAGTGTCATATTTTTTTTGGAATATTTTTCATCTATAAAGTCATCTTAACTATATCATAAGACAATAAGAACTCTAATAGAATTTTATATAGAGAGAGGGAGATAGATCCAAATTGACATGCAATACTATTTACATTTGATTACTTTCAGGCCACCTACATAAAACAATGACCACATCAACCTGCCAAAAGTTGGCGATGCGGTGAGAAAATGGCCTGAAGTGCAGCCAAGAGCAAAAGCAAACATGCTCCGAGAAGAGACAGTGTTCTCCATGGGCTTGAACAATGGTCGTTTGCAAATTCAGCGACTATCACCTTTATTTTGCTGTGGTAATGTTGATGGACATCCTCCCTGACTTGAGCAAATGGGTCTCCGTAACTCCTTGTAATCCCTCTGCTCAATCCATTGAACAGCTCCGCCACTTCTCTGTCGCTTCCCATGTAACTCTTTATAATTCCCGCCTTCTTCAGTACAACAACATCTCTCTCGCTATCAATCAACTCACAAATGAGAAGAACGTACCTTGATATCACACACGTGTTCTCCACCTCGCATATTTCCAAAGCCATTAGATTCCGCAGAACGGTTTCAATGCTGCCGTTGATTCTGATTGTGGGCAGGTGAAATACGTTCTTCTTGATTCGGATCTCTTCGAACTTTCCCTCCACCTTTCTGAATTTGATCCCAGCGCGCCTTAGTTCGGTAGCAGAGGGGATTATGTACTCTTGTTTGTGAGGAGACATGTTCCAGTTGAATTTCCAGATGGTTTTTCTGTCGGGAAAGGATGAATATATGACCAACATGCGGAACAAATCCAGAAGATGTTTAACCTTCTGTCCGCGTGGAATTCCGTGTTGTAGCCAAGATTCTGTGGCGTTGAAAGGGTAGAACAATCTCGTTATTCGCGCCCCATCTAACAAAACGCAGAGCTCAAGGCATGCGCTTTCTTCATCCGTTTGAAACTCCAGTTCCAGTATCTTGAGCAGCACAAAGAAGGGAATTTGATTCTCCAGCATTAGAATGTCACTTATTATGGGATATGCGGTGTATTCAATGATATTTCTATTAAAAAAACTCTGAAGGGAATTAGAACTACCTTTCAAGGCCCTGAGAATTTCAAGAATAAAGCAAGCATCCAAAGTGAGCATCCATGCAAGAGAGACATCGTCGAAATGGATTTGCTGTTGAAAGCATTCTCTTACAGTGGGAACAAGACCAAGAATTGGTCCTATCACATCTCGGTCAAACTCCACAGTACCATCTGAAATAGCCTGCAGCCTTTTGAACATTTTATGCGTGGCATGCACTTTTTGAGAAAGCATGGATGGAATTTGAGCAAGTGCTGTTAGAATTGGAAGGCCAACGGACTTTTGTCTGTTGCAGCCTTGCCCTTTCAGCTGCTCTGTATGAGCTTATCAATAAGTCTCTCCTTTCAATTCTAAACATTCGATTATTGAGATTAATATAATTCTTCTGCTCTCAGTGTGGATGTAATCACTATTGTGGTGAACCACGATAAATTGTGTAATCTGCATTTAATTGTATTATGTTCATTAATTCTGTATTTCTGGTTTTATTTCAAATTCGTTAATTCTACAAGTGCGGCGTTGGTATGATGAAGCGGGCCGAGTGACACCATTTGTGGAACATACGCACTCTGCTTCAATTGGACCAGCAAATTGGGGACTTTGTAAATAGAAACACTCTGAAATGTTAGCTCATTAACCAAATTTTGGTTATGAAAGCAAGTTTTAACATCGATAAGCCACTCTTTCGCCATGTGACTTTTGCCCAAACAAACACTAAACACAAAGATGGCTCAACAGAGTATATAAGTGAAACCCAGAAACTGTAGCAGTTGAAATGTCCGAGGAAAAATCATGGAAATTCAATGGCATTCGGCATGGAGGAAACCACAGTGCAGGTGACTTTCATGGAAAAACTCTAGAATGTTCTTTAATGGTTAAAACTTTGGTGAAGTAGATTCGTAGAAAGTGCAGAATGCCTTTCTAAGCGTCTTCTCTACGATAGAAAAGTGTTGAAGTCTATCCCTCCATTCACGCCAAAGCCGTAAACTCGTAGAAATTGTAGAGCGTCTTCTCCACGATAGAAAAGTGTCAAGTCGTAATTGAAGATATTTTTGTATTCAAAGTTTGAAGATGGTCAGATCTATAATACAAAAATATACCTTAATTTTTTTCCCATTAATTACTAGCATTTTTTTTTTAATATATTATTTAGCAATTACACCTTGGGTACAATTAGGAAAAAAACAATGTACATTTGTATAATATATGAGATATGTATTGGAGAAAGAGTGAAATAGAAAGATGGTGCAATAGGGAGAGAGATGCACGGGTAAGGAGATATAGATAGGTAAGGAGATATAGATAGCCCGATCTGATAGAGAGATTGTTGAATAAGAAAGATAACTGTGTTAGTGGCAGAATATTCATGGAGATGGACATAGATAACAATTACAATAACCTTGTAGAATTTTTTATACATATCCAACACTAGGGTAGAATTGACGAGGCCTATTTACGTTCTATGATCCAGTTGTAGATTAGTTTTCTGGGTGCCTTGAACCACAAGTGATTGTTCATTTTTATTATATAATTGATGTTGAGCTTTGGTTGCATGTCTTATGAAAATTAGATGTTATGATACCCACATCCTACACTCTGAAGTATTTAAGTACTGCAATAGATAATAGTTAATGTTTCTATTACATGGATTTATTAGTTTGTGTGTTTAGGATATATATTACAATCTAAATTTTTTGTATTAAGGAATATAAAATTTATGCAATATGCAATGTAGATGCTGATGGTAATGATGTAGGTTTTACCTTTGATAGCATTGGGATGTTTGGTTGGGATGGCGCAAGAGAGTGAGATGTACATGAGGAGCTTGGTAGAGAAGAACCGGGAGTCGGGGCTTGAGTAGAACCGTGGTAAATAAATGACTTGTTTTGGTTTTCAATATGTTTTAATCTATGTCCATCTTTGCATAGGTCCCTATGCACATGCCTAGAATGAAATTATGGGCAAGCTTGTTTACTTCATTTTCTCTACCATTTCATTCCTTTTTGTGTGTTTGGTTTTAGTATTCTTGCGCTGATAGTGCCATGATAGAAATCCCGAGCCAATAAATTTGCTTTCTATTATGTTTCCTTCTTTCTTTTGTGTCATACAACAATGTACGTATATGTTCTTTCTAATTGAGAGAGTAGAAAAATTTAGCAAATGCAGTGCTTACAGGGGATAAACTAACTGGTTTTGGTGAGCATTTTATTGATCTATTTTGTTAGCAGATCTTGAGATGAAATATGAAAGGTTCCTCATCCATAACTATTTAGGAGGTTTAGCTAAAGAAAGAAACTCAATCAAGTCATATCAGATGGGACACAATTATCTTTGAAAGTTACGAGGCACTTGATAGCCACTGGCAGAGAGTAGCATTGTATGTAAAAGTAAAATAATCTGATAAAGATGAGTCAATAGGAGGAAACGTACATAAAACCTATCATGTGAAAGGATAATGGTCAGTGGCTTCTTTCTGTACACGTACAATTCGTCTAAATAGTGGACGCAATAAAAAATGCATGGGTTAGATCATTTCAATCGTCTTGCAGGGTTAAGAATGATTTTACGTGGTTGATCGCCCACATTAGGTCATCGATCTCAAATAAGGAATGCCTTCGACAGAAAAGAAAATATACTAGAAATTGCACTTTTGGTGTGCAATGGGTACGCCGAATAAATGTAGATCGGGTTTTTTTTTTTTTCTGGAAATCAATTGTTTAAAGTTCTATTATTTTTAGAAATAATTAATTTGATATTTATATTTTTTAATAAGGTTTCTTTTATTAATTAATGATTATAGATTAATTTTATTTAGTAGAATAATAAAAGGAAATTTCATTTATATTTACAAATAACTTATTGAAATTTTACTAACAGAACAGAGAACCATGCAACCAACATGGAGGTCCTAGCAAGAGAACCAGAGCCAGAACTAAGAAGACAAAGGATAAGGATATGGCGATTGATCTCCAGAAGATCAAGGATTTAGCTGCTAATATGGAGCTGCATGAGGCCAAGGCGGCCACCCTGATGGTGGACTTATCTTGAGGGTCCCTGGTCTTTTTTGATGTCCGTGTTTTATTTTCTTTTTTAGAAGCTCATTTGTTTTTTGCTTTGGCCTATCTTTTGGTTCTATTTCATTTAAGACTGGGCATTTTTCTATATTTTCTACTCTGTTTTGAGTTTTCGGAACCCCCCCCCCTCTCTCTCTCTCNGTTTTCGGACCCCCCCCCCCTCTCTCTCTCTCTCTCTCTCTCTCTCTCTCTCTCTCTAAACTAGTTTAATGTTCAATACATATTATGTTAAATGTTTAATGTTTAAAGATTTTTTTTTTAATAGGATTAAATTAAATTGTTATGTTAGTTTTATTTTACTTTGTAAATTATTGTAGAAAACAAAAAAATTTCAAAACTTAAAACCCTAGGTAGAAAACCTAAACCTAAACACAACTAAAATAAAAATGTAAACCTAGACACAACTGAAAATAAAATTCTAAACCCTAGGTCTAGAAAATAAACAATAAAATCTCTCTCTCTCTCTCTCTCTCTCTCTCTCTCTCTCTCTCTCTCTCTCTCTCACACACACACACACACACACACACACACACACAAAAGGCCTAAGAAGACCTAATACCTACTAATAAGACCTAATAGGACCCTTAAGACCTAATAGGACCTATTAAGACCAATTAGGACCAATATGACTTATTAAGACCTAATAGAACTGGAATTATGACCTAACATGTGACTAATAAGACCAATTAGGACCTATTACTTGACCAATTAAGAATAATTAAGACCCAATAGGAACTAATAGGACCCTTAAGATGCAATAAGACCATTTAAGACTGAATAGGACCAATAAGACCTAATAGAACCTATAGGACCTAGATTAAGACCTAATAGGACCAATAATACCTAATAGGACCTAGAAGACCTAATATACTAGTTAATAAGATGTAATAGGACCCTTAAGACCTAATAAGACTTATTAAGATCAATTAGGACTAATTAAGACCTAATAGTCCACCTAATAAGATGTAATAGTCCACCCTTAAGACCTAATAAGACATAATAGGACCCTCATGACCTATTACCTGACTAACATTTAATAAGGCCTAATACCTACTAATAAGACATAATATGTCAGGTAATATTCTCTCTCTCTCTCTCTCAAGACCTAACACTTGACCTACTACATACTAATAAGACCTAATAGGACCTTTCAGACCTAATATGACCTATTAACACCAATTAGGACCAATATAACCTATTCAGACCTAATTTACGACCAATTAAGACCTAATAAGATGTAATAGTCCACTCTTAAGACCTAATAAGATGTAATATGACCCTTAGGACCTATTACGTGGCCTAACATTATTAATAAGACATAAAATTACCTAATACCTACCAATAAGACATAATTTAATACCTAATACTCTCTCTCTCTCTCTCAAGACCTAATACTTGACCTACTACATACTAATAAGACCTAATAGGACCTTTCAGGCCTAATATTACCTATTAACACCAATTAGGACCAATAGAACCTATTAAGACCTAATAAGACGTAATAGGACCCTGAGGACCTATTACCTGGCCTAACATTATTAATAAGACATAAAATTACCTAATACCTACCAATAAGACATAAATTTATACCTCTCTCTCTCTCTCTCAAGACCTAATACATACAAATAAGACCTAATAGGACCTGTAAGACCTAATATGACCTATTAAGACCAATTAGGACCAAGAGGACCTAATTTAGTACCAATTAAGTCCTAATAAGATGTAATAGTCCACCCTTAAGATGTAATAAGATGTAATAGGAACCTTAGGACTCTTGGGACCTATTACTTGACCAATTAGGACGTAATAAGATGTTATAGTCCTACTTCAAAAGTGCCTGCACCTATCCACCATCGAGCAGTGCACTCAGCTCTTGGTTCATTGAGTTCCCTTTTAGGAAATTTGTTAGAGCAGATGACCTAGGCAATGGTTTCCCCTAGCGTAGCACATGTTTGCACGAGGTGTAGAGATATATGCAGGGGTCCCCAGAGTGAGCCTCACAGGGATGGTGTTTCCCATGGTGGATATGATGATGTTTATAGTGGCACACATGGTGATGTTGGAGATGACATCACATCATATGTTGGTTTTCTATGTGCAGACAATGATCATCTTGCAGAGGTAAATTTAATTATTTTATTTACAGTACAATATTAAATTACATATTAATACACATACCAACCATAAAATTTGGATTTTTGGTGAATAGAGGAGGTTTGACACTGGGTCATTCAGTGACCATCATCCGTATCGCTTCCACACCTTGAGATATTGGCCATCCATTCATGGTATGCACTTTCATCTAGATACATAGATAAACTACATTTAAATTTTAAACAATTAAAACTTGAATTGATGATGTGTTTGATATATTTTTTGCAATTTTGTAAAGTGCTTCATGTAATATTGAGGTCAGTAGTTCTTCGTGCTCCACCCCACCAGTCAATGAGACTCAGCCTCATATACCTTTAGTATGTTTTACATTCATTATTTTAAAGTGTTTATAGGCTTACTAATTTATGTACAACTTTTATTCGGGCTTATATTTTTTGCAATTGTAGGATTTTTTATTATCTCATGTCACATCACATTTATGTTCTGACTCATTAGTGACACTGGTTATGCATCAGACATCTAATGTAAATTCTTATTTTCGATAAATTTATAGTCAAGTTAAATATAGATCATAATAATTTATGTATATACAAGATTTTAGTTCATGATTTAAATATATTGTTCAGGTGGACACCACCATGAATCTTGGCATGGCTATAGGATTAAGCCAAACACAACCATCGACATTGTCCTTTGAGGTCGTGATTAAAATTAATTTTGCATTTTTTATAGTGTACCTATCTTTTGTAGGTCTCAAATATCAAAATTTTGTAATGTTTGTTTTTACAAGACTTGGCTGCATCAAATTTTGATGTTGCTGAGAGAGGGCCTCCTTGTCCCACTAAATTTTTCAGTAATTAGATCACACTATTTTCCAACCTTTCTATTTGTCAATGGATACTCAATAGTTTTAAATCTTTTTACATCAACTAATTGATGACCAAAATCAATTGAAAGATTTTTATGCAAACATTCATCTAAAAATTCAAGATTGGCATATACATCAAATACACCAGAAATACATGAATTCAAAAGAAAAAATTGCTCATTAGGTGGGTTACAAAATAAACCTGATATAAACTCTTTTATAGTTTGAGGTGGTATATTTATACCACATTCCTGCAACATTTCATTATTATGCATGGTAGAACGTATAGATCAAAATACATCATAATGATAACGAAATTGAACATGAGTTTTGCAACAACACGTTACTCTTTCCTTGTTAGTCCTTACATACCATGGTTTACATTTTACAAAAGATCTTTGACTAATACTAATACTTAACACCTTAACATCCAAAAAAATTTATACAATTCAGTTTGAGTCATCAAAAATATGTTTTGGATGTGGATCACGAATTTTTGAGCTGACTCTTAATTTAAGGAAATATCTGGCATTAGATGATACTCTTATATTATCATGCCAAAAATTTTCAACCAAAGTTTTGACTTCACTAGTAAGTTTCATGTCAGAGCTCGGGAGTCTGCCCTTAAAGCTCCACTAATGATTTGTCAAATCAATTTCAAATTTAACTCTTCTCTTTACAACTCTTGCTAAAGTTTTACGATGAATATTACGATATTCACTTATGTTTGTCATAATTCTTTTATCATAATTATTTTTATTTACTAAATTTGTCAGACACCAAGCAACAAAGGACAGAGCATTCACTGAGCAGAAGGAAGAAAGATGAAGAAAGAATGAAAGCAAAGGAACTGAAGTGAACATTGATCAGAGAGGTATTATTGGACTAACAATAGATCTGAAAATCTTAGAAAAGTTAAAGTTGTATTATTTAACAGATCATTTACTGTACCAGTTTAACCATTGATTCTAAAATATCTTAACCGAGTGGGATTTAACAGTCCTTAATGTATTTAGATACTCAAATGTATCAAAAGGTTTTCTTGTTAACAACATAGTGAATGCTAGTTCAAAAGATAAACTGTTATTTTAAAATCCTCTAACAAGTTCACACTTAACAATGTGTGTGTAACCTTTAACAGGGTTGGCTCTTAATGGAGGTCACTTCAGAAGAGTGAAAAATTTGGGTTATTGATCCCAAGTGGTTTTTCCCCTAACAAGGTTTCCATGTTAAAATCTGTGTCAAATATGTATATGGTTTATTACATTTATATTTTTCTTTACACATTATTGAAAGTGGATTGGTTAGTTACCACCAATTTTATTTATTGCTATTCGGTAAAGTCTAGAAAGGATAAATAGTATATCTTACCGAGAAGGTTATATTTGATAAATCTATTTAAGGCATACATCTTTTTGGACTGAAAGATGACTAGAGGATATTATATTTGAGATATAAGTTTTGGTTGTATTTTTGGAATTATTGTTAAGGCCACTGATTCACCCTCCCCTCTCTCAATTATTCTAACAATTGGTATCAGAGCTTTGGTGCTTGGAAGAAGAGTTTAAAGACTTAAGCTAAACATCACAAGATAAGTAAATGAGTTGTGCCTAAGTTAAAGAAGGACAAATTTGCATCATGGAAAATAAGGATAAGACTTCATCTATCAGGTATTGGAAATGATGTTACACAACACTTGGATACTAAATATGTTGCACCTATTGGACCTCTGACAATTGATCAACTGAGAGAGAAACATGAACACAATTCTATGATGAAATAACTTGCATCTTCACTATCCGATGCTGAATTTGAAGATGTGAAATCATGCACCTCTAGAAAGAAAATGTGGGACAAACTCAAGCTAGTACATGGAGGAGATATGAATGTGTTGAGAGATAAAGTTGAAAGCCTAAAAGGAAAGTTTGATGACTTAAGATTGAAAGAATGAGAGAACATCACTCAGTACAGTAGCAAAATCAAATAAGTTGTTAATGCTATTTGTAGAGTAGGAGGAGTTCTTAAGGAAGAAATAGTTGTAAGTAAAATTGTGAGAACCGTACTATCTGTTCATGATATTGGAGTATCTGCAATTCAAGAAATGAGAGAAGTAGCAAATAACAATGTTACTCTTGATATTTTGATTGGTAGACTTATTTAATTTGAGATGATCAACTATGAAAATGGTGACTTATAGGTACTATTGAGTCTGCATTCAAATCTTCTCTGAAAATAAGCAAATAAAGTAAAAAACACACTATGATAAATGATAGTGACAGTGATAGTGATGAACAAGAACTTGAAGCACTAATGGCTAGGAAATTACATAGAGGTAAAGGAAGATATAAAGGTAAATTACCATTGGTCTATTTTAATTGCAAAAGAAATTGAAAATTTTATTGTAAGATTCCCTAACAAGAGAAAGGATGAAAGAAACAATGACAAATCTCATGAAAATAAGTATGACATAAGTGATGATGAGACTACAGAAGCAACCGACCCTCTGACAAAAGAGATAACCAAGACTACAAGGACAAATGAAAGAAGGCTTGCTACTGGTTGAGAACAAAGATGAAAAATCTAACACTGCTTCTGATGAAGATGTTGAGGTAGTATTTGTTTCTAGGAAGATGATTCAGACGAAGAAGAAAAGAATGTTGAAACGACACTCATATCTAAAGTTAGCAAAAATGATGTATGGATTATTGATAATGGTTGTACTCATCACATGACTGGAGATAAAGAGAAGTTTGAAACTTTTGAATATTATAATGGTGGATCAGTTAGGATGGGTAATGACTCACATTTCCCAGTTGAAGGAAAAGGTACCATCATGTTGAATAATTTGATCAGATGTGAAAATCCATATTGGGTAAAATGAATTAAACTATAATTTATTGAGTGTTTCATAATTGAACAACACAAGACATTGAGTTGCAGTTGAGAACAAAAAGGCAATGATCTAGAATGAAAAAAGGAAAGTTGATCAGTATTGGTGAACAAACAAAAGGTAATCTATTATATCTTGATGATATTGAAACCACTTGTTTATTGGCTAGAAATGAAGACGTTTGGTTGTGGCATAAGAGGTTATGGCATGTGAACTTTGACAACATGGTTAAGATAAGTAAGAAACAAAGAGTAAGAGGCTTACTGAGTATCTCAAATCCTAACCATGTTATGTGCAAGAATTGTCAAATAGGAAAAATGAAAAAGTCTAGTTTCATAAGAAAAACCTACACATCTAATGCTATTCTAGAATTAGTCCATACTGACTTGTGTGGACCAATGAGAACAAAGAGCTATTATGGTGATATATACTTTATTCTATTTGTGGATGACTATTCTAGGATGATGACTGTCATGTTCTTAAAAGAGAAATCTGAAGCATTTAAGATGTTCAAATGGTATAAAGCAAAATTTGAAAAAAAAAAGTGGAAAAGAACTGAAATGTTTAAGATCAGACGGAGGAGGAGAATTTACTTCTGATGAATTTACTAACTTTTGTAATGAGCATGGGATTATAAGACACGTTTCTGCACCGAGAACACCACAACAGAATGGGATTGCTCAAAGAAGGAATAGATCAATGTTTGATTGTGCTAGAACACTAATGATTGAGAAAGGTATCACACAAACATTCTAGAGAGAAGCTGTAAGTATTGTTGTCTATACATTGCACCGAGTTCAAATGAAGAAAGACACCAATAAGACACCTTATGATCTATGGTATGGATACACACCAAATGTGAGTTACTTTAGAATTTTTGGAAGTCAATGTCATATACTAAAAGATTATAGAAATGGGAAACTGAATCTAAAGGCAATGAAGGAATATTTCTAGGATATTCTACTAAAAGCAAAGCTTATGAATTTTTGAACAAATCTTCTAACAAAAACATTGAAAGTGCAAATGTTAAAGTGGATGAATTTTCTGAGAAAAATGATGAGGAAAGAAGAAAGGAACCAGAAGATTACAATATATTTATCTACATTTAAGAACCTAACACCTTACCTAAGTGATAAAACAATGCAACCGAGTAACAAGATGCACACACCGAGAATCAGGAAAATGCTCACAATGCTGAACCGAGTGATAATGAAGATCATAATGAAGATCAAGATGAGAATCATAATGAAGAATAGAGATCTGAACCTGTACTTGCTAAATATGTTAGAAGATACCATCCATAGAACCAAATCATTGTAGACAAAAGAGTTGTAATGAGAACAACAAGTAAGTCTCTTAACACTAGATGTTTGATTTGTGATTTTGAGCCTAAATCTATTAATACTACACTTGAGAATCAAGAATGGGTTAGTGCAATGAATGAAGAGATTGAACCGATTAAGAAGAATAAAACATGGACATTAGTACCTAGACCGAGTAAAAAAATGTCATTGGTACCAAATGGATATTTCGAAACAAACTCAATAAGAATGGAGAAGTCACAAGGAACAAAGAAAGACTGGTATGCAAAGGGTATGCACAAGAAGAAGGTACTTATTATGGAGAAACCTTTGCACCAATTTCTATACTAGAAGGAGTAAGAATTCTACTTGCTTATGCTGCTTTTAAAGGATTCAAAGCATACCAAATGGATGTTAAATCTGGATTTCTGAATGGAATACTAGAAGAGGAGGTGTACATTAAACAAACTGAAGGGTTTCTTGATCATAACAAGAGGAACATGATTAGTAGACTACAAAAATCCTTGTATGGATTAAAAAAAGCACCGAGAGCATGGTATGAAAGACTTCACTCTTACCTCATTAGTATTGGATTTGTTAGAACAAGTGACAACATTAATCTATATTTGAAAGGAGATACTAATAGTAAGACTTTGATTGCTGAGATATTAGTTGATGATATCATATTTAGAGGTAATGATATGCTATGCAATTTATTTGCTAATGAAATGAGAAAAAAATTTGAAATGTCAATGTTTGGAGAGATCAAATTCTTTCTTGGACTATAGATTATGCAACAGGTTGAAGGAATCTACATCACACAATCCAAATACATCAAAGAAGTTCTTAACATATTCAAGATGGAGGACTCAAAACCAATTAGAACAAATATGGAAACCAGATGCAAATTGACAAAGGAAGACAAGACAACCAAGGTAAATCAGACCTTATACTGATCTATGATTGGTAAACTAATGTATGTTGTACACACTAGACCAGATATAACACATGCAGTTGGTATAGTTGCAAGCTTCTCTACTAATCCTAAGGAATCAAACATGACTGTTGTTAAAAGAATTTTGAGATATCTAAAAAATACTGAAGACTATGGTTTGTGGTACAATAAAGAAAGCAAATTTGAGCTACAAGTTTATACTCATGTTGATTGGGCTGGAAACTTAGATGATAGAAAAAGCACAACATGAGGAGCATTCTATATGGGTGTTAGACTTGTCACATGTATAAGTAAAAAGAAAGGATGTATATCTCAATCTACTGCAGAAGAAGAATATGTAGTTTATGCTGAAAATTTCTCTAACATTGCATGGATCAAGAAATTACTAAAAGGTATGAATGAATAAATTTTTGACCTAGTAATTATCTACTGTGATAATACTAGTGCTATCAATATCTTAAAGAACCCTATGATGCATGCTAAGACAAAGCACATTGCTATTAAGTATCATTACTTAAGGGAACAATTACAAGAGAAATAGGTGATACTGGAATATGTACAATCCAAAGAACAACTAGCAGACATATTCACAAAACCGTTGCCAAAAGATACTTTTGAGTACCTAAGGAATAGACTAGGGGTTCGACCCTTGTCTACCGGTCACTAAATTGACATCGAGGCTGCATTGGCCTACACATTATCAGAGGATCAATCATGTTGATGCAAGTTAAGATATGCATTGTAATGATTTATCAGTACACTGGAGGTACTTATCTGAACCACACACCAGAGAAAAAGATTGTTGGCTACTAAAGAGCTGAATTTTTTTTTTTGACATTGTTTTCAAAGGGAGAGGAAGAATCAATGAAATATACATCAGGGAGAATAGTTTCTACAACCCAAAGGGAGTGATATTCAATGAAATAACCATCCATTAAAGGGAGAAGAGATTCTACAAGAAAGGGACAGACATAATTAGAAAAGATAATTGCTACAACTATCCATTGAAGAGAATGAAGAAAGGGAGAGCACACAGAAAGAATCAAATCCAAGCTAGAAGAGCTTACCAAGATTCCGATATTTGAATTGGTTATATAAAAACTAGTTTGGTATGTTATGGTATATTTCATATTGTGTTTCCATCAATGCCAAAGGGAGAGATTGATGAGCTATAACTGATTGAATGTTTGAAGATGAGAAGTTGATGATCAGCGAGATGCAAAAGTGAATGCAAGACATTAAATCAGTTAATGTATTGTATTGTCATTGATGTCAACTTAATATGGTTTGATTATTCAAACACATATTGGTCATAACCTTGAAGAATAGAAGAGACAAAGTTTATGTTATTGGTAAAATATAAAAAGTTGGTATACACTGAGTGAGAGTGCACACCGACGGATAGTGTAAACTGAGCACAGTAGTTACTGAGCAAGTGTTACAGAGAAAATGTTACCAATCAGTTCACAGTGTATGCCAAGCACTGCAGTAAACTGAAGTTTCTACTGAGCATAACTGGAGTTGATGACCGAGCAGAACTGAAGTTCAAGAACGACAAAACTACTTAGTTGGAAAGAGCTATATTTAGAGATTAACTGATTGATTTCTTTATTCTTAACGATCATTTAAAATAAAGAATGAAAGAGATTTAAAGCATAGTTATCAAGGAGAGATCTACATAATAAAACTAAAATAAAACTTTACAGGATAAAGCAAGAATGGAAAAATTTTACGGATCAAGAAGTGATCTATGACAAAAACAAGGAGATTGAGCGGCTAATCATGTCTATATAAAAAGATAAGGAATTAATTATGAAAAAAAGAGGAATGCTGAATATATTCTTCTGAAGATTAAATTCTTCATGCAAATCTAATCATACAGGCTGAAGGATAGAGCCAAGGAATTCTGTAGACACCGAACAACAAAGAACAGAGCATTCACCAAGCATAAGGAAGAAAGAATGAAAGAAAAGGAACTGAAGTGAACATTGATCAGAGAGTTATTATTGGA
This sequence comes from Thuja plicata, assembly GCA_018584345.1. NCBI lineage: Eukaryota > Viridiplantae > Streptophyta > Pinopsida > Cupressales > Cupressaceae > Thuja > Thuja plicata. The sequence continues at coordinate 806,051 of MU227875.1, read as the reverse complement.
CTAACAATAGATCTAAAAATCTACAAGTTAAATTTGTATTATTGAACAAATAATTTACTATATCAATTTAACCATTGATTCAGAAAATCTCTTAACCGAGTGGGATTTAACTTCTATTCGGTAAAGTCTACAAAAGATAAACAGTATATCTTACCAAGCAGGTTAAATTTGATAAATCTATTTAAGGCATACATCTTGTTGGACTAAAAGATAACTAGAGGATATTATATTTGAGATATAATTTTTGGTTGGATTTTTGGAATTATTTTAAGGCCACGGATTCACCCCCCCCTAAGTTATTCTAATAGCATGGTCACGATCTCTAAATTTTATGAGTCCTAAAATGGTAAGTATTGTTGGAAATACAATAATGGGAAAGCAAGATATTGAGAGGGGGGTGAATCAGATCTTCAAAATTAAACACTTAAAATAAATTGATCCACATTCATATGTAAATGAATCTAATGTAATCTCAGATAGCATACACACAATGAAATAAGTAACACATAACACAATAACTTGGTAACCCAGAAACCCAAATAGGTAATACTTGGGTGGGGATGACACCCACAAAAATATCTACTACTGCAGTAATAAAGTGTACCGGTTAAGGTTACAAATGTTTGATTACAAAATGTAATATACCCTGTGAAAGGTCTACCCTGTTAAGAGCTTAAGATCATTAAAATATACACTGTTAAAGGATTTCAAATTACAATAAAGAAAGCACTTAGTTAGGAGATAAAGAAAGGTCTGCTAGAACCACTCTGTTAAGAGATTTTCACCTAATACAATGATTATAATGTCTCAAGTATTGATCCTTCATTATGCACTCTGATGCTGATGATGGATCTCCTCTTTTCAGTACCTTTTATGATCTCATAATCTGATAGATCTTTACTCTAATGTTCACTGTGTTCTTGCTCTACTTAATCTCTACTTCTTAAAAAAATAACCCTCTATGCAATTCACTTCAAAAATGTAGTCACCACACACCACACATACATTCAAAATAGGGTTCAGAAGCAATCTAATATACCTGTTCAAATTTGATATCGAGATCTAGATCAATGATGAAGATATTATATCCATACCTTGATGGTAAAACAATTAATGCTTACAATGAGTCATGCATAGGATAAAACAATTAAATGCATAACTGAATCCGTATAAGAATATTAAATGCATACATTAGTCAGCCCATAAAGCTTATACAAGTCAGCCAGATCACTTATCCTTGAAGTTTGTATCATTCTAGACATGTATACAAAAAATATTCTACTCGGCACTTGACTGTCTGTCGCTTGACACTTAACATCCCTATATCCTTCTCGGCTTGACAATGTAACTCGGCTCGACAATGTAACTAGGCAAACTAAAAAATTGCTTGACAATGTTGCTCGGCCTTGCATAGTTTTAGCTCAGCCACAATGATAGCCAACTAAAACTGCCTAGATGAATGACTAAGTGTTGATCACTAATCATCAAAATAGCTTAGAGATTAAAAATCTCCCCCTTTGATATTAGTGGCAAAAACACTTATCATTACTTTCATTCATTTCATCAAAAAAGTATTGCCTGAGTATAGTGAGTACTCCCCCTAGGAATATACTCAGAATAATGCATACAAAAGTTTACATGCCTTCAAAATTTATATACAAGTGTACCTGTGCTTTACTGATGTATCATTCTATAACCTTTCATACTTCCTTACCAACTTCTGTACTAACTTCCAACTTCCTTACTAAATTCCCCCTTGTTTTTGTCACTGATTGTTGGTGGGATTAAGTTGTACTTATCCAGAAATTGTTTATGAAGCTACAGGGTGGATGCAAATGTAGTATCCCAGCTTTCCTTTGCAACCTTCATAACTTCTAGTTTTATTTCTAGCTCGGCAGCTAGACTCATTAAACTTTTTGCAGTCGATAGATTTGCACTGCTCTGTGATAACTCCTTTTCTTTTGAGAGTTCCTTTTGTATTACCTTCAAGTGAGGAAACAAACTTGTATGAATATTTATCAGTTTGGCCCCTATGCGACCATCTTTAGCCATGAGCTCGGCTATTCTCCTTTGTGCATTTATCAATTTATTAAAATGTAAAGAACTAGAGGTAGTATCTTTACCTAAAATAGCACCAGTTGATCTCAAATCTAACTGTAGCTTCTCAACAAGCTGTAGATTATCCTTTGTGAAAAATTCAACATCACATAATTTCCTATACAAAGAATATACATTGGCTGTCACTTTCTCTAAAGTTTCTACAAGAACAGAAAGTTCAACCTGTTTAGTGGCAATTTCTTCTGAGATCTTCTCTAGAACTTTGCTCTCAAATCTTCTCCAGGTCCATTGTAGAAGCTTCTCGTTTTTGTCTATGTCCTCATATGTTACTTTTTGTATAATGGTGACTAGTTGATTTATGATTGGAGATTGAGGCAATTCATCCTCTAAGTCAAAAGCCTTTGTAAATATGTCTTTGATGTCATGCAACACCTGCTTTTGCTTTTGTTCTATCTTCAACTCTTCATGTCTCTTCTTCTGCTTAAGCAATTCTTGAAGAGTCCCTTTTTTTTCAAAATCTAGTTCATTGGGATTCCATTGTGGAATGACAATGACCTCATCTAATGTTACATTTAAAATCAGAGACTTCTTCTTCAAGATCTTCTTTTTCTTCATTTCTGGAGAACTTATGCTCGACATCATAATATCTTTCCCTTTGACAGTGTCAACATCTAATGCCTCCTTCAATTCTGTCAATACAGTTTGTGGATTTGGCATACCACCAATTTTAGGACCTGTGGGAATGGATGATGCAGAGTGTGGCAGATCAACCAACACTTGTGCTGCCTCTTCTTCTTTAGGCTTATTAATAACATCTGTTATCACTACTCCACTATCTAAAACTGTCTTCACAACCTCTAAAATAGGTAGATTTTGTGAAGTTACCTCTTGTGCATTTGTTTTTTGTTGTCCTTCACCTTTCTGATCATTGACAATTTCAAGTATCTCATCAGATGCTATGGACTTTTCTTTTTCTGTATTAGCTACCTTAATAGGTGAATCAATGTCTTTCCCACTCGGCATCTATTGTTCCTCAGCATTCAAATTACTTGGATCATCAACTATATAATCCAAAGGTCTATCTGCAGTCAGATCAATAGAGTTTGTTGCATCTAATGCATCTTTGGTCATGTCCTTTTCTACTGCAATTTGATCTTTAAGTATCTGTGGTTTAGGGGTGGTCTTTTCTTCAACTTCTTTTGTCTTTTGCTTGGATGTCCCCTCACAAGATTTCTAATCTTTTGGAATGAGAAGTCAAAAGATTTCCTTCCAGATCCTTGTGCTTTGTTGTACTAAACCTTCAATGTCATTTTTTAGAACAACATAGCCTCTGAGTTTAGGAACAAACCTACTCTTGTATTCCTCAATGAATTTGACTTTTTGTTTGGAGGTGAGCTCAGGTATTACCTGGGCTAGTGTTCCTTCCCTGATCTATCTTTCTGTGTTAAGTGAAAATTCCAATTTGCTTGACACAAAATCATGAAGTTCATCTGGCACATGATTTCCTATCTCTGTAGGAGTTAATTTGAAAGTACTCATCATGTCCAAGAGTGCTTCCTATACTTTGTGCCTATATGCAATCTTCAACTTGTCATATTTGATGAACTTAAATGTTGCTAACCCTACTGAATTCCTCAGTATCACATACCTCATCAATACTTGCTGGTTTCTTGAACTGAGCTATAGGTATGTTGGCAGGTTCATCAGTTTCTATCTTCTCTTCATCACTATCTGGCCCCAAATATAATTTCCTTCTTGGTTTCTTTGCTAGCTTACTCGGCTCAGCCTTAGGAGCAACCTTTGCTTCCTTTCCAGAACTACTTTCTGCAACTTTTCTCTTGCCATACACTTTAGTTTGTACTTCTACTGGGGAAGTAACAGTAGATGCTCTAGTCCTCGGATGATTAGCTGCAGGAGGTGTAATCTTAGTTTTGGCTTGGCTTTTCTTCGTTACTATGATAATTGATGGTTTCTTTCCCTTAGCTTTCTTAGTAACCTCTTATGATGCACTTACTTCCTCCTCTGTAGAAATATCCTCACCTTGTCCAGTGCTAAGGCCTAAAGGTGCATCCTTAGGTTCTTCATCACTACCTAAGCCAACCATTTTCTTGAGATTTTTCACAATCTTCTCTCTTCCTCTCCATAGTTCCTTTATTCAAACTTCTATAAATTTTAGCCTTAGCCTCATCAAAATTTCCAAATCTTTTTGCTGTAGCATCAATTGCCTCAGCTAGGAGTGCAATGATGATTGCTGATGCTTCATCAACATTGATTTGATATGGAAAGGGCTCTAAACATGTTATTCTAGGAGTCATTGGCTTGATATAAGTGTTATCTGTATCAACTAGAAAGCATATTTCTTCATAGTGCTTCTCCACTAGTGACTTAGGAATTATAGTCCTTAATCTCATTCTCTTCTTGAATTCTACAAAATAGATCCCCATTATGCTATTGAAATTGCTACCCAACTTCTCAATACATTCACTAATCTGAACTGTAATGGGCCTATCCTTTTTCCAAACAATATTTCCCAGTGTAGGAAATGTATCCTGAATGTAGAAGAATATACAAACTAGTAAGGAACCAAAATTACATGACGAGCTCTTAGCCTTTTTGATTGATGCTAGGTTCTCGGCTAACTGTGTCTGTTGTAGCTCGACAAGATCATATGTGTGATTCTTCACAATTTTCCATGCATGATCAACTGATGTACAAGGAACACTATCCAATCTGCTAGACTGATAGAACTTATGTGCTATAACCCTTACTCCAAAATCAAGTTCTAGGTCATTAATTATAGAGATAGTCATACCTCTGTTATTCCATACTGCTCTAGTGTTCAATGTAATCTCTTCTTTTCTGTTATCCCTCATGGTTCATTTTCCATTTACTATAGGATAACTAGTCACTTGATGAATCATGCTTTTAGTGATCTTGACTGGTCCATTATCTAACCACATACACATGTCATGAACTCATCTAAGGATAAATTTTATCCATTCATCTTTGAAACCTTGGGGAAAATCTAGGGCACAAGTTAACCCTTTGTCGGCTAGATGTTTGAATTCTGCCTTCAGAACTCCATTTTCACATAATTTACTGTAGGATTTCCTCAATTCACTATCTCCTACTTCACCAATCTTAACCATATAACATGATCTAACATCATGAATCATGAGTACCTTGGGTGGAATGGATGAGAGGGCTCCCATTAAATCACTCTGAATCACACTTTTAGGAATGGATCAAAAGTTGAGAGGTTCACATTCATCACTCTGTATCAATTGAATTTGTTCTGGTTCTGCCTCCATACTCTTAGCTGGTTTGGAAGAACTTGCAGCCATAATTTTGAAGTTGGGGTTTGAGAGATGTAAAATAGAGTACCTCGGCAAGTAGCTCTTCGCACTATTCACCTTAGGATTGCCGACGACACGCTGATGGAATATTCAATGCTAAACTCTGTTAAGATCAATTCTACAAATTACTTCAATCACTCTATTAAACTATAAAAATTGCAAGGTAAAAATGAAAATGTTGACTGTTCATCTTTTATAAGCTTCAAAAGGTCAAGGTAGGTGAGCATTGAATGTTCTACCCATTGAGTTAGTGCGAGCCAGCTATCCTCGACTTTAACACAACTTTCATCCCACTCAGCTCACTACACTCAGCCTTCACAAAATTTCACTTGGCCAACAAAACTTGGCACTTCAATAAAGAACTCAGCTTTAGTGTCCATGAATAGTACTTGACACCTATTAGTGCAATTGACTCATCTCGACATTTGTCTTCAAAGATATGTCCTGGTGCATCTTAACATATGCAAATATGGACTTTTGTACATTTTATGTTAGGAACTAATGTAAGATAAGAATTTTAAATACAGTTCCTTACATACCTCTTTTCTCTTAGTTGGAGATGATGTGATCACCTGATCCATTGGATTGGGTGACCTCGGCTTCATTAGCTTCACTGCTGCATGGTTTAGACGTCTTAACCCATGTCTTGTTCATCTTCTCCCTAATTTTCTCAACAGTAGGAGCAGGTACTCTAGTCTTGCAATCTTTCCTTTTATGTCCAATTTTTAGACAACTGTGATAAAATAGGCCTCCATTCATCCAAATTTTAGATTTACCTCTAAAATGTGTCCTTATGTAGTTTTCTAGAACATGTCCATACTGACCATAGTAATGACAACTTTGCCATGTATTGTAATCCCAATTGTGAGCATTGCCTTTTCTTGGTGATTTCTCTTGTACCTTTGATGTCCATTGTTGTTTACCTTTGGATCTGCAATCTTGTGCTTTATGACCATATTTGTGACAATTATAGCAATTACCATTGAGTCTAAGTGTTTTTCTTGCCTTTGCCTTACATTCATGTGCTTGATGTCCAAACTTATTACAGTTAAAGCAATAACCATTAAATTTAGTTTTTGGATTGGACTTACCATTCTTGCTTTGGCAAATGTTTGTTGTATGACCTAGTTTCCCACAGTGGTGACAAACAGGTTTTTTTTTTCTCGGCTTTGCATGCCTTCTTTCACCTATCTTAGATCATTCTCCATCTTCAGTGGTTTTATGTTGTCCAGTATGACCTAATCCAGAAGAATCTTTAGGTCTTCATGATGCTTCCACCATTTGTTCAAAGTAGCTCATAGCTGCACTCGGATCATTCACTCTGTTATTAAGTTCTTTCTCAGATCTCAATTCATCTTTCAATTTACTATTCTCAGATCTAAGATTAACTATCTCCAAGTCTTTCTTGTTGATCTCCTGATTCACAAGTAGTAGTTGATTTGCCATGTCCACTTGATTAGTGTCATTGTTTTCACATCATGTGTTCTTTCATCAAGTCTGGTAGTCAGCATTCTCTTATCTTCTTCTGCCATAGCCTTGTCATCTTTGGCTTTCTTTTTCTATTCAACAACTTCACACATTCTTATTGATTGGGCTTCTTGTTCCTTTTTCAAGTTTTTGACTTCTTCACATAGTGCACTGTTCTTTTCCAGTAAATCTGTTATTGTTGTATCGCTCTTAGTAGAATCTCCATTCTGAAATAGATATGTGGTGTCCTCTTCCTTATAATGAGTGTCATTCATTTGTTTGGCCAAATATTTCCTTGCAGCCAAGGATTTCTTTAATTCATGTCTTGCAGTCTCAAGCTGTTGTAGTGCTAGCTGAACATCAATCTTTTGATTCTCAATGACTTTACCCATCTTGTAGATCTCCATTTCAAGATCTGTATTCTCAACCTGATTATAACCTTTTAGAGAACTTAGCTCTGATACCAATTGTTGGAAATAAAATAATGGGAAAGAAAGATACTGAGAGGGGGTGGTGAATCAGATCTTAAAAATTAAACACTTCAAATAAACTGATCCACATTCATATGTAAATGAATCTAATGTAATCTTAGATAGCATACACAAAATGAAATAAGTAACACATAACACAATAACTTGGTAACCCAGAAACCCAAATAGGTAAAACTGGGGTGGGGATGACACCCACAAAATTCTCTACTACTACAATAATAAAGTGTACCAGTTAAGGTTATAAATGTTTGATTACAAAATTTAATCTACCCTATGAAAGGTCTACCTTGTTAAGATCTTAAGATCATTACAATCTACCCTGTTAAAGGATTTCAACTTACAATAAAGTAAGCACTTTGTTAGGAGATAAAGAAAGGTCTGCTAGAACCACTCTGTTAAGAGATTTTCACCTAATACAATGATT
>MU227875.1:785374-798205 GCA_018584345.1 Thuja plicata | reverse complement strand
TTAGGAGATAAAGAAAGGTCTGCTAGAACCACTCTGTTAAGAGATTTTCACCTAATACAATGATTAGAATGTCTCAAGTATTGATCCTTCGTTATGCACTCTGATGCTGATGACAGATCTCCTCTTTTCAGTACCTTATATGATCTCATAATTTGATATATATTTACTCTTTTGTTCACCGTGTTCTTGCTCTGCTTGATCTCTGCTTCTTAACAAAATAAGCCTTTGTGCATTTCACTTCACAAATGCAGTCACCATACACCACACATATGTTCAAAATAGGGTTCAGAAGCAATCTAATATACCTATTCAGATCTGATATCGAGATCTAGATCAACGATCAAGATTTGATATCCATACCTTGATGGTAAAACAATTAATGCTTACAATGATCCATGCATAGGATAAAACAATTAAATGCATAACTGACTCTGTATAAGAATATTAAATGCATACATTAGTTGGCCCAAAAATCTTATAGAAGTCAGCCGGATCACTTATCCTTGTTGTTTGTATCATTCCAGACATGTATACAAAAAAATTTCTACTCGGCACATGACTGTCTATCGCTTGGCACTTAACATCCCTGTATCCTTCTCGGCTCGACAATGTAACTCGGCTCAACAATGTAACTAGGAAAACTAAAAAATTGCTCAGCAATGTTTCTTGGCCTTGCATAGTTTTAACTCGGCCACAGTGATAGCCAACTAAAACTGCCTAGATGAGTGAGTAAGTGTTGGTCACTAATCATCAACATAACTTAGAGATTAACAAGTATAGGCTAAGTCGAGGTTGAAACTAAGCCTAGGAAGTTTAAAGCTTTGAGTAGGTTCCTAGTTTGGTCACTTCGTCAACTAGAGGGGTTGATATCCTTAGTAGGATTTAAGGTATTAATTTATCCACAATAATGTTTGATAAAACATATATTCTTACCTTTATATATATAGGAGTGCAGCATGTGTGTGTGTGTGTGTGTGTGTGTGTGTGTGTGTGTGTGTGTGTGTGTGTGTGTGTGTGTGGACCATATTGTTTGTAACCTCTAATAACAATTAAGATTTTCATTTAAGTTACTTTTGCTTTACAAATAGTTATTTTGAGCTGATGTTGATCCACCCATGGCTGGAATTTCAATATCTTACAAAGTTTTGGTTGAGTAGCGGTAGTTTAGATGTATGGTTCAAATTTGTGTTTAACTCAGTTTTAACAATAATATTGTTAAAATAATTTTTATATAATTGTATTGTTTATATTATTGTGTAAAATTATATTACCATTTAACCAATGAAGTTGTTATTCGAATTTACATAAACGGTGACATGCTATAAATTGAACTTAGCGTGTAAAAGGAAATGTCACTTCTTTCTTTTTTTACCTATTTATCAATCCCCTCAATAACAAATAGTAAACTGTAACACACATATCATTGCTCAAAAATTTAAAATGTGATATCAATTTAAATTTTCTATTCAATATGATCACTATGATTCATATTATATTGTTTTCTTCCAATTTGTAGGTATCTTATATATTGTTGATACAACACATTTCACTGCAATAAAAGTTAGCATACAGGTACTTTTAATAGATCATGTTGTTTTTTAAATAATAATTTAATATTTAATATTAATCATATTTTTCTTTCATACTATATTGTATTTGTGTTTGATTAATTAGTTGAACTTGAATTATAAAATTGATATTATACATGATAGAATTTGAAACTTCAATCATTGTTTAGATATAAAATGGATTTGCATTGTAATAAAAAAATCTTTGTCATATAAATATCCTTCTCAAGGTGCCTATATTCAATCATATTCACTATAAGGTGTAATAGGCACCTACAAAAGGATATCCATTGACGTATTTAATATATACATATTATGAAAATAAATATATATAAACTATTAGTAAGGGCCAATGCATTTGTGAGAAAATGTGATGAATACTAGCATGATAAAAGGTTCAAAGAGTTTCCAATGTCTTCACTTGATTTTTTAATGGCACATTTGTTTTTCCTTTAATAGTTTTTCACTATTAACAAAGGATTTATAACCACATGTTTAAAGCCTAACTTCAGTAAATGTGGTCACTCTTTAATGTAAATTGAAAGTAATCAAGTACATAGATGTAACTTTTCATAAGAATTTTTCTATATTTGTTCAACAATTGCCTCATATGGTAGACGTCTCATTATACAAACTGATTTTGTTAAAAAATGTTTCAAAAAAGGTTAAAATATTTATATAATGGTGATATTTTATGATGAACGTGATAATGCAACAGTGCATACACATAATTCATCTGCAATGTTTGTGAAAAGAAATATCCAATACATTTCCATCACTATTAATATGAGTTATGTGAGCATATCGAAGTGATGCCACAGTCTCATGTAGTTGATAAGTTAATGTGGTTTTGAATGACATTAAGAGGAACAAGGTCATATTGGAGTAAATGTCATGAATAATTGATAAACATGCTTCACCAAATTGGCACTCCAGTAATATTTTTAACTTTAAGTGCAACAGATATGCAATAGATTGATTTTCATTCTCTCATGTCGGGAACATGCCCAAACAATGCGCGAGAAGCTCAAAATTGGAGAAAAATAAATAAATTATCAACTATCCTTATATAGTTTCTCATTATATGCACTTAAGACATACAATATTCAGAAAAGAAATTCTAGAAAAAGGATCAGATTTCAAGGATTTTTGTGTAGGCATGAGTGGCAACATAAGGGTTCTCCACATGTGCATGGATTTGTATGGATATATGGCGTACTCAATATGGACAATATTAATTGGTCCAATGAGGAGGAAGGAAGAAACATTGAGAAATATTTTCATCGCACTATTCATTCATGGAACCGTAGAGAAGATCCACATCAAAGAAATATACAAATTAGTTCATAAACATTTTCTCTTAAATATCTCATTGCTATATGACATGATTTTTTAAAAAATGTAATGATACAATTGATATGTGAAATATCCTTATTTCAATTGTAGGCATTCCAAAATTTTGGTCAACATCCATGTCTCAAAATTATAGCACAACTTGCTGAGATGGATATTGACAACGACTTTGAAGAACTACTAAATTGTGTAGAATGCCACACTGTTTTTAGAGAGGGTGCATACCTACGAAAAAATGAAGGATGGTTTGTAGGTGATTATTACACCAACTAATATTTGTATATCATTTTCTAATATCTACTTAAATAAGTATTAACATACACGATCAGAAAGGTCATGCTCGGTCTGTGCTTTGCTAGGGTTTTTTCACCTTGCGTCCATCTCTGTGTTTTCGTCCTTCACACATACTACAATTATTGCAGGAAATAGCTTAGTATTTATGGCTCCAGCCACTTCCCACCAAGTAGTTGATGTTGGTGTTGGTGTGGTTTCAGATAGAAATGGCACCGCCAAGCAAACACCCCCGCAAGTTTGTACCCAAAGTATTCCATGAGGTATGGCTCAGCCTGACATTGTTTTACCCATTAATGAATTCAATGATGCATGCACTTGGCTTGAATCGTACACCCTGATTGGCTATTTTCTGGGTCGCAACCCCCTTCAACATGTTCTCAAGGACTGGGTTGTGAAGAACTGGACTCCTCACAGAATCTGCCTAGAAGGCATTCAGAGCCTTACTAAAGGATTTTTCCTTTTTCGCTTTTCTAACCCCTCCCATGTGGAGGCTATCTTTGCCAAAGGTCCCTGGAATATCTGGACCTCGCTATTAATTTTCTAGCGCTGGTCTCATGACTTCTGTGTCTCTGATGACAAGAAGCTCAAGGTCCCAGTGTGGGTCGAGTTCCCTGGTCTCCCCTTACCTTGTTGGCCTTTCATGCAAGCCATAGTGAAAAATCTTGGTAGGGTTATATGTCTTGAGCATGATCATTTTCTTAATCCGCGCCCTCATAAGAGGCTCTCTATTAAGGTTGACCTTTCTAGGGATCTTAAAGATTCCATAGAGATTCAGGTTGTTGATACCACCTTCACCCAGAAGGTGCTCTATCTTAACCTTCCTAATACTTGCTTCTGATGCCAATCAGTGGAGCATAAGATTAAGGACTGCCCTCTAGTAGTGCCTCGCTCCAAGCCTACTCCCAAGGATGCTAATACACAACCGGTTGAGGCTGGAAAAAAAGAAGCTGGAAAGAAAGAAGATGGCAAAAAAGATGAATGGGTCACTGTCAGTAGCCGTAACAAGCTCCCCAAGCAGCCTGTTTCGGCTCCCGCCTCCCATCTGCCACCTGCTAATAACACAATTTTTTTGGAAACCCCTGTTATCAAAGTTTCAAACACTGTTGAGCAGGGGAAAAATGTTTCCATTGCCCAAGTTTCTATTCCTACAGTCAGCTTGCCTTCTACGGCTGCCAAAATTATTCCCTCCAGTTCCTTTTGCCACTCTCACAGCCCTTTTAGGCATGCTGAGGCAATGCACACTGGCATGCTGGACAAGCGGTGTAATATTTCTCTAGATTTTCCTGGGTTTAGTTTCATCCCACGGTATTTGTCTAATAGTTTTGCCTCCCTTGGGGATGAGGATGGAATGGACGACACTGTTATTCCATGAAGTACATCTCTTGGAATGTTTGTGGGTTGACAGACCTTCACAGAAAATATTCTGTTAGGGATTTCTGTAAGCGGTTTTGTCACCTGGATGTTTTATGCCTCCAGGAAGTTAAGATTTCTGGTTTCATGCTTGATGCTGCTTGTAAAGTTATTTGGCCTAAGAGCCTTACTCTCTATTCTCAGCACGAGGCTGGCCGAGGTGGAGTTGTTACTCTCCTCTCTACTTGTTGTCATTCTCTGCTGGTTAGTCATGGTTCAGATCCCATGCAATGAGTGGTTTGGGCCAATTTCATTATTGAGAATCATTCCTTCGGCATAGTTAATGTTTATGCTCCCAATGATGCTGTTGAAAGATCTCACCTTTGGCGGTGGCTTGCAGATTCTCTGCCACCTGCTACTTGGCTTGTTTGTGGGGACTTCAATATGGTGGAAATGGCAGCTAACAAGGATGGTTTTTTGCCATTTCGATGGACAGCTTGTGAGAGAGAAGCCCGCTATTACATGTGCAATAAATTAGGGCTTTTTGATCCCAATGTGGGCTGCCGCCGTTCTGATGGGGTCTGGCACACTTGGTCTAATTACAGAGCTTCTTTTGACAAAATTCATAAAAGGCTTGACCGTGCCATGATCTTGGCTCAATCTTTTTTTTCCTTCTCTGATAAGCAAGCCTTACCTATCCTTCCTCTTGTTGATGTGACCTTGTCAGACCACTATCCCATCCAATTTAATATTATTTGGCAGACAGCTAAGGCTAGGCCTCCCACCACACAATTCTACTTTAATACTTCTATCCTTCAACATCTTGCCACTGTGGCCCACATTCACCAGGTTTGGAACCTGGAGCCTAGACCCACCTGCTTGACAGGTTGGATTCAATGGTGGAATGACGCCCTCAGGCGTACAGCTCAGTTTTTATGCATCTATGGCTGACAATTGGCCAACTATCATCGTAGAGCTTATGATGCCAACACCAAAGCCTTGCAAATTGCCACCAAAGCCCTTGCTTAGGACCCCTTCAATCAAGAGTTTCAATTCAATCTTGCCAAGTTATGTCATCAAAAGCAAGTGGCCGAAAACCATGCTGCCAGAGGAGCCCAGATCAAAGCCAGGCTGCACTAGTTAAAGGTTGGAGATCAAGTCTCTAAAGATTTTTTTACTACCCTCCATCCTCGGCATACCAGTATGTGCATAGCCAGAATCTGTGAAGGTTCTTCTCTTTTCACAGAGCTTCCTGATGTTTTACAAGCCTTTGTTTGCCATTATGAACAAGTCTTTGCTACTTAGGGCCGCTCCCTTGCCAGTGATAAGGCTCTCAAGGATTGCATTGCGGTATTTTCTCAGTGTCTCTCCCCTGCTTAGCAGGTCTTTTGTGACCAACTGTTCTCCCTGTAGGATCTTCAAGAAGCTGTGTTCGCCATGGCTGATGACAAAGCCCCTAGTTGTGATGGCTTTCCCTGTGAGTTTTACAAAACCCTATGGGATGCCATCGGCCTGGATCTTCACCAAGTTTACCTAGAGGCCTTTCATACCCAATCCCTTGGGGATATCATCAATCAGGGGAATATCAAGTTCGTTCCCAAGTTTGGGGATCCTGAAGATATTTGCAACTAGTGGCCCATCACTTTGATCAATGTCTCTTATAAGATCATTGCGAAAGCTCTGGCTCTTAAGATCTGACACATGCTTCCACAAATTGTTTGGCCTGAACAAACAGGGTTTATTAAATCAAGATTTATTCTTGACAACATCAATGTTGTTTGGGAAGGTATGGAGTGGGCTCAAAAGTCTAACCAGAAAGCCCTTTTTCTCAAAATCAATTTTGCTAAAGCTTATGATCATATTGAATGGAATTTTCTCCTTGCTATGCTTCATGCTATGGGTTTCAGCCCAAGATTTCTTCAATCTGTGCAGATGTTCTTCAATGATGTCTCCACCTGCATTACCATCAATGGCCGACAGTCCTCCAACTTTGGCCTTTTTCATTCCATTTGCCAAGGCTGCCCTCTGGCTCCTGCCCTTTATGTGTTGGCGGCCAAAGGGTTTGGATATTTGCTTTCTCATTCCATTTCTATGGGAATTGTTACGGGAATCTCCTTGCCAAATTGTTCTCAACAGCTGGTCAATGGCCATTTCACCGATGATTCCTTCCTCACCTTGGCGGAGGATGAAGAGAATATCAAGGCAGCCTTGCAATGTTTAGACACTTTCTACCTGGCCTCTGGCTCTGCCATTCAGTGGCACAAAACCCTCTGTTATAGATAGTCAACTCTTCCCAAGCCTCCCTGGCTTTCACAGTTTGGTTGGACAAAAATTTAGCATGGGGAGATATTCCAGTTTTTGGGTATTCCCTTTTCTTTTCAAGGCAATCCTACTGATCTATGGAATGCAGTGCTTTCTAAGATTGAAAAAAAGCTTACTTACTAGATCACGAAGCCACTTTCCCTTGCAGGAAAATTCCAGATCTGTTCCAAAGTTCTGGCCGCTACATATCTTTACTACTCCTCTTGTTGGGCCCCTTCCAAAGCCTCTTACAAACAGCTCGAGAAACTTCTCTGGGATTTTCTTTGGGCCTCTAGTATTGATCATCAGGGCTTTCATAGAGTTGCCTAGGACTTTTGTTGTCTTCCTAAGTCCTCTGGCGGGCTTGGTTTAATTGATACCCAAAAGCAAGGACATGCTCTTTGTGCCAAGTGGATTGTGCATTGCTTCTCTGGTGATGAATCCTAGAAAATTCTGCTTCAGCACTGCATTTCCTCAAGATTTCCTCTCCACAAGCCTGCCTAGAAGGGGATTGGCTTTCAAACCCTTGTGGTTATGAGGGAGCCTGCTCAGATCCATGGCACTTTTGTTTCCAAAAGTATCTGGAGAGCCTGGGAGTCTATCAAGCCTTGGCTTCGGTGGTTTGGAAATGGATTTCGTGATGGTCTTTCTTTCAACCAGCAGAACATTTGGTGGTCTCCTCTTTTTTCCCAAGAAGGGATTCCTCTTGCCAGAATGCAAGGAGTTAGTGCTCTTCAGTTCCACAAGCATGGAATTCAGACCCCTAAAGATGTCTTTTCTAGAAGCACCACAAGTCTTTGATCCTGAGATGATCTCTGAGTTCAGTTTTGGCTCATCTGCCCAGATCATCCGACTTTTGACTTACTGGTTTCTGCCATTCCGCCTCACCTCTTGCACAAATTGGGAATTTAGTCTGTCAGACCATGGTGGAAAGACTGGAAGTGGTATCTTTCCACTCCATTCACCAGTTACAACCTAAAACTTGGGTATTCTTGGCTTATGCCTCATTTGCCCATGTTTGATTCGCTCAATCACCGCTGGCATCTTTCCTCTTCGTAGAAGAGCTGGGGGTGGAGATTTCGCATCATTTGGGATGCTGTTACTGAGTCTAAAATTGCTCATTTTTCCTGGTGTTTGTTATACCAGGGCTTACCATTGGGAGCTCAGCTCAGACATATGGGGGTTCCTGACCCCAAATGCCCTTTTTGTGGTCACTCAGAGACTCTCATGCATATTTTCTAGTTTTATCATCGTGCTCAAAATTACTGGAATTGGATTCATGACTTTTTTTCTCCCTTCAGGCAAGAACCCTTTTCTTGGCACATGATTCTCCTTGGTGACTCTCCCAGAATGCCTTCCCAGTTCACCCAGATTTGGCATTCCTTTCGACTGGAAATTTTATTTACTTTGTGGAAAGATAGAAATGCTGTGCTTTTTTCTCACAGCTCTCAGGATATTCATGTTTCTCTTTTTGATAAAGATTGTATTTGTAATAATGTCATGATGCAGATTCAGGTGCAAGCTGACAAAGTGGCCTTAGAGGTTGCCCACTTATAGGAGTTGCTCCAACACTGGGGCAATGCCCCTTGCACTGTTGCCTGAGTGCCTCCATATTCTCTCGTAGCTAACCATACGCCGCCCAGGGGGCGATGTCGTAGCCAGAGCTCCTCTACTAGACACTCCAGGACCCCATCACAATGGCATGGCAGCTACCCCTCCCCACCTCCTTGGAGGGATATGGGTTCTAGGTGGCCTCCTGTGCTTGCTTCTACTACTGTTGCTCGGCCTTTGGCCTCTGCTCTTGATAATTAGGGAAAATTCCCTCGCCTGGCACTGGCTATCTCGCCCAGGCGCGAGGAAGGAGAAGTTGAAAAAGAAGATTTTGAAGATGGCTAGGCCATCCCTGATCAAGCTCCTGCGCCCACTATCTGGGGCAAACCGGATGACAGAGATCCTCCTCCTTCTTCTGCTACTGCTCTCGCAGCCTGAGGGGCTCTGGTTTTATATGTTTTTTGATGAATAGCTGTTTGTTTTTGGCCTAGGTGCCGTGTGAACTTGCAGGGTGATTTTTTTCCCCCAACCCTTTTTTTGTGAATTTTGTACTTTAATATTTATATTAATAGTAAAGGCCTCTATTCATAAAAAAAATTATTAACATACATGCCTTCTTACAATTTTAACATATAACATGCTCCTTGGCCATTGAATCTTAGGGGATCCAAATTATAGGAAGACATGGAAACAGGTGAAAAAAAAATTGAACCATCAAGAAATGATGATAAACTGAATTCACATAATCATCACATTCTGCAATTATGGAGAGAAAATATAGATTGGAAACATGTTTTGTCCAAACATGTAGTGATAAAATACATTGCAAAGTATGCATCAATAGCAAAGAAAAGCTCATAAATATACCACCAAATGTTGATGTGTATTTCAAACATGAAAAAACCTCATGATTTAGTTGCACAAGCATATAGGAGACTCCTAAACCAAATTTCATAGAAAGGGATATTGGAACTCAAGAAACTTGCCACATGTTCTATAACTTCTACTAATGGTGAGCAGTAGAATATTTGTCAATCTATTATGTCTCACGCAAAGTGCTCAAAACTGTAACTCTGAATAATGAGGAGAATAATGATGAACAAACAAAATGTTTTGTTGAGGGATATAAATAAAGGCCTCTTTGTATGGAAGGCATCACATTAATTGATAAAGCCAAATCATTGATATACAATCCTAAAAGAAGAAACAAAAAATGGGAGGCAAGGGATAGAGAAGCTATTGTGAGAGTTTTCCAAGGTTTGTATCCATTTGTCCTCGTTGTTCGCAAAAATGGGTTGAGTTTAATTTATTAGAGTTATTACTATACAAACCATTTCATGACATAAAAAGTGATATTTGGTCAGGATACTGACTCCAAATAGAAAAGTGGGACTCATTCAATTATAATGCTTGGCATGTCCAAAGAGAAACAATTATAGAAGAAGATGAAAATAATAATTAAAGAAGATGAAGGTATTGCAGAAAATACCATAGAGCGTGAATGTGAAATAATATCTAGGATTCATAATGGTCAAAATATGAAAGTTTAAGAAATAGATATGTTGGAAGAAGAGACATTGATAGAAATATGAATTGATCTAATGAATATCAGGGTGAAGACTATATGATGGGAGGAATCAATTTTATAATAAATATGAAGGATCATGGATGTCTCATATATGATGATATTCCACAATGCATCAACTACACAACCCTTGGTAATAAACAAAAATTTAAGGCAATGGACATAATTATGACACACTACTATAGCAATGGAAATAGATGACCTTTGTTCATGATAATTAAAGGAATATATGATTGGTGTCATTCGTGAAGCCCTTCAAAATGCAACAATTCAAGATCTGTGTCCCCTTCTTTTACTAGCACCAACAGGACTTGTAGCGTTCAATATTGGAGATTTTACAATTAATTCAAAACTCAGTATCCCAATAAGAGATTTTTCTCAACTATAAGGAGCACGTCTTACAAGTTTCCAAGAAGAAATAACACATATATAAAATACATTTTGATTGATGAAATGAGATTCATTGGGCAAAACATGTTAGAAAACATAGATTCTCGACAAAGAGAAGCATTTCCACATAATTCTGAAAAAAGATTTGCAGGTATATTTTCTCTTTTATTAGTATCAACTACCATTTTCTGTCATTTTAAAACAACATGTAGGTATAAAATACAATTAAAATACTGTACATCTTTGTAATGTTCATTTTGTATTATCTTATAGGTATATCTATGAATTTTGTTTGAGACTTGGATCAATTGCCTCTAGTGAATGGTACGACACCATATGATAACAAAAGACGAGAAAATTTATTGTGGGAGGAATTGAAAAATGTAGTTACTTTAGATAAAATATTTAGACAAGATGGAGAAAACATCAAACAAAATAGATTTTGTCAGCTTCTGACAAATCTGAGAGATGTAGACCCATAACCTTACAATTTGAAATTCCTTATGATGAGAATTCCAATCAATTTAAATGTTGCAATAAATGATGAGTTTCACAATTGTGTCCATTTTTTCTCCGTAAATGACAATTTCTATAATCATAACAAGATAATGTTATATTCATTGAAGCATCTTGTTGCATGGAGCGTTGCAATAAAAGTAGGAAATGTGAGTACAATACAAGATTGTTCAAATGGTGAGCTTGATATTGAATTATTAATCAGTAATAATTCAAGGGTGCTGTTGACTTCAAATCTTTGGGTAGAGGCAGGTCTTGTAAATGGAGCATTGGGGTATATTCAAAATATTTTCTACAAACTAGAAAGTGCACCTCCTAAACCACCAACATATGTTATGGTTGAATTTGATAATTACTCTAGAATACCATTTGAAGATTGTCACCCAAATATAGTTCCAATAATACAATACAAAGGGGTAGAAAACTTCAATTTCCATAAATATTGGCATGGCCATTGACAATTTATAAATCTCAAGAGCTAACTCTTTCAAAAGCTATAATTGACATCAGACAAAGAGAGAGAACATGCTTGAAATTTGTAGTTGTACCTCATGTGAAGTCTCTATAGAGTCTTGGAATAACACCACCATCCACATATGACCGTTACGAGAAAATAAAAAATAGAAAACAACTTTCAAAATGAAAGCCCGAAGAAAATAGACTCAAATGTTCAGAAGAATATTGAAGAATTTTAAATTTTTTTCAAAATTGCATCAATGACTTTATTTTCCATGTAATATATTATTACTTCAATGTCTATTTCTATCTCTTCTAAATTTTAGTTTTTCACAATTTATGGTTCAATTTAATCTACTAAATCATATATACTAACATTGATTTGATAATTTTTTAATGCTTAGCAAATATTTCAAACTATGGATCCATCAGAAAATGTATCTGAAATTGTTGATGCAAGCTCAGAGACCTCGGTCAACTATACTATTTATTTTGAAACACCTATCAAGATAAGTGCGCAATATCTATTTTAGAGTGCTTCTCTAAAATTCTTCACGATATTGAAAATGTTGCCTTGTCCATTGATTATGTTGAAGAGCTTGAAATAATAAAAATAAAATATGTTGTGAATAAGGCTAAGGACACATATATAAAAGTGGATGCTTTTCCAGGTTTTATGGAATAAGTATATCATAATCACTTGCAAAATAAAGGTTGTAATACCATTCTAATAAATAAAGAATATGTAATATATTTACACCATTATAACAAAGTGTTCATCATGTAGCCTTGACGTTGTCATTTCAGATCTATTAAATAAAGATTATATGAACCATTTATAAACTTTTAATTTTGATGTAGATTATGTGGTTTTGTCATCAACACTTTTTTATGGTTTATGATTTCTATTGTAATGTTTACAAACCTTTTCTGACTTATTAGAATCAAAGGCATACATTTTGTTAATGTGAAGTATCATATATGTGGTTTTAGTTTATGTAGCTCCATCTTTAATCTTTTATTATGGATTATGTCGATAATTATAAATAAGGGATATATGAACCGTTTATAAACTTTTAATTTTTTATGTAGATTATGTGGTTTGGTCTTCAATGCTTTGTTATGGTTTATGATTTATGTTGTAATTGTTTGAGACCTTTTCCAACTTATTAGAAGCAAAGGCATACATTTGTGAATATGAAATATCATATACGTGGTTTTCATTTAAGTGGCTTCATCTTCAATCTTTTTTATGGTTTATGTTGATAATCATCATTTGTGTTGATATTACTACAATTGGTTTTTGAATTTTCTTCAAAAATTCGAAATGGTTTATGAATATGTCCTAAAACATATTCAACAATTATAGATTTTGTTTATCTTAACTATAATAAGTATTTATTTATTGTTTGAAAAAAAATGTTCTAAAATATTATCAATATGTATTTCTATTTGGAAATGTTGATA
>MU227875.1:772754-785324 GCA_018584345.1 Thuja plicata | reverse complement strand
TATATATATATATATATATACTTTTTAAGGTGTAATAGGTACCTACAGAAGGATTTCTATCAATGTATTTAATATATATAAGCTATTAGTCATGGCCAATGCATTTATGAGAAAATGTGATGAATTCCAGGATGACAAGACGTCAAAGAGTTACCAATGTGTTCTAGTAATTTTTTTCTGGCACGTTTGTTTTTCCTTTAATATTTTTCCACTTTTCATGGAGGATTTGTAACCACATTTAAAGCTTAACTTCAGTAAATGTGGTCACTCTTTAAAGAAAATTGAAAGTAATCAGTTAGGTGGATGTGACTTGTCATAATATTTTTTCTATATTTGTGCAATGGTTGCCTCTTCTGGTAGATGTGTCATTATACAAACTGATTTTGTTAAAAAAACATGCTTCGAAAAAGGTCAAAAGCTTTATAGAACTGTGATATTTCATTCACTCCAAATTGAATGTATTCCTTATTGTTGTGGTGAGAACGTCACTAGAATTACTAGGCATGCTGAAGGAATTTTTGTCTCTCTCTTTAAATTATTAAGTTTGTTCTATTGTCTTGAACATACATTGCCAAATTTTTTTTTGTATTTTTATTAAAATTTAAAAGCAAATCTATTTTAAAAAATAGACGAGGATGCTTATATTGATCTCAATTTAAATAACAAATTCACTTGTTCGTTTGAATGTAATCTTCTTGTTTAGCTTTGTGATGGTTAAAAATGTAATTATTTTCAACGTGGGTAGCTTAATATGGGTTTCTAAAATGGTTTAATCAAACCAAAGAAATCTGCAAACAGAAAATCCTATGGCTAATGTCATATGCAGCTAGCATTGTCTTACTGTTAGGCGTATTGAAATACTGCAGAACAAAAGTAAACAATAAAAGTTAAAGAGTAATACTTTAAAAAAGAAAACAAGAAGCTTAAATTTCCTTATATATTCTTTTCCTATTGTATATGGCATGTTAATGGTTTGGTTTAGTATTTGCAAAAAAAACTATAAAATAAAATAAAACTGATACAATAGATTTATTTTATGTCATAGTATTAATTTAGCCTTTCTCTTGATAAAAGAGGGAAATGGGATATTGGGAAATGACATATTTAGAATTGAATTTTAAAAAGGATGAATTTATGTTACGTTTTTCATGAAATGACATCTTCTATTTTATTTTCATAACATTGGAAAATATTAATTTTTGCGTATGATTTCTATTTACAAAATAGTCTGAATAATGATATTAAAATAATAAATATATAAATTAAATATAGAATTATACATGGAAATATAAACTTTTCTTTTATTTCTATAGAAAATGAAATCGTAAATTGTTAATGTTAATGATTCTTTATTTTTACCTTAGTACAGTAACTAATTCATAAATCTTTTTTTGTAGGATTCATTATCATTATTAAATTGATGAAATTAACACTCAAAATATTTTTCCTTTTTTTGAAATATGTAGTCCCTGCACACATAGCAACTTTCTCCGAAGCACGACATTCGAGCATACCCAGCCCAAGTACTCCATCATTTCTCATTTCAAAGTAGTCTGAAATATGTAGTCCCTGCACACATAGAAACTTTTTCCAAAGCAAGACATTCGACCATACGCAGCCCAAGTACTCCATCATTTCTTAGTTCAAAGTAGTTTTTTTTAACGAGAATAAATTATTGCTATGTCATGGCTATGTTTGTCTGATCTTTTGTTCTATATTATAAAAATATAGTATAAGGGTTCTCTATTTTTTGGTTCTATATTTCATGAATATTTGTTATTTTGGTTATGTATGAATGTCTTTTGTTATGTATACTAAATATTAAGTTCACTTACTATATAGTTTGTAACTTATAATAACAATTAAGGTTTCCATAAGTCACTTTTGCTTTATAAATAATTATTTTGAGCTGATGTTGATCCACCTATGGCTAGAATTCCAATATCTTACAAATTTTCAGCTGAGTAGCAACAATTTAGATGTATGGCTCAAATTTATTTTAACTCAGTTTTAACAATAATATTGTTAAAATATTTTTTCTATAATTATACTGTTTATATTATTGTGTAAAATTGTATTGTCGTTTAAATGGTGAAGATGTTAGTGGAATTTACATAACCTATGACATGCTATAAATTTAACTTAGTGTGCTAAAGGAAATATCATTTCTTTTTCTTTACATATTTAGCAATCCCCTCAATAACAAATATTAAAACATAACACATGTATCATTGTTCAAAAATTTCAAATGTGATCAATTTAAATTCGCTATTCAATAAGATCTATACGATTCATATTATATTGTTTTCTTCCATTTTGTAGGTATCTTGTATATTGTTGATACAACACATTCCACTTCTATAAAAGTCAGTATCCATGCACTTTTAATAGATCCTATTATTTTTTAAATAATCATTTGAACTTTTATATTAATAATGTTTTACTTTCATACTATATTACATTCGTTTTTGATTAATTAGTTTTGAATCAGACTTAGAAGGTAGCTTGAAGGGACTCTCATTGTTTGCTGAATCTTTCTTTGGCTTTGGTTTTGGATGATGAACTATAACTGATTGAATGTTTGAAGATGATAAGTTGATGATCACCGAGATGCAAAAGTGAATGCAAGACATTAAATTAGTTAATGTATTGTATTATCATTGATGTCAACATGATATGGTTTGATTGTTCATACACATATTGTCATAACCTTGAAGATCTGAAGAGACAAATTTTATGTTGTCGGTAAAACATAAAAGGTTAGTATACACTAAGTGACAGTGAACATCGAGCAATTCACTGTGTATACCGAGCACAACAGTAATCGAGCAAGTGTTACCAAGCAAGATTTGATGACCAAGAATAATTGGAGTTGATGATTGAGAATAACTAGAGTTGGTGACTGAGCATAACTAGAGTTAAAGAACAAAAATATTGCTTAGCTGGCAAAGCTACAATTCAAGGATTGACTGATTGATTTTTTTATTATCAACGATCAGTTAAACTAAAGCAAGGAAGGATATTTAAAGCACTTTTTATTCATAGTTATCAAGGAGAGATTTACAGAATAAAAATAAAGGATAGCTTTACAGGATAAAGCAAATCATGGCAAGTTTTACGGATCAAGGAGAATTATACAACAAAAACAAGGAGATTGAGCGGCTGATCATGTCTATATAAAGAGACAAGGAATTCATTATCAAAGGGAGGAATGCTAAAGATATATTGTGTGAAGATAGAATTCTTCATGTAGATCTGATCATATAGGCCGAATAAAATGGCCAAGGAATTTTGCAGACACCAAGCAACAGAGGATAGAGCATTCACTGAGCAAAATAAAGAAAAATGGCAAAGGAACTGATGTGTATATTTATCAAAGAGGTATTATAAAACTAACAATATATCTGAATATTTGCAAATCAAAGTTATATTTTGAACAGATAATTTACTGTATCAGTTTAACCAATTATTCAGAAAATTTCTTAACTGAGTGGGATTTAATAGTCCTTATTGTATTGAGATACTCAAGAGTATCAAAAGGTTTTCTTGTTGATATCATAGTGAGTGATAGGTTGAAAGAAAAACTATTGGTTTTAAATCCTCTAACAAGGTCGCACTTAACAGTGTGTATTGTAACCTTTAATAGGGTTCGCTCTTCATTGAGCTCACTTCAGAAGAGTGAAAATATTTTGGGTTACCAGTCCCAGCTGGTTTTTCCCATATTGGGTTTCCATGTTAAAATCTATGTGTCAAATGTGTATATGTTTCATTTCATTGATATTTTGTTTTACACATTGAAACTGGATTGGTCGGTTAACACTAAGTTTATTTTTTGCTACTCGGTAAAGTCTAGAAAAGATAAACAATATATCTTACCGAGTAGTTTATATTTGTTAAGATTATTTATGGAATACATCTTTCAATAAAACTAAGACTATAAGATAACTAAAGGTATTATATTTGAGATATAAGTTTTTGGTTGGATCTTTTGGAAAAATTATTAAAGCCACTGATTTACCCCCTCCCCCCCTCTCAGTTATTCTAACAATTGGTATTAGAGCTTTGGTGCTTGGAAGAAAAGTTTAAAGGAACTTAAGCTAAAGATCACAAGATGAGTAAAAGGGATGTGCCTAAGTTGAAAAAGGACAAATTTGCATCATGGAAAAAAAGGATACGATTTCATCTATCTCGTATTGGAAATAATATTACACAACACTTGGATACTGAATATGTTGCACCTACTAGACCTCTAACTGTTGATCAATTAAGAGAGAAACACGAACACAATTCTATGATGATAAAAATTTCTTCTTCACTAATCGATGTTGAATTTGAAGATGTGAAATCATGCACCTCTGCAAAGAAAATGTGGGACAAACTAAAGCTAATACATGGAGGAGATAGCAATGTGCTGAGAGCTAAAGCTGAAAGTCTAAGAGGAAAGTTTGATGACCTGAGAAAGAAAGAAGGAGAGAACATCACTCAGTATAGCGATAGAATCAGAGAGGTTGTTAATGCTATTTGTGGAGTAGGAGGAGTACTTGATGAAGAAATAGTTGTAAGTAAAATTGTGATAACCTTATTGCATGTTTATGCTATTAGAGTATCTGCAATTCAAGAAATGAGAGTAGTAGCTAGTAACAATGTTACTCTTGATAGTTTGATTGGTAGACTTATTTCAGTTGAGATGAACAACTATGACAAAAGTGTCTTACCTACTATTGAGTCTGCATTCAACTCTTCTCTAAAAATAAGAAAATCTAGTAACAAACACACTATGAGAAATGATAGTAATAGTGAAAGTGATGAGCAAGAAATTGATGAACTTGAAGCACTAGTAGCTAGGAGATTACATAGAGGTAAAGGAAGATATAAAGGTAAATTACCATTGGTCTATTTTAATTGCAAAGAAATTGGACATTTTGTTGATAGATGCCCTAATAAGAGAAAGGATGAAAGAGACAATGACAGATATTATGAAAAGAAGTATGACAGAAGTGATGACCAAGACTGCAGAAGCAACCGACACTCTGATAGAAGAGATAATCAAGATTACAAGGACAAAGGCAAGAAGGCTTGTTACCTAGTTGAGAACAAAGCTGAAAATTTTAATATTGATTCTGATGAAAATATTGGGGTAGTATTTATTTCTATGAAGGATGATTCAGAAGAAGAAGAAAGGTATGTTGAAACAACACTAATATCTAAAGTTAGAAAAAATGATGTCTAGATTATTGATAGTGAATGTACTCATCACATGAATAGAGACAAAGAAAAGTTTGAAACTTTTGAATATTATAATGGTGGATTAGTTAGGATGGGTAATGACTCACCTTTCCCAGTTGAAGGAAAAGGTACCATCATGTTGAATAATATGATAAGATGTGAAAATGTACATTAGATGAAAGGACTTAACTATAATTTGTTGAGTGTTTCATAGCTGAACAACACAAGATACCGAGTTGCATTTGAGAACAAAAAGGCAATGATCTATAATGGAACAGGAAAGTTGATCGGTACTAGAGAACAAACAAAAGGTAATCTATTATATCTAAATAATATTGAGATCACTTGTTTATTGGCTAGAAATGAAGATATTTGGTTATGGCATTAAATTGTATGTCATGTATGTTTTGAAAACATGGTTAAGATAAGTAAGAAAATAAAAGTAAGAGGCTTATCGAGTATTTCAAAGCTCGACTATGTTATGTGCAAGAATTGTCAAATAGGAAAAATGAAAAAGTCTAGCTTCAAGAGAAAAACCTACACATCTAATTCGATTCTGGATTTATTCCATACTAAATTATGTGGACCAATGAGAGAAAAGAGCTATTATGGTGATAGATACTTTATTCTATTTGTTGATGACTATTCTAGGATGATGACTGTCATGTTCTTAAAAGAGAAATTTGAAGCATTTAAGATGTTCAAATGGTATTGTATCATCTTAAAATGGAATCACTTCCATGTAAAGAATTTTTATCCCTCCTTAGGGTGTGTTTTTTACCATCATCATATTTTCCTCTCATTTATGCACCCTCTCCTGCTTCTGTACCTATTTAGGACTCTGATTGGGCCTCTTCAGACACTATTTATCCCACCTGGCACATTTTCTAGTGGTTCTGACTCCCTGTTCAAGGTCGACCTTGACCTTGACCTAGGTCAAATTTGGCCTCCAACTTGACCTAGGTCAAGGTCAAGCTAAATTTTGACCTAGGTCCCCCTTTCCAATTTGAAATTTTGTCAGTTGTCGGGGGTCATTAAAAAGTTCATTTCCTGCTTCTAGGTCGACTTTTTTGGGTTTTGAAGAAATGAATCTTGAAATTATATTTAATATAGGTCCTATTATGGGGGTATAGGTATAACTAGAATTTAATTCTCCTATGTAGGCCTGTCTAGAATATTGTGCCCTAGATTTGTATATAATGAAGCTTTCTCCTCTCATTTTCTCTAAGCATAATCACAAGCGAACAACCATCAACTAAGAAAGAATCCAAGTGAACAAGACTAAGTAAGAAGCAAGAATTCTACATGTTCTCAAGTTTTCAAAGTCCAATCAAGATTTTCAAGTCTTCCTCTCAAGAATTCAAGTTCTCCATTGAAGATCAAGGATTCAGTATTCAAGCCTTTGAAGGGATTTGGTTCAAGCATTCAAGATTCATCATTCAAACCCTAGATCTATCCATCATGGTGGTGTGATCTTCCTTCAAGATCCTTTGTACATCCTCAATTTTCATTCATTCTTCCTTCAAGGTGGATTACAAGCATACAATCATGGAGGTTTATGGTTTCTAATATTGAGTCCAAGCTTTCATATTTACATACTTGTTTACATTCAAAGTATAATTGCATATCTATTGTTATAGCTTCATTATTAGATCTACTTCTAATACTTGCTAGCATTCCCTATTTCAATTATTGATTTCAAGGTTAATTCCTAAATTGGGGTTTGACTAAGGAAAACCCCTCCCCCCAACAAACAAACCATTTTTCTTTCAGGGACAAGTTCAGAACAACGAATTGGAGTGCAAATCCGGATACCCTTTTCTGCAAACTGTCAGGATCTAGAAATAGATTTTCTGTCAGACTGTGCAGGTCACAATTAGACTTTCTAGGTTAGAATCAGACATTTTTGGTCAAAGGTGACATTCATTTTTGGGTCAAAATCAGACCTGAGCCAGATTCAGAAAATATTTCTGGGTTTTCTTCATCTATGTGTTTCTGTTCTAGATCCGGTTGCAGAATTCCCAGAAACTCAGTACAGACACCCAAAAAAAGCATTCTTCAGATTGGTTGCATTTTGAGGTTAGTACATGTCTTCAATTCATTTCAATTAAAGTTTTAATCTTCCTAAATATATTACACACTCTCTTCTATAAAATGGAATTTAGGATTCTTCTCTCTATCCCTATCCTTAATAGGTTGATTCATTTATGCATTGATCCTTTCTTTGGGGTTAATCAATTTGTATCTTCCCTTCATGAAATTTGGTGTTAAGAGGACAATCTTACCTTCTCCACTATCTCAAAAATATAATAATAAACAATACATTCAATTACTACCCCGCATCATTATTTAATCTTACATTCTAATAAACCTTCCATTTTCTTATATTACAGGTATAAAGCTAAAGTTGAAAAACAAAGTAGAAAAGAACTGAAATGTTTAAGATCAGATAGAGGAGGAGAATTTATTTCTAATGAATTCACTATCTTTTTTAATGAGCATGAGATTACAAGACAAGATTATGCATCGATAACACCACAACAAAATGGAATTGTTGAAAGGAGGAATAGATCAATTATTGATTGTGCCCGAATACTGATAATTGAAAAAGGCATCACACAAACATTCTAGAGAGAAGTTGTAAGTACTATTGTCTATACACTGAACAGAGCTCAATTGAAGAAAGACACAAATAAGACACCTTATGAGCTATGGTATGGATACACACCAAATGTGAGTTAGTTTAGAATTTTTGGAATTCAATGTTATATACTGAAAGATGATAGAAGAGGGAAACTTGACTCTAAAAGTGGTAAAGGAATATTTGTAGGATATTGTACTAAAAGAAAAGCTTATAAGTGTCTAAACAAATCTTCTAACAAAATCATTGAGAGTGAAAATGTTAAAGTGTATGAATTTGCTAAGAAAAATGATGAGGAAAGAAGAAAGGGACCTGGAGATTACATCATATTTGCCCACATTGAATAACTTGACACCTTGCATCAGTGATAGAACAATGTAACTGAGCAACAAGTTGTAGACAATGAGAATCAGGAAAATACTCACAATGTTGAACTGAGTGATGAATATCAAAATGAAGAACAAAGATCTGAACCTGTACTTTCTAAATATGTCAAAAGACACCATCCATAGGACCAGATCATTGGGGAAAAAAGAGAAGGAATGAGAATAATAATTAAGTCACTTAACAATAGATGTTTGATTTGTGATTTTGAGCCTAAATCTTTTAATGTTGCACTTGAGAATCAAGAATGGGTTAGTGCAATGAATGAAGAGATTGAACATATTAAGAAGAATAAAACATGGACATTAGTACCTAGAGCGAGTGACAAAAATTTCATTGGCACCAAATGGATTTTTAGAAACAAACTTAAAGAGAATGGAGAAGTCACAAGGAACAAAGAAAGACTGGTATGCAAAGGGTATGCACAAGAAGAAGGTATTGACTATGGAAAAATCTTTGCACCCGTTGCTAGACTAGGAGTAAGAGTTCTACTTGTTTATGCTTCTTTTAAAGGATTCAAAGTATAAAAAATGGATTTTAAATCTGCATTTTTTAATGGAATACTAGAAGAGGACATATACATTGAATAGCCTAGAGGGTTTATTGATCCTAACAAGAGGAACATGGTTTGTAAACTACACAAAGCCTTGTATGGATTGAAACAAGCACTGAGAGCATGATTCTACAATAGCCTAAAGGTATCTACATCACTAAGAAGTTCTGAAGATATTCAAGATGGAGGACTCCAAACTAGTTAGAACACCTATGGAAACAAGATGTATATTGACAAAGGAAGACAAGACAACCAGGGTAAATCATACCTTATACATATATATCATTGGTAAACTAATTTATGTTGTACATACTAGACTTGATATAGCACATGCAATTGGTATAGTTGCAATATTCTCTGCTAACCCTAAGGAATCACACATGACTATTGTTAAAAGGATTTTGAGATATCTAAAAAATACTGAAGACTATGGTTTGTTGTACAATAAAGAAGGCAAATTTGAGCTATAAGTTTATATTGATGTTGATTGGGCTGGAAACATAGATGATAGAAAGAGAACTACATGAGGAGTATTCTTTATGGGTGACATGCTTGTCACATGGATTAGTAAAAAGAAAGGATGCATATCTCAATCAAGTATAGAAGCATAATATGTAGTTGCTGCTGCAAATTGCTCTAACATTGCATGGATAAAGTAATTTATTAAAGGTATGAATGAGGAAATTCTTGACCTAATAATTATCTATTGTGATAATGCAAGTGCTATAAATATTTCAAAGAACCTTGTGATGCGTGCTAAGACAAAGAACATATCTATTAAGTATCATTACTTGGGGGAACAAGTAAAAGAGAAATAGGTAATATTGTAATATGTACAATCTGAAGAACAACTAACAGACATATTCACAAAACCATTGCTAATAGATACATTTGAATACCTGAGGAATAGACTAGGGGTTTGTCCCTTGTCTATTGGTCACTAAACTGACTAGAAGATTGCATCAGCCTACACATTATCAAAAGATTAATCATGTTGATGCAAGATGAGATATGGACTGCAATGACATATTAGTACACTGAAGGTACTTATCTGAACCACACACTAGAGATATTGTTGGCTACTATACAACTATTTTTTTTTTGGCATTTCCCTCAAAGGGAGAGAAAGATTCAATGAAATATCCATCAAAGGGAGAGAATTGGAAAAAGTTAACACTGCATATCTATCCAGAAAAAAGGAGAAGATATTCTACAAGAAAGGGAGAGACAGAATTAGAAGTACACCTATCTATTGAAGGGAATGAAGAAAGGGAGAGCACAAAGCTGAATCAAATCTACAAGGAGAGCTGTATGGTACTTAAAACATATTAAATCTAAGCTAGAAGAGATTACCGAGATTTAGATATTTGAATAGGTTATAGAATAATAAGTTTGGTATGTTATGGCATGTTTTATACTGCATATTTCACATTGTGTTGCCATCAATGCCAAATGGAGATATTGATGAACTATAACTGATTGAATGTTTGAAGATGATAAGTTGATGATCACCGAGCTGCGAAAGTGAATGCAAGATATT
The DNA here is from genome assembly GCA_018584345.1 of Thuja plicata. Taxonomy (NCBI): domain Eukaryota; kingdom Viridiplantae; phylum Streptophyta; class Pinopsida; order Cupressales; family Cupressaceae; genus Thuja; species Thuja plicata. The sequence goes on along the minus strand of MU227875.1, from coordinate 774,980 downwards.
AAATCAATTAATGTATTCTATTGTCATTGATTTCAACTTGATATGTTTTGATTGTTCATACACATATTGTCATAACCTTGAAGATCTGAAGAGATAAATTTTATGTGGTCGGTAAAACATAAAAGGTTAATATACACTGAGTGACAGTGAACACCAAGCAATTCACAGTGTATACCAAGCACAACAGTAATTGAGAAAGTGTTTCTGAGCAAGATTTGATGACCGAGCATAACTCAAGTTGATGATCGAGCATAACTAGAGTTTATGACTGAGCATAACTAGAGTTAAATAATGACAAAATTGCTTAGCTAGCAGAGCTACAATTCAGGGATTGACTGATTGATTGTTTTATTATCAACGATCAGTTAAAGTAAAGCAAGGAAGGAGATTTAAAGCATGTTGTATTCACAGTTATCAAGGAGATATTTATGGAATAAAACTAAAGGAGATATTTACAAGATAAAGCATAGCATGGCGAGTTTTACAGATCAAGGAGAGATGTACGATAAAAAACAAGGAGATTGAGCGGCTAATCATGTCTATATAAAGAGACAAGGAATTCATTATCAAAGGGAGGAATGCTGAAAATATATTATGTGAAGATAGAATTATTCATGCAGATATGATCATATAGGCTGAAGAAAAGAGCCAAGGAATTCTATAGACATCGAGCAATAGAGGACAGAGCATTCACCAAGAAGAATAAAAAAAGAAGGAAAAGTAATTGGAGTGTATATTGATCAAAGAGGTATTATAGAACTAATAATAGATCTGAATATTTGCAAATCAAAGTTGTATTTTGAACAAATCATTTACTATATCAGTATAACCATTAATTCATAAAATCTCTTAACCAAGGGCTCCCTTCTAGCCCTTCTGTTGTGTGGGAAACTTTGATAGCGGAACACTGGAACCTCCTGAGTGGGTTCTCCAAGTTTGACAACACTAAAAGGAATATCAGGAAAGCCACCACTTGGACTGCCCCTCCTCGTGGCAGGATAAAATTAAACTTTGATGGGGTAGTTAACAACCTTGGGAAAGGTGGGGGGGGGGGGGNCTTGGGAAAGGTGGGGGGGGGGGAGTTATGAGAGACCACCTTGGCACTTGCCTCCTGGTTTATGCTGGACCTGCCAATAACTGTACTGTCACACAGGCGAAAGGGTCTGCTCTGCTTTGGGGGATGAAATTTGCAAAATAGATGAACGTTAATCAGCTGGAAATTGAAGGTGACTCCAAAGTAATAATAGGGGCAGTTAAGAGTGGTATGAGTGCTGGGTGGTAGACTAGTCCCATTATTTCAGAGATTCGTAAGCTTCTAGAGAGCTTCCAACAAATATATATAAATCATACCTATAGAGAAGGAAACGCGGTGGCTAACTCTTTGGCGGCAATGGGACTAAGACAAACCAAGCTTAATAGTTGGTCGTTAGTCAGTGATTTACCCCTGATGACTCAGCGTATCATCAAGGGAGAAATGAAGACAAGTGTCTAATGTGCCAGGCTAGAATCTTTATTACGTTTCCTCCCTCGAACACATGCTGGCATTTTCGAGTTACCTGTATGATTATGAAAGACAAAACTCAAGGTCCCATAAATTTCAATAAGTGCTTTTTGCTCATGTGGAGTGATCGATGTCAGGGGAAAAAGGCATTTTTGGTGATTTTTGATAGTAATGCTATTATTAATATTTATGTTACCCAGAGATACGCTAGATTTGTCAGTACGGAGCCGGATCTCAAAAATCCCCAAAATAGGCAGGATGGGTATAAACCATTTTTGAAAAGGATTTGTAGGAAAGAGAGGTTTTTTATGGCATTAAACAACAGTAGCCTCCTCAAAAATATTCCAACGAGTACTGAAAAGACCGATGATATGGGGGGTAATGTGCTCCGTATCGAACCAGATTACATTGATGATGTCTTTTCCTCGGACCCGCTGGTTACCCACTACTGCAAGGAGTCTGGAATCTGGGGCTTCATGGAACGTATGAAGGGCAGCCATGATGAACGATTATCCAAACAGTTTGTTTCCTCATGGAATAACAGAAATGTCTCAGTGGAAGGCATTCATTTTCAGCTCAACGAGGAGGTCATTGCTGAGGCTACAGGGCTTCCAATGGTTGGGAGAAAGTACAAGAAAATGAGCCAGAATGTGGACCCTACAGGCCTTAAACAATTTTTCAAAGATGGGGAGCTGGCGGTAAGGAAACAGGGGGGTTTCAACAGA
>MU227875.1:738746-772702 GCA_018584345.1 Thuja plicata | reverse complement strand
TACAGGCCTTAAACAATTTTTCAAAGATGGGGAGCTGGCGGTAAGGAAACAGGGGGGTTTCAACAGAGAAGAATTGCCAGACTTCTGGCCTAAAATCTGCCTCATCATCATGAAATACTTCACACTCGAAGGTAAGTTCATGGTGTTCTACAATTATCACCTTCCATTCCTAAATCACATTAGGAATAAAGACTTAATCTCCATTCCTTTTTATCTGTTACACTCTATTGAAAGCAATATTAGTGATATTAAAAGAAACCCGAACAGAGTTATTCTCCACCAAGGCCTCCTACTCTGTCTTTACCAGTTTCACAAAGCCATATGCCCGGCCCCCCAATCCCCTCTGATCATTCAGATGATGTCCCAGGATACGACCACTGAAAAAGCAGACAAGACCTCCAACTCCTCCTCTAGGTCCATTCGGATCACCCAAGGGCCTGAGAAGTCTGAGAAAAAAGCCCGCAAAAAAAGTATTAAGATTCCCACCCATACGCAGGAGGATTTGGTGGACTCTTATGTTTCGGACTCTGTGGGTTGCTTGGATGTGAAAGGGGCTGATAACACACCTGAGACAGAGTGTAAGCCTAAAAAATAGAAAATAACTGAAACCCTAGTTAATCTTGAAGTGGACCTAAGCGGGACTGGCCGGAGGCGGTCTAACAGAATTGCCAAAGAGCAATGTAAAATCAAGATGCTAGAGACGGCCTCTAGAGAGCTCTCCCTGACTAAAAATGCCTCCCATTCCACTGATTCTAGAAAGGTTTCTTCGGAAGGCTATATGAGCCCAACTGCTAATACCCCCCTGACCAACCCTAAGAGAGCTATGAGTCCTACCCCACCCCAAGATCCCAAATGCGACCCCCAGGATAAACCCCTCTCACCTATTTTGGAGGAGAAAAGTAATTTTGCTAGCACCCTTAAGAGTAAGTTTGTGAAGATTGACATGGAAATAGCTGAGATCAAAAAAGGAATGCAGGACCTGATGGACCTCTACAGGAGGACCAACAAATTTTCTCTGAAAGTGATGCATTCCTCAGCGTTAACCCTTTGCAATGTGCAGGAGAAGCTGACTGACGGCAATCTGGAAGCAAATGCTGATAACAAAGACCTATTTCTGTTCCTCCAGGAGGAGTGGGCGAGATCCCTGCTGTCCAAGCAGCTGGGAGCAAAGAATTAGCTCTATGGTCCATGTTGTGGTATTTTTTTGATGGGCTGGTCCCTCGGTTCCCCTGCTCTATTTTGATGGGTGTTGTTAAGTTTAGAATTAGTATGTGGACAAGCCCTGCATGGCTCTGTAACAATATTTTTGATGTTGATGTTGATAACAGCTACTTTGGTTTTATCTTTTTAAGCAGAACTGATACTTTTGTTTTTGATAGAGGCAAAAATTTAAGTTCATGTGCTAACAGTCCAATCTGCTATAAGCTTAGGCTAGTACCATTAACATGCTGTTAATGTGCTTCTAGTCCCCTGGTCCACGGGCCAGCACCCTCTTGCTGCTTTTATCTATCAAAAATAGTCATTATTGTATTGAGATACTCAAGAGTATCAAAAGGTTTTCTTGTTGACAACATAGTGAGTGCTAGGTCAAAAGACAAACTATTGGTTTTAAATCCTCTAACAAGGTTGCACTTAATAGTATGTATTTTAACCTTTAATAGGGTTGGCTCTTCACTGAGCTCACTTCAGAAGAGTGAAAATATTTTTTGTTACCGGTCCCAAGTGGTTTTTCCCATATTAGGTTTCCATGTTAAAATATGTGTCAAATGTGTATATGTTTCATTGCATTGATCTTTGTTTTTATGCATTATTGAAACTGGATTGGTTGGTTAACACTAAGTTTATTTGCAACTACTCAGTAAAGTCTAGAAAAGATAAACAATATACCTTATCGAGTAGTTTATATTTGTTAAGATTATTTATGGCATACATCTTGATGAAACTAGGACTGTAAGATAACTGAGGATATTATATTTGAGATATAAATTTTTGGTTGGATCTTTTAGAATAATTATTAAAGCCACTGATTCACCCCCNTTCCCCCCCCCCCCCCCCCCCCGCACCCTCTCAGTTATTCTAACATTGGCTTATGTTTCTCCTTAGATGTTGGGAAATCCAATGCTTGGTTCTTTGATCCTATGAGAGAATCAAGTTGATATAGATTTGCTTGCTCATGATTTAAATGATCATAGAACACATCAAATGTAGGCCTAATAAATTGTGCACCCAAAGCATCAATGGTATAAAGGAAGGTAGAAGAAAATATATGAAAGGGACCATGAAATTTAGGAAGAATCAGGTAAATGCACTCTAAATTTGTCTTATTCTTTCCACAACCCTGTAAGATAGATGTGATGGATTTGAATTTCATCAAGAAATCCTCAATAGAAGGAAATGATTGACAACCCAAAGCTATTAAATATGCCTCAATCTGAGGTGCCCTGAACTCATTGACTATGCCAAAGAGAGTCTGAAACTTCTCCCACATATCAAGGGGAGTTTCATAGTCATCAAGATGAAAGAGTTGACTATCTAAAACATGCATAGAAATCACACCTATGGCCCCATCCATCTTTTTACTATATTGCATGATCTCGTAAGGATGATTCAATACTAGTTTAATGGTGTCCAAAAAAGACCATAACCCTCATGAAATGAGAAGCTGAGTCATAAAATATTTTCACAAATGGAAATTATGTGGAGTGAGAAGCTCAACTTATATTGAATCTGACATTGTTGCACTTCTCTAACTGTTTAGTTATTAGTTATCTTTCAGAACAAGATAGAAGATGCAGAAAGGTTTGTATTTTATGTTTTTGTGTGTTCTGGTTTTTCTAAAATAAATGATAGAAAAAATACCCCTAAAAAGAGAAATACCAAACTCTAGTACAAACTAAAAAGCTAGGAGATACAGTGCAAGAAATGCTTTAGATTGAATGGGAAATGCCTAATCAAATTTATCAGACAATAAACTTTAGATCTGAATATGGCTCATCAAGACATTTCTAACGCTTATTCGTGAGCAAAAAATGGAGTTTGTATATAAATTATGGAGGCCGGAGAGTGCATAAAATAATCCCTCACTTTGAATGGACAAGGAGGCAATGAAGTATAAAAATTTGAAAATCAAACCTATATTAAAGTCATCATCTCAGAATCATCTTTTTAACGATATCTCGTTGGCCCAAAAACTCTTCTATTTGCTCCAGATATGGCCAAAACACTGAAGGTAGGACAAAAAGGGCTCAAATAAAAAATTATAGCCCTCGGGGGCTTAAAAAACATTGATCATAGGTCATATGGCGACCAGGGGGCTCGACAGTCGTGTAGTGGTGGCCCTAGGGTGTTACGCTGGCTAAGGCGGCACTGGGCAGAGATGTGATGGCATTTTGGCGGAGGCAGGGTGGCTTACTAGTGGCTAGTGGCCTGACGGTGGCTGCAAGGTGGTGTGGCGATGGCCGCTGGGTGGCACTGCCTGTTTAGAACTGGCAACGCTAAAAACAAAGTTAAAAATCAATAAAAAAATATTGATTTTTTTTAATTTTTTAATCTTTTTTCCTTATAAAAAGTGCCCAGAATAGGGTCGTACATGCAAAAAAAATTGCCTTAGAATTTAACCATGTCCAAATTGGATGTGCCTTATATGAAAATAGGGGTTTTTGGGCCTTCTTTATGCAATCGTGAGGTCAGTTTGTGCCCAAATTGCTCTAAAAAACAACTCCCGCTAGATCCACACAACAAACCTTTGTAAACTTGAAACCCTCAGAGCTCCAAAAATTCTTCAAAAACTCAAGAACAGGCTGCAACAACAAGGATCTGATACCATGTTAGAATTCATAGATTTCTATCACCAAGGTCCAGTGTACCAAAAACCTGTCACAAAAGAAAAGAATGGAGACACAACAAAGAAAATTCTGAAAGATGAAATATTCATTCAGAGAGGGAATAATCAAAATGCAAAGAGATCAATCCTTATAAAAGGAGAGCAAGACTCTAAAAGAGAAATATCTAGGTTGCATGATAAAATTTAATAAAATAATTAATTATGGATAGTTCGTATTCTTTTATTCACAACTTTTGCACCATACCTTATTTTAAAAATCACACTAGTGGAGATGCATGAAATAAGATATTTTAAATCATATCCAACATTTAGCCAAATCCAATAGTGAAATAGAAAGACCCAACCCTTGTATAGAGGTCCATGTTTACTGTCATAAAACTCAGAAAATTACTACTTATTGTTGCTAGGGCATCAAATATCTCACAACATACACATCCAATTGAAATGAAACCAAAAGAATATTAAAGCTATATGAATATAGTTTCATAAAAACTAATATTTAGATTTTTCCCATGGTTATAATTTGGAATATGAACAAACCATTTCACACACCACTGTTATTGGTTTTCAAACTATTTTCACCAAGACTATCACAAATTTGTCAAATTTGCAGGAAATCAACTCAAACCAATTTAAAATTAAATTTTATTCACATATATTTCAAATTAATCCATTTAGAGGTCTTTATTCTTATGTATGAATCTGTACCAAATGCTGCAACATGGTTGTTTTCAAGAAATCTAAAAAATTGCAATCAATAAAACATCCATAACTTCTTCATTTCTCAATGAAATTACTCTAAACCAAAACCAACGAATGGATAATTCATTCTATTGATATAATTTTTCAAGATCATACATGGTCATACAAGGCTTGGAAATAACACAAATAATTGTTAAATCAATCAAAACAAGAAAGTATGTATGCACCAAACTATGCCAAAATGTTCTCCTTCCTTCCATTGGATTTGGTTCGACCATGCAATGATATTTATATCCATTTGAAAGTTCAAAACCACTTAACCACCTAAAAGAAACAACTTTTACACCTTTTGTTGCATTTTGCAACTTTTTTCTACAAAACGTTGTCATGACAACATTTGTTTTTGATAGATAAAGTAGCAAGAGGGTCTTGGCCCGTAGAACAAAGGATTAGTAGCACATTAACAACATATTAATGGAACTAGTCAAAGAAGGTATAATATTTTAACAACATAATCACCAAATCTAACTCTTCCCCTATCAAAAACATAAATCACAGTACTAATCCATAGGATTAAACCAGAGTAATTAACACGGACAGAAGCATAAAAAGTATCAGTTATAAGCCTCGCAGGGCTACGCAAAAATATATAAAAACTAACATTATCCCTAACCACAAAACAAGGGATCCGAGGGCGAATCCCAGCCAAAATTAATTGACACATGGACACCAAAGATTAGTTCTTCCCACCCAGCTGTTTAGACAGCAGGGTCCTAGCCCACTCTTCTTGCAAAAATAGGAACATGTCTTTGTTGTCCTTGTCCGCTTCCAACTTGTCGCCTGCCAGCTTTTCCTACACATTACAAAGGGTCGTAGCCAAAGCATGCATGACCTTCAGGGAAAACTTGTTAGTCCTCATGCAATGGTTCATCAGGTCCTGCATATTCTTCTTACTATTCACAATATCCTTGTCCAAATTTGAGAACCTCCTTTTGAGGGTGCCTGTAAATTTGTTTTTGTCCTCCATGGCCGAGGTATGGGGCTTAGCCTCAGGATCCTGAGGAGGACTTGAGGGTGGGGTAGGGTTATTGGGGGTTTCCATGGTTCACTAGAGGTTGGGAAGAGGAGTGTTACCAGTCCTAGGGGGACTCATATAGCCCTCTGAGGAACCATTCTTGGACTCAGTGGAGTGGGAGACATTTCCAGACAGGGAAAGCTCTTTAGAGGTCGTTTCCATCATCCTAATTTTACACTGTTCCTTGGAAATTCTATTTGACCTCTGGTGACCTGAGCCACTTAAGTCCACCTCCAGATTAACCTGGCTCTCCATCATTTTTCATTTTTTGGGCCTATAATCAGTCTTAGGAGTGCAGCTAGCCTCTTTCCCCTCTTTGTATTCCACAGACTTAGAGGCATATGTCTCCTCCTGACCCTCCTTCCTACTAAGAGGGTTTTAACACTTTTTTTGAGGGTTGTACCCTTTTTCTCAGCCAACACAAGATCTTGGGTGATACGGATGGACTGGGAGGAGAAATGGGTGGTATTTTTAGTTTTGGTCGGGGGCTCCTCCTGGGGCATCATCTGGATGTCCCAATTGACAAGCTAAATCCTCCTCTTTTATTCAGACCCCGCTCACAGAAAGTTTCTCTGAATCCTTTCAATTTTATCGGCCATGTTGCTTTTGATTTTAAAGAGGGATAGGAAGTAAACATGGATCCCTTGGAGAGTGGAGGCCACTAGCTGAAGTTTGCCAGCATTGCTTAAAAACTTCCCCTTCCTACCAGCAAGTTTCCTCTGGGTTCTTTCAAGGATGGAATTCCAGAAATCTTGGGACACCTCTTTGATTGTGAGGGGGAGGCCAAGGTAGGTAGAAGGGAGCGAAGCTGCCAGACAACCCAGAATTTGAAGCACCTTATTTTGTAACTCCATGGGGGTATTGAAGAAGAATAACCGACTCTTTTGATACTTAATACACTATCCAAAAGCCCATGCATAAATTTAAAGGATTTGTTTCCATTGTCTGGCCTCAATCACTGAAGAATACCCAAAGAGGAAAGTGTCATCAACAAACTGTTCTAACACCACCTGAGGATGTGTAGAAGCAGGTTTGATGCCTTTTATTCTTCCTGTAGCGAACAACATACATAGATTCCTGCTAAGCACATCAGCCATCATAATAAATAGGTAGGGGGAGAGAGGGTCTCCCTATCTAAGACCCTTCTCTGGAATAAAATAACCACTAGGGGAGCCATTAACAAGAACAAAGAAACTAATAGTTTGAGTACATTCTTGTATAATTTAGATAACCTTCTCATTAAAGTCCATTTTAGCAAGAATTTTAAGCAGAAAGGACCAGTTAACTTTGTCATAAGCTTTAGAGATATCCAATTTAAAGGCCATACCTGGGACCTTGATTCTCTCCATAGAATGGATAATTTCATGGGTAGAAATGGCCACATCTAGGATCTGTCTACCCGACACAAAACCTTTCAAAGTAGTGCAGATAATCTTGTCAAGAAGAGGCTTGATTCTGCCAATCAGGATCTTGGTAAGGATCTTGTAGAAGGTATTGCAGAGGCTAATGGGTCTGAAATCCAACATAGAAGTAGGATTATAATGCTTAGGGACAAGTGTAATGTAGGTTTGATTATGCTATCTAAGAAGGCACCCAGTCCTAAAGAAGTCTCTGGCAGCCCTGGTAACATCAATCCCCACAATTTCCCAATATTCCTAAAAAAATGTTGGAGGAAATCTGTCCAGTCTGAGGGCTTTGTAAGCTCCCATAGTGAAGACCACCTTCTTGAACTCCTCGTCAAAGACCTACTTCATAAGCATGTCATTATCACAAAGAGTAATAGCACTTTGGATGTGGTCCAGGAGCTAGTTTTGGATGTTGTTTGGACAAGTAGGGCCCCCAGAATATAGCCCCTTAAAGTAGTTAACCACAACTTGGTTAATTTTATCCTTTTCCTTGACTTCATTCCCTCCTTCATCCATAATAAAAGAGATGGTATTTCTTCTTTTATGGATGCTGGCAGACCTATGGAAGAAGTTTGTGTTTCTATCCCCTTCATCAAGCCACTGGATTCTGGATCTTTGCTTCTAGCAGATTTCTTCTTTTTTCAGGGTTTCCTGCCATTTGTGTCTAGTCAATTCCTCCTCCACCTAAATCTGGGGTGGGTATCTTTCAGATGCCAATTGGGCCTAGAGGGAATCTAAGGTTTCAGAGAGATCCATTTTCTCTTTGCGAAAGTCTCCGAAGTTGTGTTTTCTCCATCCTTTAACCTCCCTTCTGATAATTTCAAGATTTTGGGCCATTCTGAACATAGTAGTACACCTAATATTAGTCTTCCACCAGAATTTCAATTGATCCCTAAAGGATGGGTGAGAGAACCACATAATTTCAAATCTGAAGGCCGTCGGGCTGACCTTAGGGGTGTCAAGCCAGCAGAGGAGGGGGTTATGATCCGAAGTAGTTCTAGGGAGGGAAGACAAGGAAGAGTTTAGGAAAAGGTTCCATGAAGAGGTGGCCAGGACCCAATCAAGCCTCACCTGGATGAGGTGGATACCCTTCCTATTGTTGGACCAAGTGAAGGGGTTCCCCTTTAGAGTGATGTCAAGAAGATCTGTGGAAAAGATAAAATTAGCCAACTCCCCCATGCTATCTGACTAATTCATTAGGCCACCACACTTTTCTGAGGGGTAAAGGGGGTTGTTGAAATCACCTGCCAGTGGATAATTCGCTGAATAGTCCTGATCCAACCGATGGCCAAGATCAACCCACAGGGAATCTCTACCATACCGGGTGTAAGGCGCATAAATATTGAAGGTGGTCCATTCAGTTCCATTCTTCCTCAAGGTGACAACAAGGAAGTTAGGGGAAGAAATAGCCAACTGACCAGTTATTCTATTAGGGTTCTAGAGCATGGAAATACCACCAAACACACCCACAGCTTCAGAGTAAAGGAAAGCAGCCCCCTGCGAGAGATAAGGTGCCGAGGTAGTGAAATTACTAGAAGACATCTTAACCTCTTGTAAGAGTAGAACATCTAGCTTGAGATCAAAGATGTAGTGTTTGACAACATTTTGTTTAAGGGAGTTATTCAAACCCCTCACATTCCAAGAGAGGCAATCCATCTCTTATTTTTGAAACTAGATTCTAGGGTTTGCTTCCTACCTGCTGCAACATCCCTTATGGACCCTCTCAATCTCCTTGCCCATTCTGAAGGCCTTCCTTTGGGTGTTTCCATTCCCACATCAGCCTTTTTAGGATTGGTTTTCTTTTTCTGTGTTTTCCATTCCCCATCCTCATCCTCTGATCCATCTAGGGAGCTGGGGGAGTTCTTCTTCACAACCTTTGGGGGGGGTTTAACATCTAGTTTTGGGGTTTTTAACTCAAGAGCAATCACAATGGCAGGTTGTTCTTCCTTAGTATGGTTAGTCATCCTCCCCTAAAGGGGGGGTATCAGGGGGGCATTACCAGCTCTTCCAAAGGCTAGAGGATAGGTTCCTTCGAAGACAGATCAGGAGAAGGACCAGAGCATCCCATATCTAACTCCCAGTGGGAATGATCTCACCTTCCTCAAGTGCTACATCATCATATTCCATTTTTTTAGCCACCAAGGGTTGCCCCAACTCCAGCTTTTCCTCTTCACCTATGGAGGGTGGAACCTCAGCTATTCCTTTGTCTTTGTTCTCTTTTTTTGTTCCCGACTTGGGGGACTTGCAAGTATCACTAGAGTGGCCTCTGCTATCACAGTTCCAATAGAATAGGGTAGCATTTTCATACACCAACACTTGGGTCCATCTACCCAATTTAAATTTCAAAATAACAAAGTTGGGTAGGATTTTATTCATAGTGACATTCACATATAATCTAGCAAACACCAACCTAGATTTAGAATGGGTCACTTGGTCCGCTGTGATGAATGAGCCAAAGGAGTCACCTATCCATCGGAAGACTTACTCATCCCAATACTCAAGTGGGAAGCCAGGGAGACAGACCCAAACCACAGCCTTTCTAGTTAGATCTGTCACCGGATTGAATTTGGGTTTCCATTTTGCAAGGGCCAGGAAGTGCTTTCCATAAACCCATGAACCTGACAGCACACAGGATAGGTCCTCTAGAGTGGTAAACTTAAATAGAAAGAGTCCTCCTGACATAGTAGAAACTAGGACCGAAGCCTTTATCTTCCACTGGTTAGACACCCATTTTCTAACCATTTCTATGGTAGGTCAAAAGTTGAAGAATCATCCAACCAAGGCCACCTAAAAGTCTGCCATCGTGCGATTCACCACTAAGTCTAGGAGTGACAGTTCAGTTCCTTCCTAAGTCTGAACAAAATCCACTAGAAGAGCCTACAAATATTGTTGAGCTTCTCCAACAAGGGCCCCTTTCTAATTAGGTTTAGGGGACAATGGGGTATCAGCAGACGAGGACGCTTTTTGAGATTTTCCCATTGACTCAATCGTTGGGATCATGATAGAGGAGATCTGGGGTCCATCAGGCCCAGAGGGTGGGTCAGCCAGGGGGAAGCATCTCCCCTAGGGGAGGTAGGCATGGGAGCCTGTAGTTTGAAATTCAAGCTTGGGCAGGAAAGTTGCAGAGCCTGCAGTTTGTCATGACAACATTTGTTGTCAATGACAATTTTACACTTTTTTGACATCTTTTCAAGTATGACTTCAAATATTTGTATAAACCTTCTAGACACACCAAAATGGATATTTTATGACCTCTTACATGCTTATTACCCTCTCATGGGTTATTTTGTAACTTTTGACCATATAAACCAAACTAGGTCCAACCTAGGACTTTTAAGGACATTTTTACATCTTTGGCTTTCAAAGCCTTAAAATTTGATTCAATTGGACTCCAATGACTCAAAAAAACTTAATTTCCTTAATTATAACACAAATATAAATAATTTGATCATCTTTTGATCATGCATCTCCTGGTTGTGTGTGTACCATGGGTGCTCATGCACCATATTATATGCCTAAAGTTTAGCCTAAGTAAACTAGAGATAATAAGTGACTTAATAATTAAATCAAAATTATTTAACTATTAAGTGAAATAACTTATTACTCTACCAATATGTATATAAAATACTTGTTTGTATACATATATAGTATTATTTTATGAAAAAAAATAAATTTAAAAAGTGTCATAGTTGTGGAAACATCTATTAAAAAAATGTTGTAACAAAAAAAATATTACCGCGGGTGGGGAGGCCATACTCCTATTATAAATAATAGTCCACAAGCACAAATTAGAGTGGGGGTGAATCAGTTGTGATACATAATATTAAAATTTATACTTTATAAACCAAAACTTCAATGCAAATGATAACATAGTAATTGCCAACACAATAACACAATACTTGTTGTCGAGGAAACCCTATCAAAAGTAAAACCCCGATGGTAATTAGCACCCACAAATGAAAATATTTTAAAATTACAACAATTGAAAATGAAAAATAATTACTTCACTAGAATCCTCTTTCCTTCATTTGAATCTGTAAAAAAATTGATGTTAAATTCATAGAGAAAATGGTCAAACAAATCAAAAATGAAAAGAACAGTCATGGAAGAAGAAATGAACAGTCGGACTTCAGATCCAACAATCTCCCACTTGAATTCTAATTCCTGCTACAACTTCACATTTGAACAACCTCCTACTTGAAGTCTACTTTCCATAACTTTTTATCTCAAAAAATGCTCACCATAGTTGGAAATCAAATCCAACTAACCATTATTGAATTCATGCCAAGATATCTATCCTATACAACAACTCTTATACCATTATGTTAATCAAGTGTGCTACTCAAAAATACCATCTTTCAAGGTAACAAAACACACCAAAAACTATTGATATGTAAAACATCTGAAGACCCTTGCAATCCAATGAAAAAACATACACAATGCATGATCAATGTCAATGAAACAACTCAAATCTACCAAAAAACACTTACATAAAAGGTGTAGAAAGAATTAAATTACCATGACCTAGTGCGAATCTCTCACCTCTGATCTCACATCACTTCTTCCAAGTCCTTGAGTGGATAGACAAAGGGACTCATGAAAACCATATATATATATATACAATAAATTTTAAGAAATAAAAATATAAATATAAACTACATTTTTGAGTTGTACATTTCATTGTTTAATATCATTTTGAAATTTAAAACATAGTTGCCACATTTTAATAGTTCAAGTTAAAAATTTGTATTTGTGTTGGCCAATTACTTTGTAAAACTATGAGATAATTTTAATTTGTATCAAAAACCATCATTATAACCAATATATTAATGTAATATTATTTATAGGTTTGACATATTATCCACCATTATGACTAACAATCACACAAGATTATTCTAATAAATATGATCCTACAAAGTCTCATATCATCGTGATTGTGTTTGATAGTTCAAAGCTTGCATTAAAGTAAACAAAATTCTAATAATTACATTAGGAAAATGAGAGAAGCATAAGGATCTTAGTGCAAAGGCCCTTCATTCATTTCTCCTTCATACAATATTTTAAAATTTACAACAATTGAAAATAAAAAATAATTACTTCACTAGAATCCTCTTTCCTTCATTTGAATCTATAAAGAAATTGATGTTAAATTCATAGAGAAAATTAAGAACCACATATATAAAAAATAAAGACACAAGATCTAATGTGGTTCACCACTTTGGCTACATCCACCAGAGAGAAGAAAATCAATCTTTATTCAGTCATTTCAGCTTACAAATAGAGGGTTTTTCCCTCACATATATACAATAGTCTTTAAGAGAAGATGAATGGACAAACAAATTGAAAATGAAAAGAACAGTCATGGAAGAAGAAATGAACAATAAAAATTCACATCCAACAATCTCCCACTTGAATTCTAATTCATGCTGCAACTTCACATTTGAACAACCTCCCACTTGAAGTCTACTTTCCATAACTTTTTTTCTCAAAAAATACTCACCATAGTTGGAAATCAAAACCAACTAAACATTACTGAATTCATGCCAACATATCCATCCTATACAAAAACTCTTATACCATTATGTTAATCAAGTGTCCTACTAAAAAATACCATCTTTCAAGGTAACAAAATACACCAAATACCATTGATATGTAAAACAATCCAATGAAAAAACATACATGTTGCATTATCAATGTCAATGAAACAACTCAAATCTACCAAACAACACTTACATAAAAGGTGTGGAAAGAATCAAATTACTATGATTAGTAAACAAAAACTAATCTAGTGCAAATCTCTCACCTCTAATCTCACATCACTTCTTCCAAGTCCTCGAGTGGATAGACAAAGGGACTCATCAAAACCATATCTCATCTGCCAACACCACCAAGTGCTAAAATATGCCAAGTATAATCTCCTTTACTCCCCAAATGAACACCTAACCAACAAGAATGTAAGCCTCTCCAACCAAGGAAGATCAAACTCAAAACATTCCAAAACTAGGAAAATCCAATCAACATCTTTTGTACTAGAATATAATGTTCTGAGTAGACCAAGAGTGAGGAGTGTGAATACCCCTCCAAGATAAATCAAGTCATAGTGAATATCTCTAAGAATAATCTCCTCTAGGTCATAATGAATTCACAACCATAAATGGGTGTAGGCTCCTCAACCTTCTTGCTTAAACCTCTAAAGAGAAACTATCTCAATAAATGTTCTCTTATCTCAAGAGAACTCTAGCCTTCATTTCTTCTAAGTCCTCTAGTGGATAGATCAAGGGACTCATACAAACCATATCTCATCCTCCAACACCACTAAGTGCTAAACTATGCCAAGTAAGATCTCCTTTGTTCCCTAAATGAACACCTAACAAACATGGATGTAAGCCTCTCCAACCAGGGAAGATCAAAATCAAAAAATTTCAAACCTAGGAATCAATCGAATGAATATCTCCTACTAGTAGATAAATCTTCCGAGTAGACCAAGATTGGGGAGTGAGAATGCTCCTCCAAGACACACCAGGTCATAGTGACTCTCTCCAAGAACAATCTCCTCTAGTTCCATAATGAATTCACATCCATCATTGGGTGTAGATTCCTCATCCTTCTTATTGAAATCTCCGAAGAAAAACTATCTCAGCAAATATTCTCATATCCCAAGAGAGCCCCAACCTCACCCAAATTTCTATGATCAATCAATGTTGAGCTTCAAATAAACGGTGCACCACCATGAAACTACTCAACTCAATGACTAATGTACTCAATACTATTGTCACAATGTTCCAATACACGTCTGCAATCTTGGGATACAATATGACAACATAATCTATAATCTCTACAAAGGAAGAAAACATGTTTCAAATAACATAACATGTCAAGAGAGCCTATATCATACCAACACTCTAATCCACCATGGCACAATAACAAACATCTCCAATCACATGAATGGAACTATCTTGTGACAACATAATTCTCACTATGACAAAAACCCTCACTCAAGTGTGATACCGAGCTATCCACGGTATCATGATAATAATACTACAAGTCCAGTAGAAATACCCTAATTATCCACACTCTCAAGATAATCCTGTAGATATATCATATTCAATAGTTATAAATGAAACTACAATTCCTCCATAATCTACACAAGTAGGGCCAAAACTTGTATCTCTAGAGCATTCCCCATTTTCATCGACATATGAGGTGGAGGGATGCACTCTTACCCAAAAACTCCTTAGGTGCATGAACACCACAAGGCACCACTAATGACTTTGGCCCTTCACTATCCCTTACGATCATCTTAGTTTTAAAGCCCTATTTTTTTCCTTCCTTGCAACATAGACTCACATTTTCCCTCTCTATCTACAAGCCTGTATGATCAAAATAATGCATCTCGTTCATGCTCTTCTTTCATCTAAGCTAACATCTATATGGAGTGGATACTTGTACAAATAACACCCAATTCGGTCCACACACAAAAAGAACAACTATTCCTAGCAACCTCTTTGTCTTCCACTATCACCCATAGGTTTCACTTTCACAACTTTTACAACACACACATTTGAACCCCTTCCTCACCCTGGAACTCAGCTTTAGAGAAACATCTCCCCATATCTCACCAACCTACCTGAAAAATATTCCAAAAACCAAAAAAAATCAAATTCCAAGACCTCCTCACAAAATTCAAGCTTAAATTCTCAATCCACTAGAAAAACCCCATGCTTGCAAACAAAAACAAAAGCATTTCATAGATCCACATTTTGAATCTATTAGAATAAAATTGAAAAACAACTTTAACTGTTGTAGATGCAAGAAATAATTGACCAAGTGCAATTGGACACGTCTCCTCTATAATATCAAATTCCACATTATAGAAACTTGCATACTAGATGTCAAATTCATCTCCTCAACTCCACAAACCCTCACCATCTCTACCCATATTGTTTCAGCCGCCTCTAAGACTTTAGATCTTAGTCAACTTTTGACACTGCCAAAGGAGTTGTGTTTTAATAAAGACATGACAAAGATGTCTAGTCCTTTGCCATCTAACAACTATTATGGTCATCCTCTTCTATTCTGCATTGTCTTGTCTCTCCAGATCTTGTGGGGATCTAATACCAATTGTTAAATTCATAGAGAAAATTTAGAATCACATGTATACACAAATAAATACACAATATTTAACATGGTTCACGAATTTGGCTACATCTACCAGAGAGCATAGCATCAATCTTTATTAAATTATTGTAACTTATAAATAGAGGGCTATACCCTCACATACATACAATAGTCTTCAAGAAATGACGAATGGACAAACAATGGAAAATGAAAAGAACAATCAAGAAAGAAGAGATGAACAGTCGAACTTGACATCCAACAATTCATACACATTTTACTTTCAAATAAAAGACCATTCAGAAGTGTTCAATGATTTTAATCATGCAAGTTTTATTTTTGAACTCCATCTTACAAATGAACACACCATTGCAAGATCACTTAGAAAAACATTCAAATTAAATAAGTATGAATTGAACTATAAGAAAGAGAAACAAACCATAGAAAAAGATAAGGAGTAGAACTATTCAGAAAGCAAAATTTACAATAGAAAACGATAAGGAGTTGGACATTAGATTAGAGAGGGGAAAAGCAAATTAGGGAACTTCAGGTGCCAGATAGTTACATTTGATTACTTTGAAGCCACCTACATAACAATGACCAGATCAACCTGCCAAAAGTTTGCGATGCAGTGAGAAAATGGCCTGAACTGCAGCCAAGAGCAAAAGCAAACATGCTCCGAGAAGAGACAGTGTTCTCCATGGGCTTGAACAATGGTCGTTTGCAAATTCAGCGACAATCACCTTTATTTTGCTGTGGTAATGTTGATGGGCATCTTCCCTGACTTGAGCAAATGGATCTCCGTAGCTCCTTGTAATCCCTCTGCTTAATCCATTGAATAGCTCAGCAACTTCTCTGTCGCTTCCCATGTAACTCTTTATAATTCCTGCCTTCTTCAGCACAACAACATCTCTCTCACTATCAATCAACTCACACATGAGAAGAACGTACCTTGATATCACGCACGTGTTCTCCGCCTCGCATATTTCCAAAGCTATCAGATTCCGCAGAACGGTTTCAATGCTGCCGGAGATTCTTATTCTGGGCAGATGAAATACGTTCTTCTTAATTCCGATCTCTTCAAACTTTCCCTCCACCTTTCTGAATTTGATCCCAGCGCGCCTTAGTTCAGAAGCAGATGGGATTATGTACTCTTGTTTGTGAGGAGACATGTTGCAGTTGAATTTCCAGATGGTTTTTCTGTCGGGAAAGGATGAATATATGACCAACATGCGGAACAAATCCAGAAGATGTTTAACCTTCTGGCCGCGTGGGATTCCGTGTTGTAGCCAAGATTCTGTGGCGTTGAAAGGGTAGAACAATCTCGTTATTCGCGCACCATCCAACAAAATGCATAGCTCAAGGCATGCGCTTTCTTCATCCTTTTGAAACTCCAATTCCAGTATCTTGAGCAGCACAAAGAAGGGAATTTGATTTTCCAGCATCAGAATGTCACTTATTATGGGATATGCGGTATATTCAATAATGTTTCTATTGAAAAAACTCTGATGGGAATTAGAACTACCATTCAAGGCCCTGAGAATTTGAAGAATAAAACAAGCATCCAAAGTGAGCATCCATGCAAGAGAGACATCGTCAAAATGGATTTGCTGTTGGTAGCATTCTCTTACAGTGGGAACAAGACCAAGAATTGGTCCTATCACATCTCGTTCAAATTCCACAGTAGCATCTGAAATAACCTGCAGCCTTTTGAACATTTTATGCGTGGCATGTACTTTTTGAGAAAGCATGGATGGCATTTGAGCAAGTGCGGCGTTGGTATGATGAAGCGGGCCGAGTGACACCATTTGTGGAACATACGCGCTCTGCTTCAATTGAACCAGGAAACTGGGGACTTTGTAAATAGAAACACTCTGAAATGTTAGTTCATTACCCAGATTTTGGTTATGAAAGCAAGTTTTAACGTCGATAAGCCATTCTTTCGCCATGGGACTTTTGCCCAAACAAACAAACTCTAAACTTTGGAGAGTTTCTGATATAAACACAGAGATGGCTCAACAGAGTACATAAGTGAAACCCAGACACTGTAGCAGTTGAAATGTCCGAGGAAAAATCATGGAAATTTAATGGCATTCGGCATGGAGGAAACCACAGTGCAGGTGACTTTCGTGGAAAAATTCTAGAATTGAAGTTCTCTAATGGTTAAAACTTTGGTGAAGTAGATTCGTAGAAAGTGCAGAACGCCTTTCTAAGCGTCTTCTCTACGATAGAAAAGTGTGGAAGTCTATCCCTCCATTCACGCCAAAGCCGTAAATTCGTAGAAATTGTGGAGCGTCTTCTCCACGATAGTAAAGTGTCAAGTCGTAATTGAAGATATTTTTATATTCAGAGTCTGAAGATGCTCAGACCTATAATACAAAAATATATCTTAAATTTTTTCCTATTAATTAGTAGCATATTTTTATTTATTTTAAATATATTAACTAGCAATTACACCTTGGGTACAATTAGGAAAAAAAAAATGTGCATTTGTATAATACATGATATGTGTATTGGAGAAAGAGTGAAATAGAAAGATGGTGCAATAGGGAGAGAGATGCATGGGTAAGCAGATATAGATAGGGGAGAGATGCATGGGTAAACAGATATAGATAGGGGAGAGATATAGCAAAAATCCAGAGGGAGAGGGAGAGAGAAGGAGAGATAAATACATAGAGAGGAGAAAAAGAAAGATAGATTCATTCAATTAAGTTAGTGTTTCTCATATCATACGACTTTTTATAAGGATAAATTATCTTCCAACCATGATTATGATGGAGAAGAAATGCATATAGGTGACAACAGTTTGCATGAGATTGTTCATTGTAGGAATGATTATTACTATCATAGGCAATAAGCATATTTATTTTAACTAGGAAATCTTGAGAGAGATGATAACATTAAATCTTAGGATAACTTTAAGGTGTGTGAATACTAAAAATGGATTAGTGGTATTAATATAAATTTGAGTTATAAGTAATTTTTTTATTCTATTTCCAAATTTGAGTTGTAAGTAATTTTTTATTCTATTTTTAAGTGTATGAATTATATTTGTTATTGTACTTGCCGTAGGCTTCAGTTGTGTACGAATAGTGAATTAGTTTTAGAACAATGTACCAATCATAACTCACTATTTTTTTCTTGTTCAACTATTTGTAAAGTTTCAAAATTTATTTATGAATTAAATATATTCTATAAATTACTTTTTTCAATTTTGATTGGTTCAATTGATTTGGTCTTATAGGACCCCTTTTTTCGGAGGCTTCCCAAATTTTTTTTTTTTCGATAGTTTTTAACATAGTTTTGTAATATATAATTTATGTATCATTTAATTTATTTTAAATTCGTCTTTTAATTTACAATATAGTATATTTTATATTTTATATTTTATAATGTAAACATGTTATTTTCATTAAAAAATTCAATTATTTATAATATATAACTATTATATATTTTTAAAAATTTACTATATTATATTTTTAATATATATATATATATATAATTCTATAATTTATAATATAAAAGTACTATATCATATATAATTTATAACTATATTTTAAATTTTTACAACTATAACTATACAAGTCTCTTATTTAATTTTTTATCTATAATAATTTTACTTTTATTAAATAACTATTAATTAAAATATATAATATTTATAATAAAATTAAAATTAAATTTATATATAATTATAACTAACTACGGCAAGTGCAGGCCGGCCACTAGGTGGCACTTGTTTATATATGCCATTATATTATATCTAAATAGACTTGGACAATTTTTTTTACTAAATATATTATTTTATTATCTTAAATTTAAGAAATATCTAATATTTATTTACATATAATATACATGTCTCTTTAGAGTTTAATATTAGTTTAATAATTAAATTAGTAACTCTATTAACCATTGGCTAATATTACAAATGGTTTGTTGCTTAATACATTATTCATTTCCAAAAATTGGTTAGGAATATGAAAAATTGATATATAACTATTTATCATTAGTCTACCAATAATATTTGGCTAGAGAATATTTTGGTAGAAACTTATAATCAATTTCTAAAATGAATTAAAAAAAGTATATGTTCAATGACATGATTATTATAATAATGTACATAAAAACTAAAACAAAGAACACATAATAACACAATTTTTTTTCTTATCAATATTGTTAAAATAAGTATTATGTCACTAAAATAACATGTATTTACTTGATCAAATATTAAGATAAAAATAATTTAAAAAATATATCCTTTCTAATAGAAAAAGTCTTTTTCATGAGAAATAATTTAAAAATATATATTTTATTTTTTTCAATATCAAACCTTAATAACAATGAAAACCTCTCTATTTCAAAAGTCATATAAAAATAAAAATAAAACCTCACTATTTTAACAAATATTTTCTATAAAATATCTATTTATAAAAGAAAATGAAAAATGAAAAATTGTACTTAATAATTATATATTTTTTCCATAAAACTTGTACTTAATAATTATTACATCATAGAAAATAAATAACAACAATAGTAATTGGATATATTCTATTTCTTTTGCACCCTCCAACCTGACCCTATAAATGACACGCTAGTGGGAAAAATATATACAAGGAATGTAACTACTTGAAACATTCCACATGCTCACCTTCTACCTTTAGGCAGTGGCTGTGGAGCCACGAAAATAGACATCATACCAAGGGGGCACTTTTCAAAAGAAAAAAAAACACTAAGTGTACCAAACGCCCCTTGGTATGATGTTAATTTTTGTGGTTGCATAGCCAGTGCCTGTTTTGCAGTCGATATGGGTGGAGGATGATAGCAATAGCAGCTAAGGGATGTAGGGAATTCTGGTGGGTGGAGGAGGATGGTATGCAGGGGGAACCTCTGAAGTATGTGGGGAGAGGGGTGTTATACGACTTCAGCACCATATTCAATAGTTCAATAAGTCAATATAGTAAATTGGAAAAGCCCGATCTGATAGAGAGATTATTGAATAAGAAAGATAACTGTGCTGGTGGTAGAATATTCATGGAGATGGAAATAGATAATAATTACAATAACCTTATAAATTTTTTTATACATATCCAGCACTAGGGTAGAAATGACAAGGCCTATTTACGTTCCATGATCCAGTGGTAGATTAGATTTCTGGGTGCCTTGAACCACAAGTGATTGTTCATTATTATTATATAATTAATGTTGAGCTTTGGTTGTATGTCTTATGAAAATTAGAGGTTATGATACCCACATCCTACACTTTGAAGTATTTAAGTGATGCAATAGATAATAGTTAATGTTTCTATTACATGGATTTATTAGTTTGTGTGTTGAGGAGATATATTAAAATATAAATTTTTTGTATTAAGGAATATAAAATTCATGAAATATTCATTGTAGTTGCTAATGGTAATGATGTAGGTTTTACCTTTGATAGTGTTGGGAAGTTGGGTTGGGATGGCAGATGAGAGTGAGATGTACATGAGGAGCTTGGTAGAGACAAACTAGGAGTCAGGGCTTGAGTAGAACCGTGGTAAATAAATGACTTGTTTTGGTTTCAATATATTTTAATCTATGTCCATCTTCCCATAGGTCTCTATGCACGTGCCTAGAATGAAATTATGGGAAATCTTGTTTACTTCATTTTCTCTATCATTTCATTCTTTTTTGTGTGTTTGGTTTTAGTATTCTTACGCTGATAATGCCATGATAGAAATCTTGAGAAAATAAATTTGCTTTCTATTATGTTTCCTTCTTTATTTTGTGACATACAAAAATGTACGGATATGTTATTTTTAATTGAGAGAGTACAAAAATTTACCAAATGCACTGCTTACAGGGGATAAACTAACTAGTTTTGGCGAGCATTTTATTGATCTATTTTGTTAGAAGATCTTGAGATGAAATATGAAAGGTTCCTCATCCATAGCTATTGAAGAGGTTTAACTAAAAAAAAGAAACTTAGTCATATCAGATGGGACACAATTATCTTTGAAAGTTAGGTGGCACTTGATAGCCACAAGAAGAGAGTAGCATTATATGTAAAAGTAAAATAATATGACAAAGATTATTCAATAGGAGGAAATGTGCCTACGACCTATCATGTGAAAGGACAAGGGTGAGTGGCTTCTTTATTTACATGTACAATTTCTCTAAATTGTGGACGCATCAAAAAAATGCACAGGTCAGATCATTTCAATCGTCTTGCAGGGTTAAGAATGATTTTAATTAGTTGATCACCCACATTAGGTCGTCCATCTCAAATAAGAAATTTCTTTGACATAAAAATATATACAAATTACATGGATAGTTGAAATCTAACTTTTATTTAAAATTTATTAAGATACTTGTGTTGGAAATATATAGTGTGCCCAATGACTGAGAGGGGTGGAGTGAATCAGGAACCAATAAAACTTAATCCACAATTAACTTGAATGATAACATGCATAGAACTGAAAGTAAAGAACACAACTCATAACACATTATTTGGTTACCCAGAAAGCTTCCAAAGAAAGTAAAACCGGGGTGGGGATGATACCCAAAAGATTTAGTACTGCAGTATAAATTTAGTCGGTTAAAGCTTACAATGACCACTTATGATGGTCTGCCCTATTAGGAGCATACAAGGGACTTTTTAGGTCCACCTTGTTAAAGGATTTATTACAATACAAAATTTAGTGCAACTCTGTTAAGAGATTTAGAGAAAGGACTGTTAGGTCCACCTTGTTAAAGGATTTTGTTGATCCACCTGTGAGAATAAATTAGTTGTTGATCTTCTCTGTTCAACTGTAATTGCTGATAATGATCCTTTGAATGTAACTAATCACCTGATAGTGATAGATAAGTCTCTGCTGTAAAAAATGCTTCTGCACTTAGTTAATCTATTTTTTGCATATCTTCTGCACATATATTCATCTTACAAAACTTGCTACATACTTGATAAAACAAGTTATCTTACATATATATCATATGAAAATATACAACACTGAAATTTGTCTTGCAATTACAAAATAATATATAACAATATATACTATGTTGGCCTCATAACTGTCACTTGGGTCCACATCTTTACTCGGGTCATACTATCACTCAGGTGATGCTGCCTACTTGGGTTGACTCAGAATGTCTTAAGTGTTTTGACACTAATTGACAATATGTCTTGCCATAAGGTCTACAATATCCCCCTTTGGCATTAGTGACAAAAACACTTTATCATTGATTTCTGCAACTATTAAGTCAAACACTCCCCCTTACTGACTGCTCAGTTTTTTACTCTGTTCTTCTGCCTGGGTGTGACTTGCTCTATTTTTTGTATTTTTCAAAACTGTTTTGTAAAGTATATTTTCTCCATAATATATATACTAAACACTATGTATACTATATAATGATATCCTTTTCTATACAATATATAATGATATCCTTTTCCCCCTTGTTTCTGACAAAATTCCAAAATATTATTTACATAGTGATCCCAAAGTAGGATAGAAAATCACTATGTACCTTTAAAATTTGAGACAAAGTGTTGTCTTAATTATCCTGTAGTATCTTCAATATATGCAATTCAATTTGAAGTTCTGTAGACAACTCCACCATAGTTTTAGCAACAAAGAAGTTGTTTTCATGTATGAGTGTCTTGGCATGTGTAATACATTTTTGTATGGTCTCCATGTGGGGTAGGAGTTGGATCTGTATGGCTGTGAGGGACTCTCTAGTTCTTGCTTCTTCTTTCAATAATTCAACCTGAAGACCTGTTAGATACTTGATTTTTAAGAAATGAGTTGAACTGGTGCTTGGGTTAGCTGCTAATAGCTTTGCACTTTCCTTTATGTCACTGTCAACCTTTGCTAACTTGTCTTTGATTGGAGTGGTAAAGTTGGAGGAGTCAATGAACTTTACAAATAATTCTACCACATTGGTTACAGTGGTTTCAAGAGTGATGATGGTATTTGTTAGTTGCACCTGATCAATTCCAATCTTCTTTGCAATGTTTTCAAAAACCTTGTTCTCAAATTTCTTCTCTACCTTCTCTTGTAGCTTCTCTTGACCATTCATGTCTGTATTGAACTTTTGGACAATGTCAACAAGTTGATCCAATATTGTTTCAATCTCATTGACCTCAATCTGTATAGCATCAAAAATATGCTTTTGATGTCTGCTAGTACCTTATTCCTCTTTCTTTCCCTTCTAAGCTTTTTATTTGTAGCCCTTTTCATCCATAGCTCACCCAAAATTTCCATTTTCTCTTCAAAAAGATTAGATTGACCCAAATTTTGAATGACAATCTCTTCATCAAGATCAATCTCACTAGTGTTTATTAACTTTTATTTTCCCTTTGCCTTGGGACTTGGGGAAGGAATAAGTGTTGGAGATTTGCTTCTATGCAAATTGTTGATTGTATGTTTGTCATTGATGACAACATATTATATACAGAGGTATCCTATATGCAAATATAAGTATAGATGTTTTTGAGCCTTGCATTTTTATTTCCATGGTGTAGACATGTTCTAGTTTCTATGTGCATTCACACAGATTTAGATAAGAAGTTACAGTGGAGTTATGTTAATCTATTTTGATAGTTATAGTGTCTGAAGATTATCTGTGAAGAGTTGATGTAATTACATTGTTTCTTGAGTTGCACCTATCTTCGAGATATGCCTGTTTGTATTCATTTATAGTTATGAGTTAACAATAATTATCTAAAGGTGCTAAATGTGTTCTAATAGAAGCAAGATAATTGAGTCAATTTGGTAGAGCTGACTATGTGAAGTGTCACATCTATTCAGTTGGAGTTGCGTGGTTCTAATGAGGTTGCATGTTTGATTTGGCCAACTAAAGAAGTATTGAAGGGAATCCTAAAGTTGACTAAGAATAAATATTTTGGGGAAGATACTTATAGTAGTTCATTGGGTGAATGCTAAGTGTGAATTATAAGAGAAGAGACATGAAAAGTAAAGAACAAAATGTCCATTGTTTTGGGATAGTAAATACATTTTCATTCATCAAGAAAAGATCTATGTGAAGAAGAGGTGAAAGCATACAATACACTGGAACTGATCAAGACAGTAGGTCTACTAAAATAGTTCATTTAACATATGTAGTGCATATTTTTTTTTGAAGGTTGTAGCCTTCATCATTTTAGCAGTGAGATTTTTTGACAGTGAGTCCTCACCCCTAATAGGGTTACTTGTAAAAGACTCCTAACAGGGTCTGGCCCTTAACTAGGTCATCGTACTTATTTCATTGTAAATATCAACTCCTAACAGGGTTGTAAGATCTTCTAACAGGGATTATTATACTCAAGTATAGTTCTTTGTGGGTGCTAATTCCCACCGGGGTTTTTACCTATTTGGTTTCCCCATAACCAAAATTATTGTGTTCTATCTTGTGTTATTTGAATGTGTTAATGCTTAATGGTATTCTGTAATTAATTGGAGAAAATAATTAAACTAGCTGATAACTTATTCACACCTCCCCCTCTCAGCTATCCCGAAGGTCTACTCCAACAATTGGTATCAGAGCAAAGTACCTTGGAGAGAAAGCCTAATAGCTTAAGGTAGATAAAATGGCGTACTTCAGGAAAGAGAGTCCTAAGTTTGATGGAGAGAACTATCTTGACTAGAAGAAAAAAATGATAACACATCTTCAGTCTGTTGGTTTTGAGATCTATGAGATTGATACGTATGAAATAGATGTTCCCACCTTGAAAGACCTTGTAGAGGAAGACTCTACAAATAAAATAAAAAAAGTATTCAGGGTGAACCGACAATAGTGGGTTACACTTTTTTGGAGGAAGGAATTCGCCCTAAAAAGTGTGACCAAAGAAAAATTAAAACTTACTTTTGATCGGGATTGACAAATACTTTCGATCGTAAGTGAGTAACTTACAATCAAAAATACCAAAAAGTAGTACTTCCAATCGTAAGTTACTTTCGATTGAAAGTACTAAATTACTTTCAAAAGTGCCAAAAAGTAGTCAAATCATGAAATTACTTTTGATAGAAAGTAGTTTTGATCCAAACTAAATAGTCAGAGGCCATTTGCAGAGGCTAACATAAATCTACAGTTTTCATGGCTTTGGAGGTCAAGCGCGGGGCTCAAATGGATTAATTGGGAAATGTCCTTTTGCATAGCACAAGTACTCAGAATGAGCTTTCTAACGAATATAGATTTTAAATTTTTTCAATTAATTAGGTCTTTTTTTTTACGTGCATCAAATGTAGGTTTTTTATCCAAAATAAACCTCCAACTTTGACGTTCAATGAAAAATAGTAGAAAAAAGGAAAAAATGAAAATGAAAAATAGCAGTGCCCTCTGGCTTCCCAACCTCTTCAAAGTGAAATCAGAATGATGGATTCATAGGTCAGAAGAACTATCATCATGACGCTCCTTGAGATTGCAAAAAATAAATCCATCTACAATTATAATCTAGACAAATGGGTGCAGAGTGATTTGGTTGAGCTTATGAACAGATGTATCAAATTGGAAAACAAGAACTCTATGATCGAGGATACTGTTGATATTTTCAGAAAGGAGTTTCTCATAATGCTAATGCCCGTGTGTTTGATTACAATTCTAATATGGATGATAAAATTAAAAAAGCAGTCGAGATAGCTATGATACATATCCAGGAGAAGACAAATAGGAATGAGGAAATGTTAAAACATTTGCTTAGCTTGGTTAACATAGGTATGAAGTCTACTCTGGAGAACTTGAATACTCTGAGTAAAATGCTGGAAGGAAATAAAGATACCATTAACCTCACTGAACCTACCCAGCAGATGGGACTTGGTACCCGTACTAGGTCAAAGAAGCAGAAGGTTGATGATCAGGATATTTAGAGGCTAAAAGATAATGTGAAGACCATGCAGACTCAGTTGGAAGAATCTGAGAGCTTCTTGAAGACTATGTCTTGACCTCAGTGTTGGTGGCTTTCTTTCTTTATTTTTCTTCCAGCGTCTTTTTTGCTTTTTGCTTTGTAGGTGCTTATTGTTAAATCTGGGAGATGTCCCTTTGTAGCATGCTCCTCTCCTTGGCGTAGCTTGTTGTTCTTTGGGTCTTCATGCCTATCTCTCTTCTCTTTTGTTAAAGGGTTTTGGGGCCACTTCAAAACTTGCTTTTACCGTAGTAAAAAATAGTGCCCTCTGGGTTCAAGTCTACTTTCTATCAAAATAAATTTTTTTGAATTTTGATAAATACATAACAAGTTATAAGCTATGCATTCAAGGTATGTCAAAATTATTATTTACTCTACTTCAAACGTTCATAAAATATGAAATAATCATGATAATGTCATCAAACCAATTGCATACCCTCCATATGGATTTTACAAAACTAAATTTGAAAGAATTGCATTGATATCTATTTTAGAAAAAAAGTTATGCGCTATGAAGTCAATGCAACTGTTTGAAAATGACGTTTTCAGCAACATAGCAGTTTTCGTGGGAGAAAAACAAAACCATTCAATTTAATTCAAAAAAAAAAGAAAAAAAATATATTTAGAATATAAATAGAAAATCCTAAAAGACTCTAGTTTACTTCATCTTCTGATTTCAAACTGTTTAACGACAATATGCATCTGAATCTGAAAGTTTTTTTCAAAATGTAGACTTCAATGTCTATTTAGGCAAAAAAGTGTAACCCACTATTGTGGGATCACCCTTCAGTCAGAATGCAATTGCGAAGGAGGCCCTAATCAGTGCCCTATCTAATAGTGAATTTAGTGAGATCAAGAAGGTAGAAAAAGCATATTCAATCTGGAAATACTTAGAAGATATGTTTGAAGGAGACATCCAAGCAAAGAATGCATGTAGAAAGACATGGAAGAAAAGATACAATAATTTAGAGATGCTACCTGAAGAGAACATTAGAGCTTACAATCAAAGGATTAATGAAGTAGTATCAGGTATCAAGAACAATGGTGGGGAAATTTTAGAGGATGACATAATAGACAAACTGATGACCACATTGACAACAAATTATGAAAGAAAGATTAACATTTTGAATGAAACCATGCAATTCTCAAAGGACTTCAAAAGAGAAACCTTGATTAGAAAAATATCTGCATTTGAGATATCAATATTGAAGACAAAACCTAAAATGGAAACAACCTTCAAAGCCTCAGTCCATGGTAAGAAATCTTTAAGAAACACTAATAATAATGAGAAGGAAGAAGTTGATACTGAACTAGAAGAAATCATTTCTATGATTGCTAAGAAGGAAAGAAAAGGTAAAGGGAAATATGAAGGACAAATACCATTCAAATGTTTTTCATGCAACAAAGTTGTTCACTTTGCATCCATGTGTCCTACAAGAGTCAAGAAGTTCAGATCATATTACAAGCCCAAATACACTAAGGAATACTATCATGTTAAAGATGGTGTAACCGATGATGATTCATGAGAAGATAAAATACGATTTGTTGCCATTATAGACATTGAGAAAATGCTTGAGGATATGGACATTGAAGATGAAAAAGAAGCACTAGTGTTAGCATTAGTTTCCAAAGCAGACATCAGAACAGACTGGATCATAGACAGTGGGTGTTCACATCATATGATAGGTGACAAAGATAGTTTTGTACATCTAGATAAGTACAAAGGTGGCATGGTTAGATTTGGAGATAACTCTCCCAAACCTATCATAGGCAGAGGATCTATCACCTTAGATGGTAAGAACAAGACAAATGATGTTCTTTATGTTGATGGTTTGCATCATAACCTACTAAGTGTTGGACAACTATTAGATAAAGGATATCAGTTAGAATTCAAGAATAATAGATGTATTATCAACAACAAAGGAAACATGATTGCATCAGGCTCAAAGACCAAATGTAATGTTTTTCAACTCAACTATGAAGTAAGTTGTTTTGTTGCAAAAGTGGATGACAGTTGGCTATGGCACAAGAGACTTTGTCATATCAATTTTGACAACATAGTAAAGATAAGTAATGTAAAGGAAGTAAGAGACCTTCCAAGCATTGTAAGACCAGTTGATACTATGTGCAGGGAATGTGTGATGGGGAAGCATGTGAGGACCTCATTCAGGAGTAAATAGAACGCTGCAAAGAATAAATTAGATCTGATAGATATAGACCTATATGGACCTACTCAAACAAGATCATACTATAGAGAGAGGTATTTCATTTTGTCTGTTGATGATTTCTCAAGGATGATGTGGGTTGCATTCTTAAAAGAAAAATCTAAATCTTTTGAGAAGTTCAAAGTATTCGAAACTAAGGTTGAAAATGAATCTGAATTAAAGATAAAATGTCTAAGATCAAATAGAGAAGGAGAATTCACCTCGGACCAATTTTATGACTATTGCAAAAAACATGGAATCAAAAGATAGTTAAGTGCACCTAGAACCCCTCAGTAGAATGGGATTGCAAAAAGAAGGAATAGGATAATACTTGACATAGTGTGCATTATCATGATTGAAGGAAAGGTTGCCCATACCTATTGGAGAGATGCGAGAAATACATCAGTCTATACTATCAATAGAATCCAGTTAAGGTCAGGTGTAGAAAAGACACCTCATGAAATTTGGTTTGGTAATGTACCTTTTACCCAAATTTTACAGTCTATACAATTTGGCCTATTTTTCCCAGTCATTCATACTCGTCCTCTGATTCCCTGCTTCCTGCTCTTTCCCAAGGTTTCTAATTTTTAAATTCCATGTTTGCCGCCAAAATGGCTGATACCCTTTTAAAAAATCATGCTTCTATGTCTTATCGCGCAATCGCGAGTTGTTTCTAAAGGGTCATGTTCCATTCACGAGTCAGTGATGAGCGGCAATAGTAATCATCACACAGTCGCGATGGGGTTATACTCAGGTCATTAAGTTGCATGAGTGCGCGACGAGCTGCCAATCGCGGTCGTCGCGCAATCGCGACCTATTCTCGCATAAGTGATCAACTGAATGCTTGAATATGCTTGAATTCTTGAGAGTATATGATTTCTTCAATATATTATCCTTCATGTGCATAAGTGATCATGTTCTTTTGTATGTATGTCTTAGAGAAAATGAGAGGAGAAAGCTTCCTTATATACAAATCTAAGGAACAATCTTCTAGAGAGGCCTACATAGGAGAATTAAATATCAATTATACCTATACCCCTATAAGTGGACCTATATTAAACATAATTTCAAGAGTTTTTGTCTCAAAGACTGACAAAGACAACCCAAAAGAGGGAATTAAATCTTTCCGAAGCCCGACATCTAGAAACTTGAAAATTGGACCCTGGGTCAGGTTCAAGGATGACCCTGACCTAGGTTAGGGTCGACATTGATGTTGACCCAAAAGTTTAACCTTGACGCTAAGGTCAAGAACCTCTGATTTGCAGATCAAGATGCCATAAACAGGCTGGAGAGAAGTGGGAAATAGGGTAGAACACGGGGAAAAGGAAGATCCAAGTCAAAGACCCATTCAAGGCATTTGACCTTATCCCAAACCACCTACTCAGAGGGATAAACCAGTCCAAAATGGAAGTGCTTCCATTTTCTGACGATACATTTAGCCCCCACATTAGCAAGAGTATGGAATCGATGCAAAATCTTGGTAAAGGAGATCATAAAGAAAAGATAATCTTATTGAAATCAAAAGGGACAAAGGAATCGTCAAGCTCCTAGGGACTCAAGTCTTTGTCAACCCCAAGATTACAATAAGAGAGACATCACCAGTCAAAGAGAAAGAGAGAGGGTGTGATTAACTCACCCATTGAGATCCTATGTCCCATTGTGAATCAAAAAAACAAAAAGTGTAACTGGAAAGATGGAGTTTAACTTCATAGTGAATGTAGCTACTCACTAGTTAACACATCAAGGATTTAACCTTAGGAATATTCTACTCCAAAAGAGAAAAGTCAAAACATAGAGAGATCCAGTCTTAAGGACACCTTTCAACCTTAAGAGATCAAAACATTGTAAATTGAAACTAGAGGGATCAAGAGATCCTATAAGGTAAAAATCCATACTTTAAGGATTAGTCTCTAATCCATAAAAGGAGAAAATTTTTAATTTTTGAAAATATTTTGAAAATGCATGTGTGCAAAAAGTGAGTAGAGCGTCATAGCCCCCACATTAAAGTTATTGCTAACACTTTAACATGAGCAATGACTTTAATGGAAACATAAACAACTCCACTGATTAATGCACAAATGCATCAATCAATTGGAAATAAGAAGAAATAAGAAAGCCTTACATTCCCGAATAATGTATGAAGATTATATAATAGATTTGAATTGATTAAAACCTTAATTGAATACAAGTACTAACCTCAAAATGTAGCAAATTTGGAAAAGCCTATTTTTTGATGTCTGTGTTGAGTTTCAGGAAATTCTGCAACCGGATCTGGAAAAGAAATACAGAGACAGAGAAAACCCAAAAATATTTTTCTTTTCTAAGTCAGGTCGACCTTGACCTAGATGTGGGGGCACAATTGTACCCCAAAATGTTGACCTCAACCTGCACTGCTTCGACGGAAAATCTGTTCATGGATCCTGAAAGTTGGTCAAAAAGGGTATCCAAATCTGATCTAAAATTTGTTGTCTTGTACTTGTACCTACAATAAAAATGGTTTTTTTTATTGGGGGGAGGGGTTTGCCTTGTTAAAACCCCAATTTTGGAATTAACCTTAAAATATAATTGAATTTGCATAAATAAACAAAGTAAATAAACAAATTCACCTTGCTTGTATAGAAACCCTTGTGGAGGATTCGATTCCTTGGATCCACAAGTATGTATGCACCAAATCAATGTAGAATGTAGGATGTCTCAAATCAATTGCCTTTACATTTTCAACGACAATATTGAATGGATCTTGGGATAGGAAGAAGCTTGCATGGATGTTGATGGGGAAATCATCAACAAGAGGGCTCCATAGAGCTTGAATTCTTCAATGGCTACCAATGGATCTCCTTGATGAATTGAATGCTTAAATATGTTTGAATACTTGAATTATTGAGATTAGATGATTGCTTCAATAGATTATTTTTCATGTGCATAAGTGATCATGCTCTTTTGTATGTATGCCTTAGAGAAAATGAGAGGAGAAAGCTTCTTTATATACAAATCTAGGGAACAATCTTCTAGAGAGCCCTACATAGGAGAATTAAACTCCACTTAGACCTATACCCCTATAAGTAGAAATATATTAAATATAATTTCAAGATTCGTTGCCTTGAAGACCGAAATAGCCGACCCGAAAGTGGGAATTAAACATTTCCCAAGCCTGACATCCATAAACCCCGAAAACATAAAAATTGGACCCTGAGTCAGGGTTGAGGTCAACTCTGACCTAGGTCAGGGTCGAGGTCGACCTTGACCTAGGTTAGGGTCAAGGTTGACCTTGACCTAGGTCAAGGTTGAGGTTGACCTTGACCTAGAAGGTCGAGGTAGAGGATGAAGACATGGTTACTTGTATTGCGATATCCACACCATCAACTGATCTATGCAATGGTCTATTATATATATACACATGTACATGCTTGTATTTTATGTACATTTCATGTACCAGACATCATCTTCCCTAAATTGGCAGTAGTGAGTGTGCCCTATTGCATTATCTCAATGGTAAAAGAGGGGAGTTAACATTTAGGCCCAAAACCTTAACCTAAGCCAATTTTATACTATGATTGGACAACTAGCAGATTAACTTTCCTACCCAAATTTGTCTAAGGTGACGTAAATTCATGGACCCTTTTTATTTGGTGTGATTGTTTCTTTTGGTTGGTCTTTTGGAGTTAGTGGGCTTTCGGTTTCTTACATTTTTTTTTTCATTATGCGTGTTATAGTTGGTTGATGTGCATATTTGCTTTTTATGAGAATTAATTATTGTTAGTAAATAATTATGCTTGTGTTTATGTTGGTTTATTAAATATTAGATATATGAGTATTTAATTAATGAGAATTAATTAAATACCTATGTCTAATAAAGAGACTTAATTAAAATGTCTAATTATGGAATATTTGGATTTAATTAAATATTTAATCCAAATTGTGAATTAAAAAGCCTTCTTGATTTATCTTATATTTAAGTTTTTAGTTACATAATTAATATTGTGCTTTGAATATGAAATTATATTTTAAATAACTTTTATGTCATTATTTGCACAATTAATTTGATAAATTTAAATTAGAAATTCTATTCAAGTTGGATTATTTGATAATTGTGAATTGCACAATTTAGAGGTATTTATTTTATTTAATTATGAATTTCTCTCAAAATGAGAAGTTGAGTTAAGGGAATTGAAGTGGAGAGATATTGAGTTAAATATTCTATTATGGAAATTAAAGTAGAGTTACTTTTCTAGAATTGCATGAATTAGGGAAACCTATTTTCTCTTAATTAGAAAATTATTATTCGTTATTAGGCAAACAGGTTTGAAGGATGAAAAAATTATGTTTGGATTTTGGGTGAAAAAATATTTTTGAAATCTTGGATATTTGGAGTTTTTGAAGTTTTAGAATATGATTCCTCGTCATATTGATTGCGATAGGGTTTTGAATTCTTTGTTAATTTCCTTTTGAAAATATTTCATTCTTCATGTTTATTAGATTAATGTAGATTTTGATTTGCATGGTTGAGGGTTTACCCTATTTGGAAAATTAGATTTATGAGAATTCTTGTTGTGATTACATTGCTGGAAACCCAAACTCATTTGGAAACATTAGGCAAACAGGATTCTTAAAACAATTGTGAATTTCATTTGAATAGAAAACCCAATTCAGATCTGTTGATTGTTTGATAGAATTGTCTTTTCCAAATTATTATATAATTTTATTGTGTTTCATAGTGAAACCCTTTTTATTGTTCTTCTTATCAATTTTAGAATTTAGTTGGTTTTGTATATAGATCATATTGGAGATTCATTGAGGAAAATTTATACCAATTTGGAAAATAGAATTTTTACAAAAATTGTATACATCTTTCTTTTCAAAAGAAGATTAATTAGTTTTTTTTTTAAATGTGCAGGCTAGATAGCAGAGTACAAAAAAAGTTTGTATTTTTAAAAAATTAAAAAATTAATTGAAAAAATTTGAAAAAAATATTAAATTAAATTAAATGTATTTGAGGGGGGCGGGGACCCGATTCCCCAACCCCTAGCTGCATGGAGTTGAAGTTACCACTGCAACAAGTCGCAGGGTACCCCGTAGGCTCTGCTACAGATACTATTGTGGTAAGTCATGAGGTACCGAAGGCTCTGTCATGAGGTACTACCATGGAAAGCCATGGTGATCTGCAGCCTGTGGGGTCGTGGGAAGGGCAAGGCCCTCCCACCCCCATGTGGATTGTCTTTTTTAATTTTATTTTAATTAATAATTATTAATTAATAAATAGTAATAATTAATAATTATATTATTATTAACATTTATTAGTTAATATTAATTATAGTTATTGTACACACAAAAGTAGTGCACTTCTATGAATCCTTACATGCAAGGAAACTCAAGAATGAGCCCTCACAAATCAATCCATAGCTCCCTATGCATGGAGTTGCAAGATTTGTAAAATTGCTCTCAGCTAGAGCTATAAACTCATGACCTTGCCAATAAACCATACAATGAGAGATTCAATGAAAAGAAGGGCAAGAATGCCAATATCTCCAATGATACCAAATGTATGCAATACAACGCAAATCTAAATGATAATGCAAAGTAGTCTATGAAAATGAAAGTACAATGCAACTAATGTATGAAAGGAAAGAACAAGTGTTACCAAGCCTTCCTATTTAGACTATGTGAGATTATTCTATTGCATAAAAGGAAATCTAAACTAATATGTCATGATAATGCAACTAAGAAAAGAAATATGCAACTA
>MU227875.1:700745-716400 GCA_018584345.1 Thuja plicata | reverse complement strand
CAAACTTTCCCTTTCAAGCATCCTATTTTCTTTAAAATAGGAACAACTAAATCGAGCTCAACATAGCTTGAAGGAATGAACTTTGCTTTAAGTGTTTTGGGAGAAAATGGCTTAGATTAGGAGAGTGCTCTTCTTCTTTAGAAGAATAAAAAATCTAGACATCCAAAGCTCACCGATCCTGGTTACCATATATTTAAATAGTAGAGGGCCTGCAGGTTCAGGAAAAAATCTCCCAGGAACGGCCCAAGTGAGGACAAGTTTAACGCCGACCCTTCCAACTCACTATAAATAGTTTCTTTCTCATAGGCCAAAGCCTCGGAAGATGGAACTGGTTTTGTTCTTGGAATTACGACATCATTCCTTGAACATATCTGGGTATATGTAGAGCGGAGGCGCTTCAATCTTGCTTGTGAGACTACATATATTCAGGTACTCATAGGGCTATACACCTAAATTTTGTCATGTGCAATTCTATGGGGGATAGTTTCGAATGGATTTCCCAATAATCTATAACAACTTCAACTAAAATAATTCTCGATTCATCCCTGAAAGGGTGATAATCTTTGTGCAAGGAAAAAAGTAATTGCCCCAAGACACTCATCATATTGTGCCCTCACTTGTGTTTGGAGTCAGCTAATACAACATCATGACTAGAGCCATTGGGTGCTTGGTGATGGTTGTATTCTGATTAGCATTTGAGTGTGTACCTGAGTCAACAAGCAAATATTTTCATCCTCCACCTAGAGAATAGGAAAAGATGAGTGTTTGTTTCACCCTCTTAACAATGCAAAATTGTTTCACGTATTCAAAAGATCATTAAAAAGATAAGCTCCTCAAAACAGTCAATAAATTTCAAACCCTGGAGTACAAGTGTTTTTCACACCTTATGACACCTCTTAATGCAATCTAGAAACAAAAAAATTCACGCACCTCAAAAATAAACTTTTCAAAACTAACCAAAATTGACAAAGACATCATAAGATCACATCCTGTATTTCCCAAGTTGCATTCAGTGTTCAGGATCGCATTTGGTGTTTTGGATCATACTTAGTTAGCATATAGTCGTATCCAGATTCTAGGATTGCATTTGGTTCCATCAAAGGTTCACACCTGGGAGCACACATTCAGGACAGAGGGCACTTGTAGTAGTTTTTCTTAGGAAGTATCAGTTTCTTAGGATACCCTTTTACTCTTTAGCTAGTTCCTGTTGTCTCTTCTGGTCTCCTTGTTGTTATTTTCAAAACACTTTTGAAACGTCCACCTTGCATGCTTAATTAGTCTTTCACGATCAGTTCAATACGTGTGGTCTACCTATTTTCTACCAACAACTTGGTTCCTAGCTCACTATCAGGGCATTCTAACCCTCTTACGCTGTAATCATTTACATCCACAAACAACAAACAGTTACCTCTACCTAGACATGCCCACTTGAACAATCTAAAATCCTTACTTGCACTATTGGGAAACATTAACAAATTTAAAGAAACAAACTTCATGGTTAACACAAGACGCAACTAGTACACAACTAAAGGATTGAAAGTGCCTCCTAAAACAACACACTTTCAAGGAGAAACATCTCACAGTTCCCTTCTTGATCTAGATTCCCCTCAAATGGATAGCAACCTAAATGAATGGAGTAAGGCTTTCAAGGGTTATAATGATGGAAAACACGCAATATCGGAAGGCTCAAAAGAGGAAGAAAGACCCAAGTGTGAACATAATCCGTTTGGATCAGACAGTGAAGAAGAGATCCCTGAAGATGAATACAAAAAAATCAAACAAAGTAAATGGATCCACAAGCTATTAGAATGGATAATTAGTGACGATAAAGAAAAATATTTCCTCCATCTAGCATCCACCGGTGTCAAATTACCCAAAGATTATGACGTGGAAAAACTCAAGGAGAAGGAAGTACCAAACCCAATATCTATTCTCACCAAACAACTCAATCTGTTGCAAACAGAGCTCACAAATCTCAAACAGGAGAAAGAGAAACCCAAAACACAATACTCTTTGGACACCATTTGTCCATTTCCTTTTGACAAGAGTATCACTATGGTCTCGTTTCCTCCCAATGTGGCATGGCCAAAGTATGAAAAATACATGGGAGAAACTAATCCACACGACCATGTAAGGGAATTTTGTGCCCTTAGTATTGAGTACATGCACGAACCTACATACCTTATGTGGTTGTCTCCAGGAAGTTTGGGAGGTAATGCCATGGAGTGGCTCTCAAAACTAAACCCTAAGGTCAAGACATTTGAGGAGTTAATCCAACAATTCATTCAACATTACTCCTACAACATCCAACATGATGTAACTATGATGGACCTATGCAATACTAAACAAAAAACTGGAGAATCATTTACACACTTCCTACAAAGATGGAGAAAGATTTTTGCACGATATTCAAGGGCCATTCCCAAATCAGAGAAGATGGAGATATTCGTTAATAATCTAGTGCCTGAATTGAAATATGCATTACAAATGCAAGACTCTCCAAGCTTCGACGGAATGATTAAAAATTCCCTCCGTATTGATGAAGTCATGGTCAAAAGAGGGGAGATCACTCTTCAGAATGAAAACAAAAGAAACAACTCCAACTCCAAACCTAAATGGTGGAAACAAAACAAGAATGTTGTTAATGATGGAGTGGTTGATGCCTCTAACATTAATCCTAAACCTGAGGCATTTAATCTAACCAATGGCATGCAAGTGAGAAAAGATGCGAAGGTAACACCTCTCATCCTCAAGACAAACAATGATAACAAGGAAAGAACATGGACCTCAAAACCCCAAAGAACATTCACTCCTTTGGGGGAGTCTCCTGAGACTATTTTGAAAACACTGGTGGAAAACAAAGTTCTTATGATTCCTGATCCTAAACTGTGGGAACCAATGGTCAAACCCAGGTGGTGGGATGATAATTCTTATTGTGTCTTCCACAAAAACAAGGGACACAAGACTAATAATTGTCTCAAAATTAAGCATGTCATCCAAGACCTCATCAAAGGAGGTAAGATCAAAGTCGATGGACATACTACCAATGAGGATCATACAACATTCAACAAACCCTTTCCTAATTATAATCAAGGAGAGACATCTAAAGGGAAAGGTAATGAGGTAAATTACACCTATTCAAAAAAAGACAATGTGATTAATATGCTTGACATTAAGACTGAATCCATCAATGTGATCATAATTAAAGGTGTCCCATCCCATTGAAATGTTGTAACACAAAGCCAAGCATAGGTTACAATCAAAGGACCTCTGAAACTGACATCAACATCAAAGGTTCCTATTATAAGTATTCCTAAACCAGCAGCAAAACACGTGGTCACTATCCCTAGAGAAAAATATGACTTGGTAGACCAATTTCAATGAACCTCTACAAAAATTTCTATTTTTGAGTTACTCAAGATATCCACGGTACATAGGGAAATCCTAGAACAAGCTCTACACGCTGCTAATGTTCTAAAAGATATAGATATAGACAAGTTTCAAGCGATGGTCAATCATATCTCAGCACCACACTACCTCTCCTTTTCTAAAGAGGATGACAAGTCATTAACCCATCAGCACAATCAACCCCTCCATATTGAAGTCCTTATTCATAAATCCCATGTTAGATGCGTGTTGATAGATGGAGGCGCAGGATTGAATATATATACACTAGATCTAATCAGGAGACTCAGTCTATCAGAACAAACAATTGACTCTAGAAATAAGATAACCATCAAAGCCTATGATGAGGAAGAAAGATCCTCTAGAGGTCTTATTGTTCTACCTATTAGAGTCAGACCAATTAAGAGGAACATCATATGTCAAGTTCTGGATTTACCATTGGCCTACAATATCCTACTAGATAGACCATGGATTCATGAAATGCAAGTTGTACCATCTACTTATCACCAATGCATAAAATTCTCACATAATGGGGTGGAAGTGACAATTCCTATAGATGCTAACTACACTTGCAACAATATCAAAGTAGGTAACATGATCCCACAAAATAAAGAGGCTATAGATGCAGATGCTCTTGAAACTACCAAGGACATGGTTATGAAGGGTTTTAGAAAAACCTTGAAACTTCAAGAAACAGGTATGGGAGAGTACAAGCTGGACCTGACTCCCTTAATAACAAAACTTCCAATGTCACCATGATCCTATGGAAAACCTTCATCGACATTCAAACCTCAAGCATTAAAAGAGCCAGAAGTACACAAGGCAACTGGCATGATAAAGGCATCCACATTTTCTTCAGATAACCCAGAAGAATCTGAGGTCAAACATGTGAAGATATCCCCCAAACAGTATGGAAAAGGATATGATTTCCTCACACAAATGGGATACAAAGGAAAGGGACCTCTAAATGACACAGGATGAGGGATCATTGAACCTATACCCATGGAGGTCCACAACACCAGAGATAAAATAGGACTAGGTTTTAAAATTGATAATCCTACTTCCAAGGAGAGTCCACCTTCTCAGACACAGAGTGATAAAAAAGATGAGATAGTATTAGATCCATGGTGTTATGAAAGATTATTACATGTTGGTATATAATATCAAGGACAATGCTATGTACCGAGCTTTGAGGTACCACATGATCTTCACACTCCTTTACTAGCACAACCTCACATTCAAGGGGTAGGAGACACCATAGCAACAATCACTCAAGAGGGACCCTGACCATAGAATTTACATCCTAATTGGGGGCAGATGGTCACAATTTCACATGTCCTTGATCTACCCCACTTTGATCTACAAATAGCTAATCAAGTACATCAAATAACCATTGTTGAATACTTAAACATATCTGATGATGATGTCATAGACTCTCATGACTATGAATGGGATTGACTATCTATTGCCTCTAAAGATATTGGAATAGATACAATTCACATGTTTGTAGCTCCCTTAGCTCCTAGTAAACAATCTAACACTCCTCTCAATGATACTGATCCTCCTGAAGTAGAAGAAGAGTTCATTCACCCGATCATTGATGGAGACACTGGTGAATACATAAGTCTAGAAGAATTCCCTAGGCCACAAGCAAGAAGCCTCCTTTTTTAGAGAGATGATTATGAGACTTCTACTGATGAGTCACTAGAGTTTGACCCACATATGACTAACAATGACTCTTTTTACGATAATCTCACTCTTATTGATCTAAATATCAAAGAAATTAACTTAACAGACTGCGTCATGTCGGTTAATGGTCTTGATACTAACATGATGTTGTCCTTCCCAGAATCTGACTCCCTGACATTGGTACTTCTAGACCTAATTGATTGGACTGAAACAGATCCTATTCCTATCCTCAACTTTTCTCATGACCACTCCCTAGCTTGTTATCTCAATTCTTGTGAACCTTACCCTTCTTCCACCAATGCAAAGAGCAAGAACGTGTCATAGGAGGATATCAAGTTTCTTAGTCACAAATTGAAAAATAAAAAGAAAAAGTGGACTGATGGTGAAAACCACTCTGTGGCAGTATCAGATCCCAAAATAGTTAAGAAATAAGACATATACAATGGTGAAAACCTCTTTGAGGTGCCAAAGGATGAGACTCTTGATATCCTCCCTGAACACTTTTAGGAAAGATCTTCGGTATTGATTGAACCAACACAGCCAGTAAACTTGGGAACTATTGAAAATCCTCAAATAGTTCATCTGGCACAATCTTTATCAGAAGAAGAGAAGGTAAAATTCACAAAGTTTCTGAAGGAGAAAAAGGTCAACTTTGCATGGTCTTACACTGATATGCTAGGACTAGATCCCAATCTCATCATGCACCACTTATCTATAGCTCCTGGGATCAAGCCCGTGAAACAAAAACTTAGGAAGATGCATCCTCATGTTGCATTATTGGTAAAAGCGGAGCTAGAAAAGTTGTTGAAAATTGGATTTATTCGAGTCATTGCCTATGCAACGTGGATCTCCAATGTTGTCCCC
Organism: Thuja plicata; assembly: GCA_018584345.1. Lineage (NCBI taxonomy): Eukaryota > Viridiplantae > Streptophyta > Pinopsida > Cupressales > Cupressaceae > Thuja > Thuja plicata. The sequence goes on along the minus strand of MU227875.1, from coordinate 710,442 downwards.
ATTTCTAAATCTGATAAATCTATCAAGATCTATACGGAATTCAAAGATCTAAATAAAGCATGTCTAAAGGATGACTTCCCTCTACCAAACATTGACATGATCATAGATCTTACAACAGGCTTTCAGATGTATTTATTAATGCATGGATTCTCAGGCTATAATCAAATCAAGATCACCCCTGAGGATCAAGAGAAAACCACATTCATGCACATGGGGGACCTTTTGCTAGAATGTCATGCCTTTGAGGTTAAATAATGTCAGTGCAACATATCAAAGAGCCATGACAACAATATTCCATGACATGATGCACAAGAACATTGAGGACTATGTCGACGACACATTGGCTAAATCTAAGGAGAGAGCTACTCACATTGTTGACCTAAGAAAGATATTGGATCAAATGGAACAATTCCAACTCAGGCTCAACCTAAAGAAATGTTCCTTTGGGGTCCAATCAGGGAAGCTCCTAGGATTCATAGTATCTGCGAAGGGAATCGAGGTAGATCCTGCAAGAGTAAAATCTATTCTAGAGATGGATCCTCCATGTAACATCAGTCAAATTAGAATGCTACAAGGGAGACTCCGGTCTATCAGGAGATTCATGTCCCAACTTGCAGATAGGACACAACCCTTTACTAAGCTTCTACATAAAGGGGTTACCTTCAAGTGGGCTGAACACTGTGAAGCAAACTTCAGAGAATTGAAGGGGTACCTGGCTGCTCCACCTATTCTTATGGTGCCTATTCATGGAAAACCCTTACTCCTATAAATCTCAACTACAACTACATCCCTAGGAGTATTACTGCCACAAGAAGATGAAACAAAGAAAGAATGAGCTATCTACTACATTAGTAGAACACTAGTCACTTATGAGCTCAATTATAGAGTTATTGAAAAAGCATGCTTAGCTGTCATCTTCACATCACAAAAATTAAGACACTACATGATCTCTCATACAGTGAGGCTCATTGATAAAATTGATCCTCTAAAGTATCTTTTGAGAATAATAGAATTAACAAGACGTTTGGCAAAATGGGTCCTAATTCTCAGTGAGTTTGACATTGAGTATGTAGAACAGAGAGCTATCGAAGGACATGTACTCGTAGATCAATTGGTTGATTCACCACTCCAGGATGATGAACCTTTACTATTCGAATTCCCTGATGAAACCATCATGCATCTCACTAAACACCCATGTAAGATGTACTTTGATGGTTCATTCACTCAACAAAGATCTGGAGCCGGGGTCCTCTTCATAACTCCACAAGGATACAAGATTCCCAAATCTTACAAATTAATGTTTCCATGCACCAACAATATCTCAGAATATGAAGCATTGGTCAACGGCCTCAAGCTAGCTATGGAATACAAGATCATCAAGTTACATGTGTATGGTGACTCCCAACTAATTATCAATCAAGTCAATGGGGAGTATCAAAAAAAAGATGAAAAGTTGATTCCCTACAAGCAACTAGTTGATGATCTAAAGAAGTACTTTGTCTTTGTCACCTTCCAACGGATACCAAGATTAGAGAACAAAGCTATAGATGCTATGGCTACCTTGGCATCCATGTTACAACTAGAGGAGCATCAATTCCGCTATGACTTCTTGGTGGAAGAAATATCCTATCCTACCTTTGCTAACCCTAAATACCAGATAATATGTACCTTAAATACCCTAGAATAATCTTGGTATGCTAGTATCATTGCTTACCTTTCTGACCAAACCATTACTGCCAATCTATCCAAAAATGAGAAAAGATCCTTGATTAGGATAGCATCACGTTACATCCTCATAACTAACAACCTATATTGACACGGTCTCGATGGTACACTTCTTCAGTGTTTAGAACTCAAAGAGTCTGATCTAGCATTAAAGGATGTCAATGAAGGTGTATGTGGATCACACTCAAATGACTTTTCATTAGCTAAAAAACTACTTAGAGTGGGCTATTATTGGCCTACCATGGAGAAATATGCTATTCAATTTTCAAAATCATGTCTTAAATGCCAGACACATGGAAACCTTATCCATGCTCCTACTAGAGAAATTTTACCTTTCATAACACATTGGCCATTTCAGTAATGGGTCTATGACTTGGTTGGACAAATATATCCTAACTCTTCAAATGGACACAAGTTCATCATTACAGCCACTGAGTATTTCACGAAATTGGTCGAAGTTGTGCTGCTAATCAAAGCCACTGGCAAACAGGTGGCTATGTTCATTCTGAACTACATTATTTTTAGATATGGGATACCCTCTTCAATTGTAACAGACAGTGGGGGCCAATTTAGAAATCAAGACATTGATGACCTTTGTGAATAGTTCCATATTACTCAACATTTCTCCTCAATCTATTATCCTCAAGGTAATGGACAAGCTAAGGCATCAAATAAGAATATTCTCAAGATTCTACACAGAACTATGAGCGAGTCTTGCAGAGACTAGCATCTACAATTGAATCTAGTATTGTGGGCCTACAGAGCAAGTATCAGAACACCAACTAGAGCCACAACATTTTCTTTAGTCTATGGCACTGAGGCCATACTACCTATTGAGGTTGAAATCCCATCTTTGTGGATATCTTTACAAGGACTGGCTACTGATGAGCAGTACCGCATAGATAGGGTGAATTCTATGGACCTACTAGATGAGCACAGGAAACAGGCGTTCGATCACCTCAAAGTATATCAAGCATGTATGTCCAAAGGTTACAACAAAAAGGTAAAGCCATGCAAATTTGAAGTAGGAGATCTCGTCCACAAGGAGAATCCTAAGAACCAGCCTAACAGGGAGTAGAAAGGAAAGTTTGAACCTAACTGGCTGGGACCTTATGTTATCACTGCTACTTTTGGGACTGGAGCATATCAGTTAGCTACACCTGAGGGAGATTTTCTTCCAGATCCTATCAACACTCTACATTTGAAGCAGTTCTACGCTTAATGTTCGGCTAGCAGAGCCTGTATAGAAAAACGTTCTTGCAAAACACCAAAAACATTCAAAAATTTGATCCTGAAGAAATCCCAAAACAAAGGAAAAGGTCCTATAGAAAAGGGTATCTTTGGTGAAAACCTGGTAAACAGGCACCTTGATACTACAAAAACATTCAAAAAAGCAAAAATAGCCAAAAAATTGAAAAAGAGAAAAAGTGCCTTGATGAGTACCTAGTAAAATAGGCATCTTGGTAGAAAAAAGAAAGAAAAGGATCTTGGCAAGTGGTGAAAACCTGGCAATCAAGCGTCACTTGTGTAATCCGCTCCATCTATCAATGCACTACTGATACTAGGCCTTATAATTTTGCCTGGGCTCATATGCTGACTTCATCTTCCTAAATGACTATCTTATCCTCGCTTGGGATTCATCTATCTTTATGTCTTAGGAATAAGTCATTCTATACTGGGGGCATCTTTGCTGACATAGTAGGTTGCAGTTACTAGGTTTCTCTAGGATGGTTTGCCTCACAAATGCAATGTTTCTTGATACATGCAAAACAATGTCACTTTCCAAAACAAGGGTGTCTTTTCAAAGCATCACATATCCAGACATGACATTTATATTAACAGAGTTCCTATAGGGCTGTATTGGATCGCAAACATGAATGAATTATCCTATTAATGCATAGACATGGAACACCATATTACTTGTCTTACAATTTTTTGATTGATGAATCTTTACTGTGTTTGACATATGAATGAACAAATACTACTTAAAAACACAGTTTGATAAAGGTTTGATTATGATTCTTTTATGTCCTAATGATGTTTTCAACTAGGGGCATCTAGGTAATTATAAATTTTATTTGATTTATTCTCAATTGATGATTTATTATGTCTTCTTAGTTACTCAATGACGTCTGCACAAAGACAAAGAGTCGCAAGGATTGGGGGCATAATGTTTTCTTGATTTCCTACGTATAGTGATTGTTCCTAATGATCCTATAAATTTCACCCAACTTGGATGTTTATGGTAAGAGCTGCTACTATGGGTAGATATCCGCATATATCTTGATCTTCATTATGTGTAAACTACGATGAGTTTGAAACAATTTCTTTGTCTCTTTTCTTATCTAGATTCTCACTAAGGTATATGACTCATAAATGTACCCAAGGATATGAATTTTTAGGGTCACAATATCTTGCCTTAATCAGAATCTGGTATATTAAGAGGAAGGTGACTATTTTTTTTATCCTGGCTTCTATGCCTTGATGCCTAAGTCTATTTTTGACACTTCAATAAAACATAGTATTCATACTTTCATAATATCAGTGGGTATTAGTGATGGTTGTACTATCAGGTGGTATCCATTGTGAAAAGTGCCCAATGATGATGAAAATGTTGCAATATTTTCCAAATCAGTGATAAGTCCTAAGAGTCTGCATATAGCTTCATTTAAAGATTGCATGGTGCATTTATAACAGGAATAACAACATAAGGCATTTTGTGCTCAACAATGATTTCTATCTTCTTCTAAACATCAAGTTAATTACATCATCCATATTACTGATATCAAATATCATTTCACATCCATAGCATACATTTTGCATTCATTAAATAGAAGAAATAAGAAAATACAAAAATAAAGCATCCCTGTATTGCATTTTTACTTTTTCATCCTAAAATGCATCCATACATCTATTTGGCATAATTGAAAAATCAAAAGAAACATACATTTTCATTTTCACATAAGTATCATTTAAAACATATTTATATCAATAAAAACTCATCACATCCAATTATAAAATGATGTTATCATCTACAAACTAACTCATCAAGAGACCAAGATATCATCGCATGTGCAAAAGATACATTTACCACATCTATGAAAGAAAAAAGAACTCATGAAACATGTCAGAATCAAGAAGATGCATCAAATATATATCATCGTAATATGGTACATATCTCATATGGGACAGTGTGCATAAAGAGTATCAGTGTATTGGTGATCATAAAGAATATCAGTGTATCAGTGTGCCAAAATGAATCCAATATACATGTATGAAAGTCATAGACAAAAATAGATCTCAGAAGGATCCAGATATACAAAAGAGGGGATCTCAGCAGGATCCAGATATACAAATATGATCTCAAAATATACATGTCATACACAATGGTACCAAAACCTCAGCTCTGTCCCACCCCCTCTCCCTATTTAGGAGGAGGAGGAGGTGGTGCAAAAGGTGTTGTTGTAGGAGGCATGGCCCCCTCAGACTGTTGGGCCACTCGAGAAAATGAAGGTACTCTCTGCCCCTCTAGAACTACTGCGTGATATAGGGCATAATAATATGTAGCCCTCTATTATTGATGGACTACTGTTTGAGCCTATCCATCCCTCTTTTCCCTCATCCATTCAAGCTGTAAATCCCTATCCACCAATAGAGCATTGACAGTAGTCACTTTGGCTCCAAGGTCGTGATCTGGGCTCAGAGCTGCTCTCTCTCCTGCTCACATCTAGATAATGGATCTTCGTCCCTTCCTGCATCTTGCTCAAGTACCCCCTGACACCTCTATCATTGTTGCTCACCTGTAAGCAATGGGCCAGTATCTCTCCGAGGGGCCACAAATCTGAATCTTTGATGTTTTCCCTACCCACTACCACTAGCACCACCTGTATCAGCAACCTCTCCTCCACCACCCCTATCATCTCCATCATGCCCATCATCAGGAGGAGGATGCCTACCATCTTTGTCACCATCCCTACCACCATCATGGCCCCCATGTCTACCTAGAGCCCTATCTCTACCTCCTCTACCCCTGACACATGGGTCATCAGGATCATAGTCCAGAGGCTCCTCTATGCAAGGAATGATCTCCTCTAGAATGGTAAATCAAGGAAATGGGTACTGGAGCCTCTCAGTAGCGTAACCATCAAATACACCTGCCTCCTCTACATCTGGCAAGAGATCCTAGTCTACAGAAACCATGTCCCTGATCTCCTGATGTGCGGTCTCATAGGTTAACTGTGCACTCCATAGAGGTGTCTCATCTCGGGTATGGGCATGTACTGCAATATCCTCTATGCGACCCTATCGCCGACCATATTGCCTCAGAACTCTAGTGATAAAAAATCACTCTATCACATACCTAGTCCGTCCAATAAGATATCTTCTCTGACACAAATATGGCACCTGTCAAGCATCTAAAGTCCACACCTCACAATCTAAGTACGATCGCCAAATGACCTCTATCATGTCATCAAATAATCACCACCAGTATTCAATCTTTCCCAGATGGGGCTACTGTAAAAGGATTGCATACATATATACATAGGGCTACTCAGGTGCCCTCTGCCTATCTACAATCGGTCATGTAATAGGGATGTGATCCCAGGCTCAGATCTGAAGAATAAGAATTCCCACAGTCATACTACAGGTATAATGGTATACAATCTCATGGAGCTCTCTGTACATATGAGCTAAGATACAACTCCCCCAAGAAAATCACTGATGATGGATGACCATCTACTCAATCATACTCACCCAGCCAACCATGTATCTTTGCTGACCCCTATCTGGCATGAGGATGCCGCCTACTAGACCTGCTAAGTAAATAGATAATTGATTGTAGTGATCAACCATGTAATCCCATGACAGGTATCTTCGGTCTATGGTGTCATCCTGAAAGAATCTACGTGCAGTACCAATCGCCACACCAACTCAGGACTCAAAGAAAACCTCCTGACTGACCTTCGGTACCCGAAGTATCCTCTAGACATCCTCCAGAGTCACAGTGATCTCTCCTATCGGTAAATGGAAGGTGTTGTGCTCTGAATGCCATCTCTCAGCAAGAGCAGTCAACAACCCATGGTTTACCCTGATCTCAGGTAAACCTATCAAGGACTATAATCCACATCTGATCATAGTCGTCTCCTTATCATCTGCTAAACGTCCTGACAATGCAAGGCAGGGATAACTTTAAGAAACCCCCTCCTAGGAAAAAGTGTAAAATCCTGGCGAATCGTACATTAATTTAGGGGAAATTTTTTAATGATGATGGTGAAGCTTTTTTTCAAATTAAGAAAAAAATATAAAGTCGTAGGCGATTTGTCCCTCTCAAATGAAAATTCCATAAAATCCTGGCGAATTATTGTCTTGTGAAGGTAAAAAAAATATTTGTAGTGGCGAATTATAAATTAATGTGGGTAAAATATGTAATATATGAGGCAAATTATTGTCTTGCGAAGGTAAAAAAAATATTTGTAGTGGTGAATTATAAATTAATGTGGGGAAAATATGTAATATATGAGGCGATGTTTATGTGTAGTTTGAAAATATATTTATTTTATTGGCTAATCTATCGTTAATTATGGGAATAATAAATATTTTATTTGGCGATTTTCAAAAAATGGGACTCGTCACTTCGTCATGTCGGCCAACGCCAACTAATATTAAATGTCTTATTTGAGACCGTTCGATTATCCTAGATCAATGGCTGAAATTTAATTTTGGGCTGAAATTTGGAAGGAAACTGACTTCTGCAGGAAGTCACCGAAATGATGACACGTATCAAGCCTTACAAAGTGCACCGTTCGATCACTACTGGTTATTTGTTGACGTGGACGGTGGATAGTGCAACTGCAACTTGTAACTCGTATCTCTATAAGAAATAAAATGCCTTGTCAGTGACATTCTTTAACTGCCATCTACTCAACACACGATCAAGGATTACGACGTACTCGGGATCTTACGAATGCATTTATTGGAAAGATTTACACGTATATGGGAAAGATTTACATATGGATACGAAAGATTAAGGACAACGAATTTAAATCTCTCACACGCATAATGCATTTACATTAAAGATTAAGGACAAGGACAATGGATTAAATACGATTAAAGGACGAATAGTTTATTGCTAACTGCTAAGTATCGTGACCTCGTCACCTCAGGGGAAAGGATGTATGCAGGGTAAGTGCTGCAAAATGTGAGTACCTCAAACTAGGCCTATTTTGGACAAAACAACAATACATCAGAATCCTATCTACAACAAGGGGCAGACTCCTACTCTACTAAGTCATTTCCAAGTTTGTAGGATGCAAACAGATCAAAAAACATTAAGATTCTAAGTCTTCTACTAGATGCGATCCTGGAAATACAGGATGTGATTGCATTTACCGGATGGGATCCCTGAAAAATGGGATGCAATCCTAAACACGGGATGCAATCCTAGGCATCCTAGGTGTAGCACACTAATGTATTTTTTATTAAAACAAGAGAAAAATAGAGGAACTGGATGCGATCTGAGAAATACCAGATGCGACGCAGAAATCTAGAAAAATTAGATAGGATCTAGGAAAAACTGGATGCGACTCGGGATTAGTAGGATGTGATCTAGAATCCTAGATGCAATCCTAAATTAAAAGGGCTATAACTACTACAAAAATGTATGAAATTGAAAATTTCAAAATTCACAGGGTAGTTTATCGAGCACTTACCGGTAGTGGGTAGTCGGCTAGATGCTAATGTCGGTGGCTCATCTCAAAATGGTGCTTCCTCATAGGGACTACCATCTTCTCTGCAGAGCTCTCTGATTTACTCTAGAGGAATGTGAAAATGAATAGTGAAATGGTAATTTTGGAGGCTTATATGGGTCTTTTGAGATATTTAGGAGTTCTGAAACTCCTCCCAAATGACTACAACTTCATTTCTGTTCTCTTTCCGATCAATCGGGAACCAAATCAAAGGTGCCTATGATGTTTTTGGCAACACAACACCAATTTTGTGATCATTCTGAGAATGGAAAATTTGCTTCATTTGTTCCACACATCGGTCAAAACTATGCATTTTATCATATATCTTGGTCTAACATCATTTTATCAATCTTATCACTCACATTTTCACGTAATTAACTTGGTAATCATGCATTTATTTTTTAAAAACACCTTCTTTTCCACTTCTTCTACTCCATTCTTTCTTGTCCTCACCGCTTCCTGCAAGTGCTACATTCTTTCAACTGAGGGATTTATTCTTTTCCTTTGATTATGTTCCTAAGGGGGCATGATCACAGTATTGTCAATTAATTTTTTCTCAAAACAATATCAAAATCACTTCGTTATCAAACAAACTAGGGGCATAACAGTTTCCTTAACTAAAGTCGAAACTATTGGATAAAAAGCTTTGGTTCTCATGAGCTGGATATCTTATGTTTCCTCATTTTAAAAGATTTTTATTAAGCTCCTGGAAGCTTCGTACTAACCTTTTGGATGAAAATCAAGTTCAGAATGAGTATTATCAATTTTTAGACGACAAACAAGTTCAGAATTGGTATCTTTAAAATCTTTTATTGGTCTTTGAATGACAACCAAGTTCAAAATAAATTCTATCAGTTTGGTTCAATCAAGTATGAGACTGATCTCATCAACATTTCATTCGACAACCAAGAACAGGATTCTCAATCTTTCTGAAGTTAAAATCAAAAAACCTTCTTTGAATCAATGTGCTGCTCACACATCAATTCAAAGAGGGGAAAATGTAACCGCCTAAATTTGGTCTATTCCAACTATGGACCCTATTTTCCCTAAGTGTGATCATACCCTTGATTATGTCCAAACGACCCTGCTACTACTTGGCATAATTCTTCGAATCAATTTAATGTCCTAGGTGATTTTTATCACTGAATTATATTAACTATTATAGCCATACAATTCAAATCAATTCAAACCAATTAAATCAAATCAAATTCAAACATGGCTATAGT
>MU227875.1:653878-667487 GCA_018584345.1 Thuja plicata | reverse complement strand
ATATATATAACTAACTATAATATTATTAATACAAGGCATATTAAAAGTTTATTTTTTAGTAAATAAAATATTATATAAAATAATAAAATAATCATACTGCAACTAATTGTTTAATTTATACTTATTACAATATAATATTTTGAAAAGATATATCATACAAAAATAATTTAATCAAATTATCAAATCTATAAAATTATCCTATATAATAATGTTTGTAAAGTAATTTCAAAATAAAATATTTTCAATCTTAAAAAGTTAAACATAGACCCAATGTAAGTTAAAAGGGAAAAAAAAATTACTATAGTTGTATGTGTTTGTTCTGACTGATAAAAAAATAAATTTCTAAAGTTATGGATGCACATTAAATGGTGGTTGTTAGTGGAGGCTAAACCTATAAAGTGATGAATAGCAAGATTGTCATTTTGCTTTACGAGCTAGAAGATGATGCTATCCTCTTCTATAACATTCCAATCCCGACTGCAATTGCTCACTTGTTTAGAAGAAGTGATGAAACTTAGAAATAATCTAAAAGCTACGGTTCACATCACCAGTAGTAGAGGGCCTAACCACAGGTTAACTTTGCTTTAGGAAGAAGAAATGACATTAGCAAGTAAGGAAATATTTGTTAGGTGTGCTCTCTTTCAAAAACTTCTATAACTAGCACTTGCACCTAACAGAGGTGCAATGGTTAGTTGATACTAAGATATATAAAGAAGTATACAATCACATTTTACATTTGCCTTAAATGCATAGACCATATGTGTGATTTAAATAGATGGATGAAGAAATTTGCACAATATGAGGTTTCACAAATTTGGTAGCCGGGGCATTTCTAGGCCAAAGCTTAAACTATTTTCAGACATGCTCTATCTTTGTTATCTTATTTGCCAAATGAACATTGTGGTCATTTGTGACTATTCAATCTTTAACCAATAAATATTGAATGGTCGTACAGTGACCTCTATAGCATTTTGACTCACATTGTTTTAAATTTAATTTTTAAATTAGGTCTCCGATATATAATATTCAACATACCATATAAGCTAGTATCGGATCCAAGCAACAATACTTTCAAGCTTTTTACATACTTTGAATTTAAATTTAGCTTACGATGCCTCTAATCTATTACAAAATGCAGATATGCTATTGGTGTTAGATTCTTAATTGCAAAGTTATAGGTTTCATAATCGATAATTGTTTGCATACATTTTAATCTTTGCATTCCCTCTAAATTATGGTTGTTGTGGGACTTACATAATCCTTAACATTATATACATTATAATATGAAATATTAACTAATTACAAGAATAGACCTACATGGGTCTAATTGATTTTCTATACACGTTATCAAAAACTTCTAGCAACCCAAAAATATAGATACTATATACTAAATATTAAAACAAAAAAACCTACATTTCTAAATCTACCAAACCCATCACATTAAATCAAAATTCCTATTTCAATGTGTCATTCAACATATCTTCAGCATACCCTTTGCACACCAATTGAATTTACCTTCTTAATTACTATTTTCTTTACTAAAATTGAATTTACTTTCTTAATACTATTTTCTATTTATTTTATATTTAGCTTCACACCCTGCATCCCTATTCGTGCTCTCAAAGTAAAAGACCCAGATCATAGCAGCCTGGAGTGATCGATATCTTCTTTGTTACCAATCATTACCTCAAATCCGTCACTCTTACAAGGTTACGTGGCTCGCCATCAGATCCAAAGCCTTCTGTCACTTGCCCCTTCTTTTATCACTGCTCCTCTTCAGTGATAAATTATTTAATCCTCATCGTCTACTTCAATGTTGTTTTACATTGTTATAGAGATAACATTTAATGGCAACCGTGAAAGAAGCGAGAGCCAATCTGAGCGAGTTTTCGCCAATGGGCAATGCGGATCTCGTTGAAAAGCTGCGCAATGAAGGAGTCGATCCTTTTGAAGGAGGCGACGAAGGAAAGACGGGGCTTGAAAAATCTATTGTAAGAAATATTATTATGAAACATCTCAATCCAAATTCTATTGATGGCTACCTTAGGGTGTTGTATAGTTTTAGATCTAAACAAAAGGCAAATGTATTGATAGTAGCCACTATGTTCGCTAAGTACAAAGCTGATCAGATCCTGGATGACGACGATGAGGGTCTCTAATGGTTCATTTCAATTGATGTTGATCTCTAGTGTTCCATTGTATTGTATGGTACACAAAACGTGTCGAGATTTTCGTGGACATTCTTTAGATAATGTGGCCTTTTCCTATGATTGGGTCACCCCATCTTTCTTTAAATTTGTGGTTTTCGTGTTGATATTGGAGAAAATGAGATTTTACTATGTCTAGCTTTCATAAGTATTGCTCTCCTATAATATATTTTTAGGCAAAATGCACTTGGTTATGGATATATCTTTGTGTACATAGCTAGACTAATATTATATAATTTTTCAATAAATACTACAATTATTTATTGTCATAACTTATGACTTGTGATATATATAGAAAAAATCAATAGAATATAAAAATTTAGCCAAAACATAAATCACATTATTGCATAAGTATTATAAATCAATATCCAGAAAATATTGTTGAATAAAGTTTATAAGTAAAACTAAAATAATTTCTTAAATTATCTAGAAAAATACAAAACCAAAAGTACATTTATAAGTACCTATAGATTTGCTAAAAAATCTCGCACTATGCAAATGCTGAAATGAAATGCAACTCATCTAGTCACCATTAATTCTTAATGTCGGTAACTACAATTATTTATGCAAAACAAAGCACAATAATCTCACTGGATAAACAGAGCAGCTCCCGACTTCTAGCAGCACCTGACTTCAACCGCTAGGATGGAAACCCCCAATGGCAAACTCCCAAGATGTCCCTCCTGTGGGATTTTACGTGAAGACCTGCTACCATAGAATTACAGAGTCTTTCTTCTCCCGGATGAATCAAAGAGACACCTCCCTACTCGAATTGATGATTACCAGCTGGAAGAAATGTTCATATGCCACACACTAGGGATCTGCAGAGCCATCCGTCGGGTAATTGGAGAACACATACTCGCGCCAAGAGAAAAATAGGTTACCTTCCCATCTCAAGTTGTTTCAATTTTCTTATCAAATGCAATGGAACGACTCCAATCTGGAGACCTCTTGCTTCTGATTGAAAATAAGGTTATTCTTCATAAATACATTAGAGGTAATCAACTGATGTTAGCAATCCATAAATACAACTTATGGTCTGGACCTGCCCTCGTCGGTGGATTGTTTTCCCATTTTCAATTACTCTCTAACCATGAATGTATGACTACATATGATAGCATTAAGAAAGCCCTAGAAAAATAGAGCTACCAACTTGTGAAGAACACTTTGCCAGCTGTAATCAGGGCCATGGGAAAAGAAACTGAAAAAAATATTAAACGTATTGTCTATGCCATGCTTGACATCCTCGGGTCTCCAAATGTTTCACTACGGACCCTTAATCTAACGATGGCCCAAGTTTCCAACTTGGAATATATTGCATCCCCAAATCTTGTCCTAGACCTTAATTTTCCCTCTGTTTTGGGCACACACCCAAATGCGGGTTTTGTTTTGCAGGGAACCCTTCATGATCAACATGAGGAGGAGCTTGACAGCTGGGTTACCAAAATTCCTAATATGGATCATGCATGGCCGACTACTGTGGTTTGCCAGCAAGAAGATCCAACTACCATGGAGGGTTAATGTCATACATGTGGGTTGTAAAAGACATATTTTAAGTCATTTTTGACATATATTAAGCCAATATCTTTTTGTAAATCCATTTTTGGATCCTGTGCATATTTTTGTCAATTTATGAGTTGCAAATACTTTGAATGTGGAGTGATCACATGGGATGGGTACCATAAAGGGCCTGAGCTGATAAAAAAGATTATCTTTTTGGGTTGTTTATGGGACGGGCACCATGACTTGAGGTATCCATATCGGTGCTAATGTTCATCGACGATGACCGGTTCCGACACCGACGATGACTAGAACTGACATCGACAATGACTAGAACCGAAACCAACGACATCCTGAACTGACACCGACCAAAAAACACAACTAATAGGGCTATCTGTCATCGACGGACTAACTGACACAACCGACATGTGGTATCAACTAGCAGGGCTAACTGACTACCAGTAGCGATGAGCAACACCAGCCAGTAGGTCTTATTATGGTATTATGCAACTTTTGAAGCCACATTCTAAAAACAAGGATCAATGCATTTGGGTGGTGAACTTGTTCTTGAATGTAATTATTGTATTTGAGCAAGGGTTCTGGGTTTTCTTGCTGGTTCTTTCCCGGATGAGCTCTTGAATCAGTTTTTATTAATAAATATATTTAGTGGCTAGCCCGCTTTTGTTTTAAAAAAAAAAGTACATTTATAATTATAAAAAGTGAATTACAATATAATTCAAATTTCAATCTTGAAATATAAAATTTTAAACATTAAAAATTGGAATGTATATATATCAATAAAAACTGTTATAAACACATCTCATTTGGAGGAAGATTCCATACGTTATTTATCTTCATCCTTACTATAATATTATGAGTCCTAGTCTAACTCTCATTCTCAATCAATACTACAACTTTGATCTCTTCTAATGGGTCAAGCATTTCTCTAATATATCTAATTATCTTTTCTTTAAGGTTGAACAATTCCATTTGATTGGTTTGGTTAGCCACTTATGCATAAATTAATTGTTGTGTAAAAATGTCATAATTTGTTACTCAAACATAAGGATTGATTCGATCCTTCAATCAAATCTTAGGATAATGATTTAATGACATTTCAAAAATATTGAAGACAACATGCATTTATACAAACTAAGACCTAGATGATAATGTAAGCAAGTGGCTTAGTAATGATTATCTTATTATAATATAATGCAGATCAAGAATCATAAAATCAAATAAATTTATGCATTAGATGGACAAGCATTAATATTTACTCAAAAAAAAAATCTCTCCATGACAGTGTCTCACAAATACAATTAAATAGCACAGTAACTTGGTAATTTATTTTATTCACAAATCATTACCTGTGATTCACCGTATACACCTAGTTACAAAATGCAAAATTCTCATTGACATGAAGAGATAAATTTTCCTCTGCAAGACAACATGGCTTGTATAAACTGTTTCATCAGTTATTCACTTGAATTTGTTTGATATCCAAAATAAAACCCATGTTTGTAACTACGCCTTTTATCTTACTTCACACAAATCTACCAGGTAATCTGTGGTTTGATGACCCTTACTTTGCAAGTCATGCAAAGATCTCCCACTACATGAAATTACCATGTTTTTATTTTTGTAAAGTCTTCAACGACTACTCCATACAGCTAGACGCAAGTCCTTCTTCCCTATTCTCCCCTTCCACCAAACTCTCTATATCTACTCAACTACACCCCAAGAAGGAAAAAAGAACTTTCTCTACCCCTGTTCTATTTTCAAACGCTGCTCCTTTTTTTTCTTCCAAGGGATGGTTCATTTCCCTTCATTGGATGATTCATTTCCACACCTTAATACTTATGCTCCTTCGTATTTAGTGTATTTCTAGTCCAAGAGATTTGACTAATGAAATTCGTGTGGGACACCAGAGAACAAAATAAGAAAATGAAAACTTCACAAAAATAGAATCAAAATGCTATGCCAGTTGTTCATTCCTGGATGATTTGACATCAAACACCACAAGCAAAGTAATTTTTTGTGAATGCGAGACTCGTGAACATTCTGATGAAGCTAGAAGGTGAATTATATGTTTTGTCAAATCTAAAGCGCTGACCGAAGAAGACTCAATTGCTAGATGATTTTTCCAACAAACCAGATACTTCAAATATTCTATCCTCCTTGATATTTTGGCTATGTGTGAACCAATCACTTGATCAACCTATTCAAACTTCTTTCCTAGTAATTGATGTACCCATAAAGTGACATCTAGTAAATCTGAAAATGCACTTTATTTCTCACTTGATTCACCTCCATAGTACTTGTACAAATCAGCTATAGTGAAAATTGGAGAAATGCCAATTCCAGCTGAAAGTTAGATCTCATATGTATTCAGTGAGAACTTCCACAAAAACTTACAAGGGCCACTTTTCTTCCACTTCAGTTTTTTGTAGGTACTTCGATAAAATATTTCCTTCTAAAAATGAGTCTTTACTAGCTCTCCAACTTCAAACTCTCACACTCTCCTATGCTTATCAGCATGTTCTTTATACTTTATTGCACTCTTCTTCAAGTTTTCCTTCACTTCTTTGTGCAAAATATGTATATATTCAACAAAATCCTTAGCTACAACTCTTTTCCTATTCAAATATGCACTATCCCTTAATTCATCACAACCCCTAGGGCTGAAACCATAGACTTCTTGGAATGGACTCTTACCTAAACTTCGATTGATGGATTTATTATATGAAAATTTTGCCTCTATCAAAATTGAATCTCATTGATTTGATTTATCACCAACCAAATAACTCAACAAATTTCCCAAACTTTGGTTAACAACTTCTATTTGACCATCCATTTGTGGATGCCAGGCTGAACTAAAACCCAAATATGTGTCCATTTTCTTCAACAATGTACGCCAAAAATGACCAACAAATTTTGTATCTCTATCTGAAATAATTCTTTTAGGCAATCTATGTAACTAAACCATCTCTTTGAAAATTAATGTAGCTATATGAGAAGCATCACTACATTTTCTACATGAAATTAAATGAGACATTTAAAAAAAATCTATCTACTACAACAAAAACAAAATCATTGCATCTTTGTGTCCGCGGGAGACCCAACACCAAGTCCATACTAATGCACTCCCATCGTCTCTTTGGTATTGGCAATTGCTAGTAGAATATGGTGTTTTCCTTCACTCTTTTGACATATTGGTACACTCTACATCATTGTGCCAATCTTTTTACATATGCACTCATCCCCAACCAATAGTAGGTCTCATTCATATGTATGAATGTTTTGTCACTCAACCCCCTACTATTTTTTTCCTTCATCAAGATTTCCCTCAATGAGCCTTGAGGTATGCACAATATCTTCCCTTTAAATAACAATTTTTCTTGTATAAAATACTCCAACCATGGAGTTCTATCAATCCCAATGGGATTCTTCCATATTTCCCAAGTTTCTTCCGAATCTACACCATCTTCATACAACTCTCCCAAACAATCAAATCCAACCACGTTCACCCACATTTGAATCAAAAACAAACACCTCTTACTTAATGAATCAACAACTCTATTCAATTTACCACTCATATGTTTCAAAACAAATGAATAACTTTGTAAGAATTTAACTCACTTAGTTTGTTGATGATTTACCTTACCTTGGCTATTAATGAATTTTAATGGATGATGGTCAATGTACAAGACAAAATCCTTGGGAAACAAATAGTG
Source organism: Thuja plicata (assembly GCA_018584345.1). NCBI lineage: Eukaryota > Viridiplantae > Streptophyta > Pinopsida > Cupressales > Cupressaceae > Thuja > Thuja plicata. Next base: position 660,046 of record MU227875.1, on the reverse strand, counting down.
TCTCCACTTCTTCAGTGCTTGCACATTCGCATAGAAATCTTGATCATACATTAAATACTTTCTTTTTTCTTCATAAGATTCTCACTAAAATAAGCTATATGCATGCCCTCTAGACTTAGAACTCCTCCTAGTGATGTCTCATTTGCATCAAAATCAACTTGGAACACTTTATGGAAATCTAGAACTGCTAACATAGGCTGCTCAATTACCGTCTCCTTCAAAATGTTAAAACTCAACTCAACTATTGCTATCCAAACAAATCTCTTTTTTATTCCCTTTATTTTCTCTATTATTGGAGCACAAATATTGCTGAAATTCTTGATGAACTTCCTATATATTCTCGATTCAAACATACTTTGTGGTGTAGGCCAATCAAGGATAGTTTTGAACTTTTTTGGATCCATTTTCAGACCACTGTACTGGAAACCACAAAAACCAAATAAACCAACTCTTTCTTTGAATGAAACTACACTTTTTAAAATTTACCATCGAATTTTCCTCTTTTATTCTTTGTAGGACTTCTCTTATATGTTTCAATTTCTCCCCTTATGACCTAGTAAATATCAAAATATCATCTAAACAAAAATCACAAACTTACCTAGGAAAGGCTTCAAGACTTAGTTCATCAATCTCATAAAAGAGCTTGGCAAATTTGCGAACCCAAATGGCATTAACAACCATTCACACAACCCATCCTTCATTTTAAATTTGGTCTTCCACTCATCCCCTTATCTAATTATTATTTGATGGAAACCACTCTTCAAATTAATTTTTGTGATCATTTTTCTCGAGTCAAATAGTCCATCAAGTCATCCGTATGTGGCAAATGGAACTGATACTTGATTTTTATCATTTTTTTTTATCTTGAGCCCATACGCATCTACCAATTTTCATCTATCTTTCATGCTAACACTATTGGAATTGAACATGGGATTAGAATTTCTCTAATCATCCCCTTATCAAGAAATTCTTGTACTTTGTTATTAATCTCCTCATTTTATTTTGGTGTCACTCTATATGGTTCCTTGTTTGGAAAACTAGCACTGGGAAGAAAATCCATACAATGACTTATGCTCCTCATTGGTGGACACCAATCCGGAAAATCCTCCATAAAGATTTATGCATATTCATCCAATATTCTTTGTATTTCCTCTGGTATATTACCATCTTCTTTTGTTGCACCAACTACTAAGAATTTGGGAACCATGGCAACATATGTCTCCTCTCATTTGAACTCCCAAAAAATTTATTTTTTGGAAACAAAACATGCATTTGTCTTAACTTCTTATTCTCTATTTCTTATCGAATTCAACATATACTCCTTCCCATCCTTCTTGATTGTGTAAGAATTGTTCTCACCGTCATGTATAGAATTTCTATTGAATTCCATGATATATCCAAGAGAACATGACAAGATTCCATGGGAGTTATGTCACACATAACCTCATCCTTATAATTTCCAATGTGAAAAATCACCAAAATATTTCATTCTCCAATATTTGATGCTCTTTTGCAACCAAGAGACCTCTATATGGATTGGGGTTCTTAATTCTCTTAAATTTTATCTTTCTTACCATCTCCTCAGATATAATATTATTTGTGCTACCACTTTTCACAATCACTTTGTAGAACTTTCAATCCACCTTGCACCTTGTTCGCAATAAATTTTACCTTTGAATTGGTTCGAGTTTCTCATTTTCTAGATTCAACAAGACTCTTCTCAACATAAATAGTTCTCCATTTTTGGGGTCCTCCCCATTTTTCATGGGCTCCTCATTTTCATCTTGTGCAACATGAACTCTTTCCTCTCTTCCTTTACTTCCATCATGTTGGATTTGCAGATATTAAAATTCTCTATGTCTGGTTTCCCCATATTGGAAACATATAAATCTTCTTCCTCTACCTCTTCCACATGATTAGTCTCCTATTCCTCTTCATAAATCTCCTCTTCCCTTTTCATCTTGTACATTCATACTTGATGTTCTTGTTTCCTCTTGTTTATTTTGAAATCCTCTTCCACTAGTTAGTTGTCCTCTTCCACGTGAGAATCCACTCTTAACTTGGGAGTTGTTTTTTTGTCTCCTATTGATAATTGTCTTCCCCCTTTAAAGCATATTACTAATCCTCCTCCACACTATGCATATTTATCAATTTGATTTCATCTTGAATTGATGGATGTAGTCCATTCAAATACCTTACAATCTGGTCAACATCTTCCTCAAATTGATCAACTCGAATGCTAAACTGCTAAAACACGTCCCTGTATTCTTCTACACTACTTTCTCTTTGCTTCAAATTTTCAAGCTTCTTTACCAAATTGATTTGGTAATTATCTGGCAAAATTTGGACTTAATCTTGGTCATCATTTGATCCCATGTTTTGATTTTCTCATTTCCTCTTCTCTATCTATCCATTTGCAAATGCTCCCACTATAGGGAAGGATTCCCTTGCAACTTTGTGTGTGCATATTTAACCTTCAAATCTTCCTTTGTGTTGACATGTTCAAAATACTTGTCCATCTTTTCTATCCCGTCCAACAAAAATTCAACATTCAACCCTCCTTTGCAACTTGGTGGCTCAAATCAAGGCTTGGAATTGACTTTTATGAGAGAAACCAACTTTCTTCTCCTAGTGTGAGCTCTGGCTGGTTCAACTCTTTACATCCTTCAGTATTTTATGCTTCTTCTTAATCATCAGTGACAAATTTGACATGTACACCTCTTCTTTGGGCCATCTCCATGGCATCCAATGATATAGTGATGCCCATCATCACTCCAATTGTACAAGCTCTTATTATCTCTATAATTTCAAACTCCAAGCCTCTAGCTCCTCTACCTCCTCTCTAACCTCGCCCTTTATAAGATATTCTTACTTTGTTACCACTTGAAAATTATAATTCCCAAAGGTATTTGAACCAGCTCTAATACCACTCAATGCAGATCAAAAACCATAAACTAAAAAAAAATTCAAATACATTCAGTCATCAGATGGAAAGGCATAGATATTTACTCCAACAACAATACAATCTCCATGACAGTCTCCTATGAATACAATTAAATAGCACATTAACTTGGAAATTTTTTTTATTCACAAATCATTTATTTACAACCTGTGATCCACTATATACATCTAGTCATGAAACACAAACAACCCATTGACAGGAAGAGGCAAAATTTCTTTTGTAAGGTAACATGGCTTATGTAAACTATTTCATCAGCAATTCTCTTAAATTTTTTTGCAGCCAAAACAAAACCCCTATTTAGTGACCCTTAATTTCCAATTCATAGAAATATTTCCCTCAACACCTCCCTCTACATGACATTACCATATTTTGATTTTTTTAAAGTCTCGTGACTACTCCATACTAGAAAGAAGTCCCTCCTCCTTATTGTTCCCTTCCATCAAACTCTTTGTATCTACTCAAATGTTGCTCCTTTATTTTTCTTCAAAAGGATGGTTCATTTCCCTTCATTGGATGATTTGTTTCCATACCATAATACTTGTGCCCCTTCATATTCAGTGTATTTCCACTCCAAGAGCTTTGACTGATGAAATTTGTGTGGGACACTAGAGAACATAATAAGAAAACCAAAATTTCACAAAAATAAAATCAAAATGCTATGTTGGTTGTTCATTCTTGGATGCTTTGGCATCATAATATAGAATTATCTTGAATGCTCTTATTAAATCAAATTTTATGTGCTTTAAAATGAGTTAGGGTTAGTTATTAATGACAAATCCAAAATTGTAAGGGTTTGGAGTTAACACCTAATGATTAATTAGAAATTTTTGTTTTTCAATATATTTGAATTTGAGTTTTATAGTTTTTAAGCTCATTTTCATAAATTAGAAAATTGACCTCATAGGTCAATCTTACAAATAAGAAATTTAGATTATGAGATAAAAATGGAATTTTAGAATATGACTCATCTTAAACAATAAATATAAATAGTATCAAATAAGAGTAAAGTTATTTAAAGAAAATTTCACTACTTATGCATTTATCATCACATTAAAAACAACTATACTATAATATACCAAAAATAGTTAATTTTACAAAAATATATCTAAATTTTTTTTATTTTAACATATGATGTGTAAAATGTGAGGATAGATTGTTTGACTACTAAGATGTGCTATGATTTCCATCAATCTACTTGCTTTCATAGAAAATGTTAAGTAGGTGTCTTAGATACCAAGAAATCATGTGACATCTTATTAGACATCTATTGTAACTTTTGATTTTCAAAGTCTCTCCCTTTTTTGTATTGAGCGAAGAAAAACCCTTTAATCGAGACAAGTCCTTAAGTGGAGACACATTAAGGTACTTTGTTTAGCTAATGGTTGCTACATTTTCGTTACCCATATTAAAAAAATTCTTTATGACATTTTAAATATGTATAATATAAATAGCTACACATTTAACTCTTACTTTTTAGTTTTTAGTGGAAAAATCAACTCTAAATTATATATAATAATCTACATGTTCAAATTATAAATTGTCTAGAGGTTAAATTCACTTAGAGATCAACCCTAGTTTATCTCTTTAAACATTTGTTTAATTAGATTAACCATACTTCCTCAACTACTAGGAATTTGAACATAATTTCTAATTAAGTTCGTGTTAGTACATAAAATTTATTAATTCGGTATATCAAGATCTACTTTAGTTCAAGAATAATGTCTCAAGTTGTAATGATGAGATCCATAATCATAATTTATCTAGGATAAATCAGACTATCACTATCACTTGAGGATCAATTCATAAATTTAATATAATTTTTTTATACGTGTAAGTTCAATTAATATTTTAATATCATCACCACTTTAATAGATCCTCCCAGATTGAATGTACAAATGATCCTCTAGACAACCCCTCCTCTCTGGATATAACCTCCAAGTGTTATCAACTAACTTTTATTGGAATCTATCAAACATGCTAGATTCCAACTTACAGAATGTTTTGATTAAGTTTCAGGGCCATTACATGGGTATTCAATTACAAGACGGTTCGAATGATCTTATCTGTACATCTTAGTATCATAGAACTTAATGGGAGATTTCGTAGTGGTGTAGATTCATCAGATTTAGTAATGGATGATATTCTAAAGTGTTTTTTTAGAGCCATGTGAATACAAATAATTTCGTCTAAGAGGATATTTAGATTTTAGAAGGAATTTGTTCTAATATAAAATATTTTTCCCTTCAACTTGATTTTTATCATCTATCCTAGGAGGCCTCACCGTATCGATTATAGCTTATTGATGTAACATGAGGATTGACGAAGTGATTATCTTTACCCAAACAAAGTGTAAACGCTCGAGTGTTTAGCAAAACGATTTTATAAGACGGAGGCATTGACAAGGATAAGCTGTAGCGTTAGAAATGTCTGGGAAAAGTCATAGAAATTGAATGGAACTCACGGATGAAAGCACAGCGCAACGATGATGCATGTAAAGTAGGAATTTTTCTCAAAGTTTCAAACATTAGACGGTGAAGGCGAAATACTCTTTCGTGGAAAATTTATTATTTGTTCACGGTTTCTAGTTGGTTGAAACTCTAAGAAAGTAAGCAGATTTGTTGAAATTGCAGGCAGGGTATCTTTTCAAGCTTCTCCCTTCGTTATACTAGTGGTTTGACTAGTGGTGGGCTGTTAAACATAGATTTGTTGGGAGGTAGGAGATATCTTCTACATCAAGTCAAATTATGGTATTGCTATTGATTTCAATTATATAGTTTTCGATTCGAATTTATGAATAGTAGTTACTAAGAACCTATCTTTCATGAGAAAGAATGATAGACTTAGAACTTATTGCATCTAGGTGATGTTCACAAGGGTTAAGCATTGGACATTTTTGGAATATCACCCATCCAAGTTCAACTCCAACTCAAGCGCGCTTAATCAAGGAATTTCCTCGAAAGTTAAGCTCACGTAGCTTGCTACCCCATTTGTCCATGTATAAATATTTGTCCAACCATATATATTCGTTGTGCACATATAAACATATGTTCCATCCCGATATTAAAAACCACATTTGATTATATCTATCAATTAATTGAAAAAGAGAATTTTCTTTTTTATAAACATAACCTATATAAAATATTTAATTACATAATTTCAATTGTACATATTTTTTTTTTAAAGAAAAAATGGCTGAGCCATATATA
>MU227875.1:614261-642901 GCA_018584345.1 Thuja plicata | reverse complement strand
TATATATATATATTTGTTCCTTCTGTACATACAATATACATTTCCTTTCCTCCTTTTTTGATTCTAAAGGCAAAGGTACTTATAGCTTGTCAAAAAGATGGGAATGTGAGGACTTGATCTCCTCCATCATCTTTTCCCATTTCTCCTTCAGCATTTCTAGATCCGTGTGCTCCAGTGATATTCTTACATGTATATCATAGATGTTGTCTACTACAGACATCTCAGGGGTTGCAATAAGATTTCTTGCATCAGAAATATGCTGCTGTAAAATTGTAAGATTAGAAAGAATGTGTGCCTGTAGTTCTGTAATCTCACCTCTTAGTTGTGTTTTAGCATCCCATATTTCTTGCCTTAGTTTGTTTGCCTCAATGACCTTGTCATGATGCTCCTTTATACTATCTGCATTGGAGGTTAGGCTTTGTGCACTTGTTGTGACATTAGAATCTATTTCTACTAATTTGTCACTATTTTCTTTTATAAAATTCTCAAGTGTGCACATATTTTGAACTAAGGTAATTGCTTCAGCAATCAATGGCTCTAATTTTTCAATGAGTTCTGAGAGATTTACCTTATTCAATGCCACTTCTTGGCTAATTTTATCAATTAACTTGTATTGATATTTCTTCTCTGCTTGTTCTTCCATAGCTTGTTTTGCATCAATATCTTGCTCTGTGATGGCATCGGTAAGAACAACAATTTGTTCCTTTACTGTAGCATTTGCTTCAAGTTTTACTTCAGGAACGAGTTGTTGGAGAATATCTCTTTCTTTGTCAAGTGCTAGTGTTTTCCTATGTTCTTGTATCATTTTCTTTTGTATGGCTTTTCCCTAACATAGCACTCCAAACTCTTGAAGTTTATCACTATCCAAAGTGGTAATATACTAGTTTGGAACTTCTATCACTTCATCTAGTGTAACAGCCAAGATGTCTTTCTTTACTATTTTCTTCTTCTTCTTTGGCTAGGTAGTAGATTGATGTACTACCATCTATAAAGCGTCAGATTGGGTTGATTTGGTGGGTGAGGGTCGAGGATATGAGGCTTCCTTTTGTATCTATTTTGAGTCCACCAGCTGGTTTGGTGAAGACATATCCTCATGTGCCTTGGGTGTATCAACATATATGTTTTCTTTGAGTTTTGTCCCTTCATCCTTCTTGACTCCTTCACTTTTCTCTTTTTCTTCAACCTTTCTCAATGTATCATCAATTTTGTCATCTGCCTCTTTGTTTTGATATTTTGATACATCTTGCTAATTATCGATTGCATCTTTTATTTCTGTATATGTATCATTTTGAGTGTTGGATGCACCTTTATTATCATCGCTAACCATATCCTTGGGCATATAATCATCTTTCTGAGATGATTTATCCTGACTTGACTGAATATCAATAGCATATATTAATATATTCATGTTTGTCGGCGTATTGACTATTGCAGTGTCAATAGCTATATCATGTCTGTCGGTACTGCCCTTTGTAGCATTGATGTCTTTATCTTTTGAACTTCTATTGCAGGGTCTTTTCCTGTAGTGGTATTGACAATGTTGTCTAACCACAATTCATCATTTATATCAACATCTAAGTTACCTTTTATTGACAATTCTTCTTTGGTAACTTCTTCATCCTCTAAGCTGATGTGGATGGGCTTGCTAGTACTTGATCATTTTCACCATCCTTTGGCCAGTCTTCATCTATAATGTCAGTCTATTTTTGGTCTTTTATTTGTACCTCTTCACTGTCTAATTCAACTACTGAGTTATCTATTTTAGTGATTGTTTCCTTCTCATGACTACTCTCCTCATCAGGATTGAGTATCTCACTCCATATCTTATGCGTATCTTGTTCAAGCTCTATAAGCTTCTCTTTAATAAATTTATAAGCTCTCAACTTGGGTGAGAAGCTTTTTGTATATTTATCCATGATTTCATTGATTTCTTCTCTCGTTGATTCAGGAGGCATAAGAGAAACAATACTCTTTCTCTTATCCTTTTCTCCTCATGGAGTGCAAAAGTGAATCTAGAAATTCTATCTAATAGTTCTTGTGGTACATCATGTGTAGTGAAATGTAGTGGGACATAGTAGTGTCTACACATCTTAGCAATAAGTGAATCTTCAATCTTATTATGTTCTTTAGAATCCCATCGTAACCATTTCCTAATCTTAGGATGTGCAACAGATGTAGCTTTAGAGATGTTCTTACATATTTCATCAATGTCCTTAGTGGGTGATGTAACCTTTGTTGTTTCCTTTGCTTGTTTCATAGTGTCAGGTTCGTCCATTGTTGAATCCTCTAAGTCCTCATTAGTCTGAACATATTTCCTCCTTTTGGCAGGTGCCCTAGTTGGTTATTTTGCCTTTTGTGTGTCAGGTTTCCTCTTATACACCTTCCCTTTTACCATGGGAGAAGGAATTGCATCTTGTGGTATTTGACTTCTTGTTCTAGACTTCTTAGGTGGAGGAGGAGGTGGTGAATCAGACTTCTCTTCCTTTGATTCTTGTTGCTCTACTGTATCACCGATGGGAAGCTGGTCCTAAGTGACTTCCTCTTTACCCTCTTGTTCCTCTTCACCTTCTCTATCTTCTTCTCCTTCAGAAGATATATTCAGATTCTTTTTCAGATTCTTCACCATTCTTTTTTATTTTTTTACAGCCTTCTTGACAACAAGATTTGTCTTAATCTTTTGTTTGGCCTCTTCATAGGTACCAAATCTTAGTTGCTTGTTGTCTATTGGTTCATTTAATAGTGCCTTAATGCACTCGTTGGCTAATCCTATTTTGATTTCATCATCCAATTTTGAAAGCCATGATTTCCTTGGAACTACTGCTTATATGTAAGTGAAATCAGTATCCACCATGAAACATATTTCTTCACAGTGTTCCTCTATCAGATTCTTAGGAATTATGGTTCTTGCTTGTATCATTTCCTTTATGATTTTGAAATACTCATGCATAACATTATCAAAATCTATTCCTAGTGATTCTATGAATTCACCTATCTGAATGGTAATGGGTCTGCTTGTGTCCCATGCAACTTTTCCAATGGAAGGAAAGTTTTCTTCAAAGTAAAAGAATATGCACATTATGAAGGAACCAAACTTACATGTGTTTGTCCTTAAATAACTTATGTGCACATGTTCTCCTCAAATTGATGTAATAGGATCTCTGCTAGATCCATTATCTTTCCCTATTTGATAATTTTGTATGATGTGCTCATAGAAATACTAGATATGTTTTTCATTCGGCTTGCTTGGAATATCTTGTATCCAACAACACATGCTCCAAACTTTAGCTCTTCATCGGTAATGGTGTTGACCTTTAGTGCTCTTTTATCTGATTTAGCACCAGTCAGTTTTTCCACTTCTACCAAAGATAGGTGCTAGTGAGCCTGTGGTTTATCAGTTGTAGGATAACCAGTGACTGTGTGTATAACATCTTTTCTTATTTCCTTTGGCTTGTTTAGCCATAGAGTCTTGTTGTGGACTCTACTAAGGACAATCTTTATCCATTCCATTTTGAAAACCTTGGGAAAATGCAGTGTATTTGTGAGTTCCTTTACTTCCAAGCGTTTGTGCTCTTCTTTGAGCTTTCCAGCATCATCACATAATTCCCTATAAGCATTATCTAGGTCTAGATCTCCTATTTATGAGATCTTACAGTGAATATAAGACCTTACGTCCTCTACCAGTAAAACCCTAGGTGGGATTCGGGAGAATGCTCCGGAATCATCAGGTTGTGAAGCTAGTTCAGGGTGTAGCTTGTATTTAGGCTCAGCACATGGGCCTCTGCTGATAATCTTGAAGGGTTTCTTCTTATCTTCCTTAATTTTCTCAACTCTAGAAGTCGATGCCATAATTTTGCAGAAATTTAGGTCTTTTCGTAAATAAAGACAATGTGGTCGGTGAGTATGATTACTTATGGAATCTCAGTGCTTTTCTGTGAATGTGAATGCTTTTGAGTCAAATTGATTCTTGTTGGGTCGCTCTCCAAATTTCTCTTAAATTTCTCTAGTCTGCTCTGCTTTGCTCAAAAATTGTGGGTGCGAAAATGAGTTTACCCGTCGGGTTTTTATAACCTCTTTGTACCCTAAGTTGTCATTAATGCTTACCAACTCGTTGGTATATGAAGACTAATATTGTCCATAAAGACATTCATAACATCTTCGGTGTATGTGCAAATCATCGGGGTTGCTAGTAATTTTGGAGACTTCACGGATGATTGTTGGTGAGGTTGCGAAGACAGCTTTTGTTGATTCAACGTTCACCGATATCCATCAGTTTGCACTTAGCTTGTTTGATGACCGATACATTCCGGTAAGTAGTGCTAACTGTTCTGTGTGTTCATCGATACAAATTGTGCCTAATAACCGATGGTTATTTTTCAACAGTTTAGCAAATAACAATGTATTGAATCTTTATTCATTCTAATTTTACAATATGAACTATATATGATGGAACTGATGTATAATGTAACTTTTCATAATGCAGTTCCATACTTACTTGTGCAATCTAGTTGGATGTAGTGATGTCACTAGATCCATTGGATGAGGTGGCACCATTTGCATTGCTTGTTCCAGCACCTTCAGTGTTAGTGGCTTTTACCCACATCTTGTTTCTCATTCTCTTGATGTCATCAATGGTATTCCCATTGGGATGTGTGCTATTGTCTGTCAGTCGGTCTTTGTAATCTTTTATCACATGTCCAACCTTATGACAGTGCAAGCATGCCATACTTGGATTGGTCCAACCTCTTGACGTTCTGGTCCATTTTCTCATACAATTGGCAGCAATATGACCATACCTTCCACATGCAGTGCAATTTAGCCATGTGTTATAGTCCCAAACATATGAGTTACCTACTCTTGTTGGTTTGTAGCTTTTATCAGTTTCCTTTGGTGTCCATGCCTTGTTGTTCTTTTTCCAGCATTCCTTATGTGTATGCCCATTCATCTTGCATGTAGGACAGTACTTGTCCATATAGGTTTTTCTCTTTGGATTTATCACTTTGGATCTGCACTCATGTGCCTTGTGTCCTTTCTTTTGACATTTATAACAATTACCAATAAAAGTAGATTGTGTTTGAGAAATACCTTTCATTTTGCTTCTGCAGATGTTTGAGGTGTGGCCTGGTTTTCCACAGTGATTGCACGATAGCTTCTTGGATCTTGAGGTTGTGAAAGCATTCCTCTCATCTGGTTGATTAGAAGATTCACCATTCTCATTGTACCCTAATCCTATGTAGTTTTTGACTCTTCTTTGTCCATCAAGAAAATCATCCATCCTTTTGTTGTTATCCTCAGCCTTTTTGATTAATTCGTTGTGTTGATTCTAGACTTTGATTTCATGCTTCAATTTTTCATTCTCTTCTCTTAGCTCACCTTTGATCTGTATTCTTTCAATGAGTTTTGTATTTAATCTTTTCTCTTCTTGACTCATAAGAATAATCTGGTTGGTGACCTCATGGTGATGCCCAGTGAGTCTTAGAATCTCTTATTCTTTCTCTTGTAGTTTCTCTGTAATTTTCCTCCTATCATCAATGGCTAGAGTTCTTTCATTTTCATCTTTTCTTGCATCATTTATGACATCAATCATTTTCACCATTTGAGTCTCTTGACCAATTTGCAGCATCTTGATTTGATCTGTCAGGTGTAGATTGACCTCTTGTAGATTTGTAATTTCTTCAACTGATGCATCTGAAGCTTTGCTCATTGATGATTCTGTTGTTTCAAAGTAATCTATTATTTCCAATTCTTTGTAGTCTTTCTCATTTAGCCTGGTTGCCATAATCTTTCTTTTATCAAAAAATTATCTTAGTTTTATTCCAGCCTCCTTGTACTGCTCATAGTTTATTTGCATCTGTAACTGTTCATTCTCAATAGTCATGTCCAGTCTGAACTTGTCCATTGCTCTGATCATTTCTCTCAAGTCTTTAAGATTTTTAAGAAAGAGACTTAGCTCTGATACCAATTGTTGGAATTATATTGGAATGATGTACTAAGAGGGGAGGCATGAATCAGTACCTCTAAAAATTTTCTTGGTTAGCCCATTAACCCTTAATCATCAGTTTATAAATTACCTTATCTAACTGTTCATCTTTCTTCATGTATATGCAATCATATCATAAGTTCTTTTAGTATGTAACCATAATTGAAACATTCATGAAAATAGATAACACATAACCCAAGATATGATATCGCAGAAAACTCTTGTTAGGAAGTAAAAATTGCGGTGGGGATTGTTACCCACAAGACTTCACTATTTCCAGATAAGAAGGGGCTGGTTAAGGCTTACAATTGGTCACTTTTGATGAGCTACCCTGTTAGGAGTGTTATAGTGGAGACCTGTTAAGATCTACTTCATTTGAAGCTTTAGCAACACTGTTAAGTGTGCACTCTGTTAGGAGATTTGTAAGGAACTATTAAGTCCACGTTCTACAAAAGGATTTTAGATGTGATGCACTTGTTAGAATGCAACTACATAAGTATTTGATCTGATGATGTATGCAATGATTAATTGCTAATGACAGATCCTATTAAGCTTCAAACATATAAGTAATCATCCTTCCATGATTAAATAATACCTTTATCTGCTCGTTGGTAGCCTCTGTGTGTTCTTGACAACTGATATGATCTGTTTCTGAACTTTGCATGAATTCTTCCTTCTGCTGCTTAGATGCTCTTTGTGGCTATCAACAACAATGAATTCATTCCTCACAATTGATTTGAACATCTATTTATACTAGTTTTTGGCTCTATTCTTGATTCATGCTTCACAAGTTAACTCTAGATCCAAGGTTTACAACTTGACCTTGATCTTTAGTTAGTTATATGTTTTAGATCCGTTAGGATTCTTTAAAACATTTACATAAAGCTTTCTTGACCCTTAAGTTATCATTTAAAACAAATTAAAACTCTATAAATAGAATTACATTGCTTTATCTAACATGTAAAACTCAGATCTACTATTTGCGGCTTCTCTAACTAAATGTCGGTTTTGACGGTCGATTTTCTTGGTCGTCGATGTTCCTTTCTTGAATTGGTCGGCGGGTATGCCTTTTATGTTCTGTTAGTTTTGTTCTCAAAACTATGTCACCAGTGATGCTTGAAGTCTCTGATGATTCTTGTCAATTCCATACTTAGCATTTTTCATGTCCTTTGTGTTCCGTCAGGTATGCTCGTTGTTCACCGATAATACATGTAGTCTGTCGATAATGCTTGTAGTCCACCGGTGATCTCTGTAGTTTACCGATGATCTTTGTCAATGTTTTTCACTAAGTGTACTAATGGAAAAAATAATGTCATCAGGTGCAATATAGAGAGAGATGTACAGGTAAGGAGATATAGATAGGTAAGGAAATATAGATAGCCCGATCTAATAGAGAGATTGTTGAATAAGAAAGATAACTGTGTTGGTGGCAGAATATTCATGGAGATGGACATAGATAAAAATTACAATAGCCTTGTAGAATTTTTTATACATATCCAACACTAGAGTAGAATTGATGAGGCTTATTTACGTTCTATGATCCAGAGGTAGATTAGCTTTCTGGGTGCCTTGAACCACAAGTGATTGTTCATTTTTATTATATAATTGATGTTGAGCTCTGGTTGTATGTCTTATGAAAATTAGATGCTATGATACCCACATCCTACACTCTGAAGTATTTAAGTACTGCAATAGATAACAGTTAATATTTCTATTACATGGATTTATTAGTTTGTGTGTTTAGGATATATATTACAATCTAAATTTTTTGTATTAAGGAATATAAAATTGATGCAATATGCAATGTAGATGTTGACGGTAATAATTTAGGTTTTACCTTTGATAGCATTGGGATGTTTGGTTGGGATGGCACAAGAGAGTGAAATTTACATGAGGATCTTGGTAGAGAAGAACAAGGAGTCGGCGCTTGAGTAGAACTGTGGTAAATAAATGACTTGTTTTGGTTTTCAATATGTTTTAATCTATGTCCATCTTCGCATAGGTCCCTATGCACATGCCTAGAATGAAATTATGGGAAATCTTGTTTACTTCATTTTCTCTATCATTTCATTCCTTTTTGTGTGTTTGGTTTTAGTATTCTTACGCTGATAGTGCCATGATAGAAATCCTGAGCCAATAAATTTTCTTTCTATTATGTTTCCTTCTTTTGTGTCATACAACAATGTACGGATATGTTCTTTTTAATTGAGAGAGTAGAAAAATTTAGCAAATACAGTGCTTACAGGGGATAAACTAACTGGTTTTGGTGAGAATTTTATTGATCTATTTTGTTAGCAGATCTCGAGATGAAATATGAAAGGTTCCTCATCCATAGCTATTGAAGAGGTTTAACTTAAAAAAAAACTTAGTCGAGTCATATCAGATGGGACACAATTATCTTTGAAAGTTAGGTGGCACTTGATAGCCACTGGAAGAGAGTAGCATTGTATGTAAAAGTAAAATAATCTGATAAAGATGAGTCAATAGGAGGAAACATACATACGACCTATCATGTGAAAGGACAATGGTGACTGGCTTCTTTCTGTACATGTACAATTGGTCTAAATAGTGGACGCAACAAAAAATGCACGGGTTAGATAATTTCAATAGTCTTGCAAGGATAAGAATGATTTTACGTGGTTGATCACCCACATTAGGTTGTCCATCTCAAACAAGAAATGCCTTCGACATAAAAGAAAATATACTAGCAATTGCACTTTTGGTGTGCAATGGGTACACCGAATATATGTAGATGGGGTTTTTTTTTGGAAATCAATTATTTAAAGTTCTATTATTTTTAGAAATAATTAGTTTGATATTTATATTGTTTAATAAGGTATCTTTTATTAATTAATGATTATAGATTAATTTTATTTAGTAGAATAATAAAAGGAAATTTCATTTATATTTACAAATAACTTATTAAAATTTAAAAAATAGAACAGAGAACCATGCGGCCAACATGGAGGTGGAGATAGAACAGAACATTGATCAAGGTCCTAGGAAGAGAACCAGAGCCAGAACTAAGAAGATAAAGGATAGGGATATGGTGATCGATCTCCAAAAGATCAAGGATTTAGCTGCTAATATGGAGCTGCTTGAGGCCAAGGCGGTCACCTTGATGGTGGACTTATCTTGAGGGTCCCTGGTCTTTTATACTGTTCATGTTTTATTTTCTTTTTTAGAATCTCTATTTGTTTTTTGCTCTAGCCTATGTTTTGGTTCTGTTTCGTTTAAGACTGAGCATTTTTCTATATTTTCTACTCTGTTTCGGGTTTCAGGAACCCTATAAAACCTTTTTTACTTAATCAAAAACTTATTAAAATTTTAATTATATTAGAATAATTATATATAATAAATAAATATTTTAATTCAAATAACAATATAATCTCTCTCTCTCTCTCTCTACACACACACACACACGCGCGCACACACACACACACACACACACACACACACACACACACACACATGTGCATGTACGCGCGCGCGCACGCACACACACACACACCCCCTAATTCTTCATCCATATCTCTATCTCTACATATATCTCTCCCTCACACACAAACTCCATATTTCTACCTCCTTATGTTTATCTCTATCCCTCTCCACCCTCCATCTCTCTCTCTATCTATCTAGTATTTATCTATACCATTGCTTTAATCTCCTTATTGCCTCTTTTGTATTTATTTTATCTCAAGATTTCTCTCCCTCTCTAGATCTATATCAATTATCTCTAGCTCTAACTTTTCACTCCATCTCTTATACTATATATCTATATCTCTCTATTTCTCTATTTATATCTCTTTCTATCCATTTTTCTCTACCTCTATCTCCCTATCCCTCTCTATCTCTATGTACGTCCCTCTACATATATATAACTCCCACTCTTCATATTTTTATGTCTCTTACTACGTATCTCTTTTTATCTCTCCTACTCTAGATCTCTAGCTCTATTTCTATTTCTCTCTTTATCCCTTTCTATGGACATATATTTCCCTACATCTCTTTATCTATCTCTCTATCTACCCATCTCTTTCCCTATGGACTTATCTATCTCTTAAAATCAGCCTCTATCTACATCTCTCCCTCTCTCACTCACTCTCTATATATTGAGTTTTATTTCCCCCCTCCCCACCTTCTTCTACCTCTCTCTATCCCCTTATCTATATTTCTATTTCAACCTATTTCTCCCTTTGTCTTTGCATTTATCTCTTTTTTTATCTCTCTTTATCTTCTCATATCTCTCTCCCTCTTTCTTTCTTCCTCTCTCTACCTCTACATATATATATTTATCTCTCTTCTTATCTCACTCTATCTTCGTCTCTTTCTCTTTCTTCCTCTCTCCCCATTCATCTCTATACATGTCTCCCTCTATTTATTTGTATCCCTCTTCCTAAGCCTCCATATTTATCTTTTTGAATTCTATCCCTATCTCGACACATTTATTCTTTTATAGCTCCCTTTATCTCCATTTCATTATCTATCTAGATATTTCTTCTTCCATGTATTCCATTTCATAGACATAAATAAAACATAAATCTTACCATTGACAAATAATATAAATAAAAAGTTATACTATAATTTAAAATCAAAAGCAAGTATTAAATTTAAATTTAAAAATTCTTATTTATTTATTTTATGTACAATAATAACATGTAGAAATATATTTCTTGAATAATAAATATTAAATATAACAATTTAAAACACAAATTTTAGGAATTGATTTCATTTCCTAAAATTATGTGTTAAATAAAATGATATTTGAAAAAAACTATCAATGATAGAAAAAAAAAATGACCAACAAGACTTACGAGAATAAGTAAATATTTTTTTGAAACCCAAACGATTTTAACGAATCAGACATTTGAGAAACGATTTTCAACCATGACACACGTCAATAAATGAATGGACAAGTAAAAAAAATGCACTAAAAATTAGTGCAATAAATGCAGAGGAAGAATCCAACGGCCTCTATACATGCAATGTCGGTTCATATGCCGGACAACAATATTGCAAATGAACTACACAATAAATGCACATTCGAACGTAAAATACTGACAGGAGTGACCTTTTATAATCGGACGGACCATTCCATTTTAATCGAAAATTAAACTACGAAAAAGAAAGGACAAGAAATAAAATTAAAATTGAATAGAGAAGATCAACAGCTGCAAATGTTTCAATCGTCTTGAACGCCTCTCAGCAAACATTAACCATTGATTCATTCTCATAGCTCTTCCATTTCATATAAGAAACGCCTTGGGTGTAATAAATTACATGGATAGTTGAAATCTAACTTTATTTAAAATTTATTAAGATAGTTGAATCTAACTTTTATTTTAAATTTATTACATGTTTATTAATAAAACATGAAAGTATGGAGAACAAATTATGTAACAACATAAATTAATTAATGTGTGGGTTAATAGCAAACAATTCTTCTTCTACTCCTTATTGAACCCATGGCATTAATAAGCTAGCTAATTAAAATATATTTATGTAGAATTACACCTCATGTTAATTATGAGATCTTTGTTATTTAATAAGAATAATTGTTTAATTAGCCGATAGGATATATTACGTTGGCTTTTCACAAATACATATCTCACGATTCTGCCAGGAAAGTTGTTTGTGGTTTTTAGTTACCCAATATTTTTCAATCACACCAAACTTGTCTGATGCCTGAACCAACTCATTGTTTTCGGTTCTGGTAAACCGTTTCTGATCACGGTAAACATTTTGAAATATTTGCAGCTGCGGAAGTATGATTCGAAATAAGATTTTATTTTAGAGATACAGATTTGAAATTTATTCAATGGGTTTGATTTTATTTTATTTGAAAGATTTGATTTGATTTTTTCTATTTTTTATTTCTGTCTATGCCTACCTTCCTTGATCTTCACAAGTCGTGGGAGGAACGCGTTTTCACTGGTTCAATGTGAAGTTGTGGCACTTTGAAAAGGCAAGCCTGGTGAAGCATAATGACACAAATTTTGGCTTGTGCATTTCATGATGTACCTCATTAATGTTCTTTATTGGGGAGAAACATCGACAGACACTTTGTCTTGAGGAGACCTGCGTTTCGAGAAGAAAAATTTTAATCCTCTTTGAATTTGGATTTTTTGGGGGAGGATATACCATTTTATGTTCCATAGCTTTCCAACACTTAAAATGGAATGGAAATGAATCCCATATGACAATGTGATGCCTCTAGAAATTTACTTTTGTAGTCGTATACAAATTGTGGCATCAATGAAGGATTCAGACCTGACTAGATGCAAAAATACTTGTTGAACAATCACCTACGCAGCAATGACAGATTTGGTCATGGTTGAAGATAACATCGATACATAACTACAGTATGACACATTAGGCTAGCAAAAACATTTCACTTAAACATTAGTTATGAATTTGAGCATAATATAATGCATATCCCAATAGGCAGAAAGAAAGATGGTGCATTTAACCTTTAGGTCAATGATATGTTATGTTTGTTGGGTTCTTTTATATTGGTTTATGGGCCCAACACACATAGATATATGATTATTAGGATCTTTTAATAACAAACAATGAAAATGAATAGCAACAGATCTTCACCTAGAGCAAATTCTCGAAACACTATACACATTTCAGTGAAGCATGAAGTTTTCTAACAGATTGTCAGAGCTGGACAAACTTATGAGAGCATGTTAGATACATAAATTGGATCCAAAAAAATGAATTTAAGTATACTTTTCTATTTATAGAAGCAAACATAAGATAAGTTAGTCACTACCAGGAAATAAATTAAATCAGTGTAGGTAAAAATTTATGTAGGTATAAATTTCAAATTTTGAATGAAAGATGTAGACAGAAGCCATACCTATATGAGATATCCGTTTTCCCCCTTACATTGTTCATTTCATTAGCAAAGTGTAGTGGATCAGTGTGTAAGTCAAATCTATGTTGAAGAATTGGACATTGGAACATCTAGGTCAACTACAACTCCATATACAGCTAAGAAGATATCAATTTATAATTATTCATAACAGAAATCATTTCGATTATAAAGGGAACTTCATTCTACTAACCCCTTAAAATTCCAAGAAATTGATCTTTTATTTTTTCAACATCCATATTATTGCAGCTTACAGGTCATACATTTTTTTTTTTTTCCTATTAAATATAAGAGAGTTTAACCTTTATACATAACCAAGTATCTTTTCAGACTGGTAGTCAAAAGATGATCTAAATGTTTAACAACATTGCAAGAGAATGGTAATCAAAATATTATTGAGATGTTTAGATACAAAGCATAATTATAACAGAATATTGTATTACTCTTCCCTGACCCATGTCGTCCATGGCATGTCTCCATCTATCTGAAGCAGTCTGTATCTATCTTGAGTAATCACATTGTAAGGATTACTCATCCATGCCTCCCAACGTATTGGAAGTAGTGGATTCATGTGGTTGTTATCCATTGTTATCATCTCCTCCCATCTATCAGTTTCACTAGCTAGGGAAGATACCAGGATATGTTCTACCCTGATCTGTGCTTCCTTCTCTGTCTCAGCCAGTAGTGAGCTTCTTGAATCAGATTTAGCCTCTGGATCATTGTATTGCATTGTACCTCTATCTCCATGTGGTTGTTTTCCTCTTTTCATCTTCTCTAGTAACTCTGCAAGGGTGAACTGGAATACACATGTTTCTCTTGGGTCTGTGGTACCACCCCCATCCACTGTGTTATGGATGTGGATCTTTCTCTTTTTCAGCATATCTAAGAACACTTGGTCTTTCATCTTTAGTACCACTGTGACTTGCGAGGAAACCTTAGAAAAGATGAGTCTCTTGAGAGACTCAATAAGGTATCTACCTTTACCACAGAAAATATCATTATTCCTTAATTTTCAAAAATGCAAAACCAATATAGCATCAAGAATAGACCAAAACATATTACTACTTTTACTACCTTCCAAAATATTTTCAGATAAAATTTTCTAGAAATGAAAGTTGACATTGAGGTCCAACCCAAACATCCCCCAAACTTCCCTGGCAAAGATGCATTCAAAAAACACATGGTACATAGATTCATAGTTTATGCAGATGGAGTAAATATTTGGTACCCCCTAGGTTTCTTGAGGGGGATTTTATGTAGGAATGCCCTCCAAAGGAAACAATTAATCTTAGGTCCAACCAGTAGATGGAAAAGGTTGTCAAGAAACTTAGACCAGGTACAATAATCCAGAAAGCAATTCCACTTGGTGTTCAGATGGTCAAGGATATCAGAACTACGAGTCATCCATTTATACAGGGATTTAGCTTTGATTTTCTAGATAGGGGTTCCATCCAGCCAAGATAAGGTATCCAGATTTTCAAAGGAGGGGGAACATTTCCTAGGGAGCAGGAGGGAGGCAATGGATCTGCATATCATAGAATAGGTCCTCTTTTGTGCAACAAGGATTCCAAATCTCTCTAACATCTCTTCCCAATTGGTCAAGTGTTCCTAAGTAATAATTTCCTTAAGTGTATAGATCTCTTTCTCTGCCCAGCTCTTTATTGATAACCCTTGTATTTTAGTGAGAGGTTTATCGTTTTATGTGAGATTCCACCATAAAGATTTCTTTCCATAGATCATATTATTTACAATCAGTCTCTTACCCCCATCAATGTGTTTTCTAACCATGTTCCAACACTTCCACACAGATTAAAAGACTACACAACCTTCTAATTTAAATTCTATATCCAAAGATGAGATATCATTGATATGAATCCCTTTCCATCCCTTGGTATGGACAGGTTGTGCTCTGCAAATGTTATTCCTAATAAATACCTTCAAAGGTTTGTCTCCTTGTGCTTCTTTGCTAATCCATTTTGAAGCTAATTCAATACCTTGGATTCTGAGATCTTTGAGCCCCAAACCTCCTATCTCTTTTCTCTTAGTACACCAATCCCATCTAACATCATGTCCCTTCTTAGATCCTTTTCCATATGACCACAAAAAATCCCTAATGATTTTATGAATGGAGTTAATTTGTTGAAGATTGAAGATCCATGCCGAGGAGTAATAAACAATATATGAGGATAATATCTTCTAATAGAGATGGAATCTATTGGCCCATTAAATATACTAATTATTTCATTTATTAATGTTGGTTTCAATCTTAGCTTTGATCCAGTCCCACATATTGGTGAGGTTCAGGCTGACAGAAAATGGCGTCCCCAAGTATCTGACAATGTGGTTTGGACCTCCCCAGTTGATAGAATACATATTTCTCCAAATGGGAGGGGTATCATCCTACCCTAATAGGATTGATTTGATGAGAGATAACTTGCTACCTTAGGCTGGACAGAACTGGTCTAGCTTCTTCATCAGGCTCCCAAGATTTTCTTCAGATAGTTGAAATAAAATTGATGTATCACCAGCAAACTGTATATTGGATATCTAATCTTTTTAGCAAGAAGAATGTCACTAACTCCTGGTGAGGTGGATTTGCCTCTTACAAGGTAATGTAAAGAGTCATTCACAATGACAAAGAGATCTAGGGAAAGATGACATCCTTTCCTAATTGATCTTGAAAGTACAAATTGGTATGATCTAGATCCATTAACTTCCACACAAGCTTTTGCTCCTCCCATTAGGGTGGAGACCATCCTATAGAAGTTCTCTGGAAATCCTAGGGTGTCTAGCATCAGGTAGATAAAATTTCATTCAATTCTATCATATTCTTTTTCATAGTCTATAAGAAACATGCCTACTTGTTGTCTTGATTGTTTAGCCTAGTCCATAGCTTCCCAACATGTTACTAAGTTTTCCAAAATGGATTGTCCTTTGAAAATCTTGTTTGTGTATTATTGATCACTGAAGGTATAATATTTTCAAGCCTAAGAGAAAGTATCTTTGCAAGAATCTTGTAGGATACATTAAGTAGAGTGATGGGTCTCCATTTTTTTATAAATATTTTGTCTCCATCTTTGGGGATGAGTTTAATGAGACCAGCATTGATCTCTCATCCCAGAGATCCTCTAGCAATAGCTTTTGCATACATATTCAATAGCTCTCCCCATATCCACTCCTATTTTTTCTTGTAAAAATCAATAGGGATACCGTCTGGCCATGGTTCTTTCTCATTGGGTAACTTGGATATAGTAGAGTTGATCTCTATTAGTGAGATTCTGCTATTCAGTCTCATAGCATCTTCATTTGAAAGTATCTTTGGTACAATGTTCCTGACCTTAACTCTTGCATCTTCCATACCCCCTCTATTGTCATCTTTGGTAAACAAAGTTTTATAAAATGAGGAAAAAGCACCAAGGATGTCTTCTTTTGTATTGAAAAACACATCATTGTCCTTAATGCTATCAATTTTATCCCTCACTTCTTTCTTTTTTAGAGCTTGGTAAAAGAAATTTGTTCCTTTGTCTCCCAGGTTCATCTAATTAAGTCTAGATATTACTCTAGCCAGTTGCACCTTTTTATGCTGGAATTTTCTGAGGGTGTCCCTAGTGTTTACAAGGGTGTTTAGAGCTTCCATATTACTGGGTGAATTATGTATTGCTTTCTCTATTATATATAGTTTTTTTATGCAGATTAGTTTCTTCCTTTCTTGAGTCTTTTTCTCTCTTCTTCCCCATGGTTTGGAACAGGGTTTTCGAGGATTTAACTTTCTAG
Organism: Thuja plicata; assembly: GCA_018584345.1. Lineage (NCBI taxonomy): Eukaryota > Viridiplantae > Streptophyta > Pinopsida > Cupressales > Cupressaceae > Thuja > Thuja plicata. Next base: position 626,270 of record MU227875.1, on the reverse strand, counting down.
TTCCATCTACTAGTCCCATCCTTATGCCTGATAGTACTCTCATCGAACCAACTGATCACCTAACCTACTGCTAAGATGTCATTGTCTTTTAATAGATTCTAATTGAGAGAAAAACCATCCTTTTTGCAATTATTGGGTGGTTGGGAGTCAGTAGCTATGAAGCTAGCAACAATAGGGTGATGGTCTAACAGGGAGTAGGGAATGACTTTAACAGTCTCCCATTATTATTTCCAAGGCATCTTAGGTGATCTTTATTGATGTAGAAATAGTCCAACCTTGAGTATATCCACTTGTTCCCTTTTTGGAAGTTAAACCAAGAGAACCAGATACCTTTTTCTTTTGATTTTTTATTAGCCAACGGGTCACATACATTCAATTTACAAATCATTATATTCCAGAAGAATCTTTCCTCTCCTTTCCATTCAAACTTTAGGCCTCCACATTTGTTTTATGGTCTTTCCACCATGTTAAAATCTCCAGCAAATGCCTAGGGGATATCTTATAGTCCACACATCCATTCTCATAACTTAATCCTATCCAAATGTTCATTAGGAATGAACAAAGTCTGATCTCCTTGTCTTGAGCACTAAATATGATCCATACTACTCTATTGCAGGGAGATCTCCCCCAACATTTAATTTTATTCCTCCATCTTGGCCCCACAAGAATGGAGGTCATACCTTTGCCAAAAGAGTGGGCTGAGGAAAAGGAGTCAACATATTTCCATATACATTTGAGAGCTATGTCTAAACTGAATCCTACAACTTTGGTTTCTTGAAGAAATATAATATCATTATCTTTCACCATCATAAGGAATCTCTTAATAATGTTTTTCCTATCATGGGACTCCAGACCTCTCACATTCCAAGATGCACATTTGAACATCATTGAGAACATATAGATGCTAGTATCCGCTGGGGAATGGAACCCCTTGAAGAAGTTAGGGAGAGTATGGTTTTGGAACTTAGATGGTTTACAATTACCACTGGTCAGAGGGGGCATCTTCTTTTCTTCTTCTTTTTCCCCTCATTATCCTACCTAGGTTCTTAATCATCCATGTCACCTTTTTAAATAATTTTCTTGGCTCTTTTCTTATCCATGACCTTAAAGGTGTATGGTACATCATTTCCCTCATTTCCAAATTGATTAATTCCTACCCAAATTGATTAATTCCTACCTCTATATTACTCTCTCCAAATCCTCCTCCCATAGATAAGGGTGCCTTTGTATCCCTCTTCCCCACAACCCTCTGGGGTCTAATGATAACAGATTTGAGGCTATGTCCGTTTCCAGATGGTTTATGCAACTATGTATTGGCAGGGTAGAGGTGGAGGGGTAGGGATAATTGCTAAGGAGTAATTGTTCATATTAATTTTTTTGATATTCTGAATGTATCAAAGTCATCATTCTTTTCCAGAGTGAATCATGTGTATCCACACAAGGGTGGACCCCCCTCCATAGGACAAGGGGAAACCTCAGGGCGTGGTTCATCTTCAATAATGGGGATAATGGGCACCAGAGGATGGTGGGGGATAGGGATACCAAGTACACTCTCATTGATGGGGGAAGGACAAGGTACATAAGCATTTCCATCTCTAGAAGCTTTAGCTCCAGTTTTGAAGTTATCAATTGCCAATTGTTGGGCATTCTCTATTCTATGTTTAGGTTTTAGGATATTAAGACCAAGGTTCTGGGGCATCATCTTAGGGAGATTGCTAAGGGTAGAAAGGTCAGTAGTAGAGCCAGGGTGGTGTTTACATTGGGTGAATTTTATCTTTAGGGCATCAAGAGAGGCTTTAAGTTTCTCAGCATCTCTCACCTTGAGTATCTGCTCCATGTGGCTATGGGAGCCTGTATCAATTCTTTTATCTGTGTTCGGGGGTTCAATGGGATTCAAGCTTTGAGATTTTGATTCTTGAGAAGGGTGCAATCTTTACACTTGTGTCCTTCTTTACGGTAGAGGTAGCATGCATTAACGCCCCAAGAAAGATGATAGGGAAAGAGATAGGGTGGTCTTTGATATCAAAGAAAATTTTCTCAGAGAGATCAATAGCCGAGCTAATGGAGATCATAATTTCAGCATTTTTGTTAGGGATGAGGGTATTCGATCTATCTATTCTAAGCACATTCCCCTGGGTTCTAGGGCTTGAGGGATCAAATTCTAGAGGAAGGGTGGAAGGTTACGAATTGTGAGCATCTAGGGCTGGACAAGGCAAGGACTTCATTATTCACTACTTCTAATGACCAAGGAATAAACCTAAATTCAGAGGATCCAACCTTCCAAAAAAATTTGTCTATCTCTGTGCATTGGGGTTACAAAAGAGAACCATCAACAAACCTTTTTGAATCATGCGAAAATAGGAAAAATGAAAACCGACTTTGCTTTCCCACACCTTATATTTAGATAAAATCATTTGATCCTAAAGACTTGCATCCCAATTTTTTTAAATGGTAGTTGACCTCTCTCTTGGTAGAAAATCTATTATATATAGTTTTATTGTATTTTGATTATTTTTATTATATTAGAAAAGAAATTAGAAGTTAGTTTAATCATTTATATAAAGATGCTTAGGAATAAAAATAATAAAAATTCTTTGAAAATTTAAAAATATATATGATGTCATACAAGAGGGTATGCTTTTTCTAATACTAAAATAAATAAGTTGATGTCCTATACAAACCATGACATTTTGATTAATTTTGACTTAAAAATTATTTAAAAATAAATACTCGTTAGAAGTCAAGGTTTCATTGATTATATTTTTAAGTTATCTATAGGAAAAGGAATAGAAAAGAATTTGATCTTGTTTTACAATATTTCATCGAACCTTATTTTTTCACAAATTTCTATGAATTAAAATTTCTGTCTCTTTTATATATATATATATATATATTCAATAAATTTTAAGAAATAAAATATAAACTACATTTTGAGTTGTACATTTCATTGTTTTATATCATTTTAAAATTTAAAACATAGTTGCCACGTTCTAGTAGTACAAGTTGAAAAGTTGTATTTGTGTTGGCCAATTACTTTGTAAAACTATGAAATAATTTTAATTTGTATATAAAACTATCATTATAATCAATATATTAACAATATTATTTCTAGATTTGACATATTGTCCACCATTATGACTAACAATGACACAAGATTATTCTAATAAATATGATCCTAAAAAATCTCATATCATCGTGATTTTGTTTGATAGTTCAAATCTTGCATTGAAGTAAAAAATATTCTTATATATAATTACATTAGAAAAATGAGGGAAGCATAAGGATCTTAGCGCGAAGGTCCTTCATTCACTGCTCCTTCCTACAATATTTTAAAATTTACAACATTTGCAAATGAAAAATAATTACTTCACTAGAGTCCTCTTGCCTTCATTTGAATCTATAAAGACATTGATGTTAAATTCATAGAGAAAAATAAGAACCACATATATGCACAAATAAAGATACAAGATTTAATATGGTTTTCCACTTTGGCTACATCCGCCAGATAGAAGAAAATCAATCTTTATTCAGTCATTGCAGATTACAAATAGATGGTATTTCCCTCACATCTATACAATAGTCTTCAAGAGAAGACGACTGGACAAACAAATCAAAAATGAAAAGAACAGTCATGGAAGAAGAAATGAACAATCAGACTTCACATCCAACAATTTCCCACTTGAATTCCAATTCATGTTGCAGCTTCACATTTGAACAACCTCCCACTTGAAGTCTACTTTCCACAACTTTTTGTCTCAAAAAATACTCACCAGAGTTGGAAATCAAATCCAACTAACCATTACCGAATTCATGCCAACATATCCAGTCTATACAACAACTCTTATACCATTATGTTAATCAAGTGTCCTACTCTGAAATACCATCTTTCAGGATAACAAAAACACCAAAAACCATTGATATGTACAACATTTGAAGACTCTTGCAATCCAATGAAAAAACATAGATGTTTCATGAGCAATGTCAATGAAACAACTCAAATCTACAAAACAACACTTACATAAAAGGTGTGGATATAATCAAACTACCATAATTAGTAAATAGAAACCAACCTGGTGCAAATCTCTCACCTTTGATCTTACTTCACTTCTTCCAAGTCCTCGAGTAGATAGACCAAGGGAATCATAAAAACCATATCTCATCCACCAACACCACCAAGTGCTAAAATATGCGAAGTATAATCTTCTTTCCTCCCCAACCGAACACCTAACCAACAAGGATGCAAGCCTATCCAACCAAGAAAGATAAAACTCAAAATTTCCAAAAATAGGAAAATCCAATCAACATCTCTTGTACTAGAAGATAAAGTTGTGAGTAGACCAAGAGTGAGGAGTGAGAATACCCCTCCAAGATACATCAATTCATAGTGAATCTCTCTAAGAATAATCTCCTCTAGGTCCATCATGAATTCACATCCATCATTGGGTGTAGGATCCTCAGCCTTCTTGCTGAAACCTCTAAAGAGAAACTATCTCAACAAATTTTCTCTTATCCCAAGAGAGCTCTATCCTCACCCAAACTACAACCAACCTACTGAAAATCTCTCAGCTTTGCTCTCACTTCACTTCTTCCAAGTCCTCCAGTGGATAGACCAAGGGACTCATACAAACCATATCTCATCCTCCAACACCACTAAGTGCTAAACTATGCCAAGTATGATCTCCTTTCCTCCCTAAATGAACACCTAACAAACATGGATGTAAGCCTCTCCAACCAGGGAAGATCAAACTCAAAACATTCAAAAACTAAGAATTAATCCAATCAAAATCTCCTAATAGAAGATAAATTTTCTGAGTAGACCAAGAGTGGGGAGTGAGAATGCTCCTCCAAGACACACCAGGTCATAGTGACTCTCTCTAAGAACAATCTCCTCTAGTTTCATAATGAATTTACATCCATCATTGGGTGTAGGCTCCTCATCCTTCTTGTTGAAATCTCCAAAGAAGAAATATCTCAACAAATGTTCTCCTATCCCAAGAGAACCCCAACCTCACCCAAATTTCTATGGTCAATCAAGGTTGAGCTTCAAAAGCAATGGTGCACCACCATGAAACTACCCAACTCAATGACTAATGTACTCAATACTATTGTCACAATATTCTACTACACGTCTGCAATCTTGGGACACAATATGACAACATAATCTATCATCTCCACAAAGGAATGCCACAAGCTTCAAATAACATAACATGTCAAGAGAGCCTATATCATACCAACACTCTAATCCACCATGGCACAATAAAAAACATCTCCAATCACATGAAGGGGACTATCTCATGACAACATAATTCTCACTATGAAAAAAAACTCTCACTTAAGTGTGATACCGAGCTATCCATGGTATCATGATAAGAATACTTAAAGTCCAGTGGAAATACCCTAATTATCCACACTCTAAGGATAATCTATAGATATATCACACTCAATAGTTATAATTGAATCTATAATTCTTCCATAATCTGCATAAGTAGGGCCAAAACCTACATCTCTAGAGCATTCCCTATTTTCATCCATACATGAGGTGGAAGGATGTACTCTTATCCAAAAACTCCCTAGGTGCATGAACACCACAAGGCACCACTAATAACTCTGGCCCTTCACTGTCCCCTGCGATCATCTTAGTCTTAAAGCCATGTTTTTTTTTCCTTCCTTGCAACAAAGACTCACCTTTTCCCTCTCTATCTACAAGCATGTATGATCAAAATAATGCATCTTATTCATGCTCTTCTTTCATCTTAGCTAACATCTATATGGAGTGGCATACTTGTGCAAATAATACCCAATCCGGTCCAAACACAAAAGGAGCAACTATTCCCAGCAACCTCTCTGTCTTCCACTACCACCAATAGGCTTTCACTTCAAAAATTTTACAACATGAATATTTGAACCCCTTCCTCACCCTGCAACTCAGCTTTAGAGAAACCTCTCCCCATATCTCACCAACCTACCTGAAAAATATCCCAAAAACAAAAAAAAAAACTCAAATTCCAAGACCTCACAAAATTCAAGCTTAAATTCTCAATCCACATGAAAAACCCCATGCTTGCAAAGAAAAACAAAAGCATTTAGGAGATCCACATTTTGAATCTATTAGAAGAAAATTGAAAAACAACTTCAACTATTGTAGATGCAAGAAATAATTGACCAAGTGTAAACATACATGTCTGCTCCATAATATCCAATTCTACATTATAGCAACTTGCATACCAGATGTCAAATTCATCTCCTCAACTCCACAAACCCTCAACATCTCTGCCCTTATTGTTTCAGCCACCTCTGAGAATTTAGATCTTAGTCAACTTTTGACATTGCTAAAGGAGTTGTGGTTTAATGAAGACATGACAAAGATGTCTATTCCTTTGTCATCTAACAACTATTATGGTCATCCTCTTCTATTCCGTATTGCCTTGTCTCTCTCGATCTTGCGGGGCTCTAATACCAATTGTTAAATTCGTAGAGCAAATTAAGAATCACATATATACACAAATAAAGACACAATATTTAACATGGTTCACAAATTTGGCTACAATCACCAGAGAGCATAGCAACAATCTTTATTCAGTCATTACAACTTATAAATAGAGGATGTACACCTCGTTCTTTGTGATTCGTGATTCCCAAGCTTTCCAAAGGCAACAGTTAGTAGCAAAGGTTTCACAAAATGATATAAATCAAGTACACAAGAACTACTAAAATGAATAACTTGAAACGTAACCAATAAAATGTACAAGCACAAGAAAGGAAAATAAATAAATGCAAACCCCAAAAGCGTTTGAAGCTTCTATTGTCTCTCTCTACTCCTTCTGAAACGTTGTTCTTGATGCTCAGTATTGCTGTGGGCAGTGTCTGTGACTTGAGAAGTGTCAAGAATTTGCTAATTGAAACAAGTGTGTGATCATAAGATGTCTTGAATGCTAGAACCAAACTGACATAGTAATGGCACACGAGAGCTTGAAATCATGGATCCTTTAGATGGTTATGAAGTGTTTATTATATAGGAATTGGTGATGATATGAATGGTTGAGGTCAATCCTAGAGATAGGGAGATGAATGGTTGAGATTAAAAGGAACTGGAGAAGCCATCAGTAAACTCCATCTCTTCATTTGGTAAAGAGGAGATAGAGCTTGGTTGACTGAAGAGCTAATTGTGAATTACCTTTTTGAACTGAAGAGGTGGGTGAAGTTACCCATGTGGACTGGAGAGATGGGTGGAGTAACCCATGTGAGCTAATTGGAGTTATCTCTTTGAAGATAAATAAATATTTAATTCATTTATTTAATTAATGTTTTCAACATGTGAGATAATTGAATTCTTTTTGATTTAGAATTGCTTTATTAAATGAAATTAAATTAATTTAATTGGAAGAATTTAATTAGTAAGTTTAAATATTTGAATTTAAACTATAGGAAATTGAATTTAATTAATTAATCAATTAAGTTTAATTAATTAAATAAAATTAATTATTTAATTAATTTTGGGAATTTGATTAAATGATTTGGGGAATGAATTTAGAGGAAAATAGATGATTAATTAATGATTAAAAAAATATTAATTAATAGATAAAAATTAGTGTTTTTAATGTAAAGTCGCAAGCCTATCCATTTTCAGGTGTCTACATTTGCCCCTTTTTGATGCAATGTGACTTGTTGCAGTGTGTCAAAGATTCTCTAATTTTGATTCTACCCCAGCTTGCCCCAGCGATAGTTGGTGTATTTATGCCCCCTCAACAAATTTGAGTGAGAAATCGCGACCTACGCGTTAATTTGTTGAAACCGCCATTTTTTAATCTGGGTAGCTGACTGTTTGGAAAAATGTTTAATTATGCCCCTGTTATTGACCGTCAAAGTTTCTGGGGACTAGGAAGAAAAATTGGACCTTGGAGTGAAATTAGGGTTTTTGAAAGTCTCTATAAGTAGCCAAGAGGGCTACTCATTTGTCACATTGCGATTGTGGAGCTCCTGATTTCTTGGTGAGTAAGCCTTTAGTTTTCTGTATTTTTCCTCCTGTTTTCTTGTGACGGCAGGGCTTCCTAATGTGAATCACATATCTAATCGAGTCTGGATATACTGTAGACTAGCTGGCTCAGGATGTCCATTGTGTTTTACCACTTTGCGTGTCATTAATGTCTTCATTTATTGCTTTCAAATTTTGTTATTTTTTTGAAAATCTGCACCTTGTGCCGCAATAGGCTACGGTTTTGCCGCAATTGTAGTTTAAATGCCGCAATTTCCATTTAGAAATCACAATTGATAAGTGTACCACAAATTCCAACCTTTAATGTTGCATTTGCAATTTGTATGCCGCACTTGCATGTTATGTTCCGTAATCGCATAAGAGTTTCGCATTTGTAGGGTTATTTGCCGCAATTGATTTTTTAGAATTGTCTGCCTAATTTTCTTGTTTGATATCTATATATTTTATCTTCTGATACCTTCCTAGATGACTGATACTAATATTTTTGTGATTAATTTCTATATTTAGCTCACTGGGCAAATTTTGTGATGTCGAGAGTCGAGGCCTGTGGGTCTTGTGTACAGGTTCCAGCTCTCAAAGGTTGAGGTCAGTTCTTAGAGAGCTAGGTTTATATTGGATTTGCTATATGCCAGAGATCGCGACCAAGAGGGGTCTGATCTTTGCTCTTGTTGAGTGTTGTCATTCAGAGAGATGCACTTTCTGTTTACCCAACAGTGAGTGTACTGTGACATTGGAGGATGTGTAGCGCATCCTCTAGCTTCCGATCTAGGTTGAGCTTGCAGAGTATGCCACCCATTCTAGTATTTTTTCATTGAATGATTTGTCTAGATTTCCCTAAGATCAGCTTGGGTTATCCAGTGCCTATGATATTCCATGGTCCAGTTTTGGTTTGGGCCTTGACAGGTTATCTACCTTGCTAGGCAGTTTGATTTGTGGCATCCTATGCCCCGATTGTCGGCAGCGTGGATTTTCTGTTAGATTTGGTACTTTTCTACAGAGTATGGTCAGGGACCATACTGTTTATGCTTGGGGGCCATGCATGTTGACTCACATGCATTTTCATATGTTCTATGCGGATTACGTTAATGGTAAGTCATTTGGCTGTGGTGTGACCCTTTTACAGATATGGGCATAGGACAAATAGTTGTGTGCCACCCTATTGGTACACGTGCTTTGCTAGCTAACCGGCCTTATGTTTATATGTATGATGGATCCTTTGTGCAGACCCACATGGGTCATTTTTTGTATTGGCGCCAACAGCTGGATATGATTCCTTACATTAACTGGAGGCCTTATAGAGATTGCCCTGCGTGGGATGGAGAGGACATCCATCTTCCCTTCTGCCGCCAGCGGAGATACCTGATTGGAAGTGTTACCGATCATGTCCAAATTATTGACTTTTACAACACTGATAGGGTGTTGTGTCAGTTTGGAGAGCAGCAGAATGTGTCTGACACTTATGCTTACTTTGCTTGTAGATCGAGGGATTCTTCTGTCTGGGGTGGCGTCGTATCACTCAATGCTGCTAGTACTAAGTTTGTAGGCTTACTTTCTATTGCATAGACCTAGCGCTCAGCTACTGTAGATGCAGTTTTGTCTTGTTTTCTGATTGCTTATATACTTCCTCTTTGCTCTCTAATACTTTCTCATATCTCTTTTTGATACTTATGTTCTTATCTGTGTGGGTACTAATATTTGAATTTGTCTCAGGCACTACACCTCAGAATGATGCTCGCCTGGAAAGTTGCTCTTACAGATGTCTTGCGTCCTATTGCTAGGACATTTATGAGGAGGGCCTGATGGGTATTGCATTGAAGGGGAGGTCGAGATGGAGGGAGATGTGGTGGTCAAGCTGGAGGTAGGGGTCATGATAGAGGTAGGGATGGGGGAAGAGATGGAGGATGGGGGAGGGGAGATTATGGCAGAGATGATCCTGGTCTTGGGNGGACTAGAGGTGGCCAGAGTGGGGGTCAAAGTAGTACTCCTCAAGTTGGGTTGAGTATCATTTTGGAGGATGAGGAGGCTATGGAGGAGGAGGCACCCCAATTGGTGCGAAGAGTTCACTGGCGGACAGGTGTTGTTTTGGTTCCTAGAGAGGAGGATAGAGTAGTTATTGAGGATGTGGATATTGAGATTGGTGACATAGACGTGGAGGCTCTAGATGAGCTAAGTGCAGAGACTAGTTCTTCCACTGATGGTGATAGCAATGGCAGCAGTACAAGCGGGAGCTTAGATAGTGATGGTGGTGGATTGGGGGATAGGGCTGAGGAGGGATACATGGATGTAGCTATGGGTGGTATGGAGGATGATCCTTTAGAGTTAGAGCACCTCACCTAGTAGGTACAAGACCTTCAGGCAAGGCTTGCTTCATCTAATGTATGTGCCATTGCTTTGGAGGCCCGAGTTACAGTGGCCGAGTCTAGAGAGTGACAAGCTCGAGATGAGGTTCATTCTTTTATTGAGTGTATAGGATGCCTTGAACCAGGATGTTCTTGATAGGTATTATAGATCTGGGTGTGAGGCTCAGAGAGAGATCAAGTACTGGAGGCATCATTGTGAGGGTGCAGTTCTTGTAGTGCAGATAGTTCCCAGTTATACAACATCCCAAAGATTGAGCAGAGCTCTATGATCCCAGAGTAGTGGTATTGGAGCTCCTGGTTCATCCTAGAGACCAGCTTCTGATATGCCATCCCCTCATCCACCTCCTGGTGAGAGTGGGGGTAGCTCATATTGACCCTATTTATGTATCATGTACCATTTTTGTAGTGATGTCATTTGATATACTATGAGTTGTATCCATTTTTGTATCCCGACATGCTAATATTTATTGATATATATCTTGATTACCTTCCTTTGTTTAGACTTGCGACCATTCATTGTACTCAAATAGTTTGATCTATATGAGGTGGAGCTAGTGTTTTTGATATGATGTGCATTGGTTTACTTGCTATATGTATGTGTAACATATAAAATAGATGTTACCAAAATGTAAGGTAAGAAATTTCTGTCATATCGTACGAATATGTAAAGGGGGATTGAAATAGAGATATGTTTATTAAGAATGTATAATGTGTTAAGAAAGAAGGGTTTGATAGATTATCAATTATCTTGAAATGTAATGTTTGAAATAGGAAATGTGTTGATGTGCAAATTGTTTCTTTAAGTTGCCTAGATTGTATTGAATTCCTTAACCTTAATTGAATTGATTGATTGATTGATTGATTGTATATTGTAATTAAGGAGAAGATAAGATGCTCCCTTTTATCCTCAAATGCACAAATGGGAGATCCAAGTTGACCAACCCAAGAGAAGGGCTAATGCTCAAATGAATCAACTATTTGGAAAGGAGAATAACAAGAGAGATACCTTAAATTCTGTTAATTATATGTATAGAAATGATATATGACAGTAATTGAAGAGATAGGAGGAATGCACTAACCTTGAAATATTGTAGATCAAAGAATGTTGTTTTCTGAGGTCTGTAGACTATTTTTGGAAAAACTAACAGTTGATCCCGAACCAGAATGTAGAGATGAACAAAACCCAAAAATCTTTTTCCATTCTGATTTCATCTTATGAAAAAGGTCGACCTTGACCTACAAATGTCAACACTGACCCAATAATGTTGACCCTGACCTGCACAGGTCTGACAAAAAATTTGTTCGTGCCGTCTGAGAGAAAGTTGAAAAGGGTATCTAGATCTGGTCTCAAATCAACTGTTTTGAACCTGTACCTGTAAGAAAAAGGAGATTGTTTGTTGTGGGGGAGGAGTTTTCCTTGGTCAAACCCCGGTTTTGGAATTAACCTCAAATATATGTAATTGAAATTGCAGAAATGAACAAAGTAAATGCATAAATTCACCTTGCATGAAAAAGTCCTTGTGGTGGATTCGAATCCTTGAATCCACAAGTATGCTTCAAAATGTGGAATGTAGAAAGGTAGGATGTCTTCAATCTCTTTCTTGTAGATCTCCAACACTAAGTCTTGAATGGGTTCTTGAATTTGGAATAGGCTTG
>MU227875.1:589893-610671 GCA_018584345.1 Thuja plicata | reverse complement strand
TTTAGAATCAAAGGATTTTGAAGCTATCATGGTAGGAAGGAGAGGTCGAATAGGAGGCAAAGTAATCATACTAGCACTTAACAACCTACTCATTATAGAATGCAAAGTTTCAGAGAGAGGAGTAAACACACGATTCATACAGAAAGTAGATGTAGGAGCACTATTAGATGTAGCCACAACTTGATCAGCAACCGTATTTGTCTGTTTATCAATCTTGACATAATTGTTAGGTTTCTAAAAATTATTAGGATTAGAAGCATTGTCACCCTTATCAACTGGAATAGGAGCCATTGGAGTGTTGCTCTCAAACTGACTCACTTGTAATTGATAATGGTGAAGTGTTGCACACAATTGCTGAAAGGAGGTAAATTCAGTAAGCAGAATCTTATCCCTGATATCTTTTTGTAACTTTGAAATAAACATATGTTGAATATCAATATCAGGAATAGGATAAGAAATCTAAGTATGCAAATGCTTAAATCTACCAATAAAATCTGTCAATTTTTCCTTAGTGTTTTGTTTACAATGCATTAAATCAAATAAGGACACTTTTGGTCCATTGTTATTTTGAAATTGTTGAATGAAGGAATTAGAAAGTTTAGGAAAAGAATCAATGGAATAGGGAGGTAATGAACAATACCATTTTAAAGCCTTATCTCGAAAGGTTCTAGAAAAAAATTTAGCTAAAATCCTATGGTCATGAGCATAATCACTACAAAGGATTTGAAAGTTTTAAGATGAGTAACATGATCACCTTTGCCATTATAATTCTCAAGATGAGGCATATCGTCTTGCTGAGGGACAATAGCATGAATGATATCTAGAGATAAAGGACTACCCATATCACATGTAGTAATGCTAAATTTAGATTGAGTTAAAGATGCAAGTTGTTGTTGTAAAGATGACAAAGTTTGAGCCAAACTAATAATTGTAGAATCATTAGAGGAAACAGGTGGCATGGCAATGTTAGGAACACTAGGAAAAGTGTAAGAAGCAACAAGAATAGAAGACACAACTGGTGGAACATTAGGAACCATAGTTGGAAGAGGATTAGTATAAGTAAAAGGCACACTATGGTATGAGGGTTGTGAGGTAGCTAAAGATACCAGTGGAGCACTCATAGGAATAGGTGCGCTTGGGAGAGAAGTTGTTATTAAAGGAGGAGTGTAAGTAGGAATACTAGGTAGAGGAATAGAAGAAGGTCCTACACTAGTGACAATAGGTGTGACCCCTAACTCTTGATCTTCTTGAGTTAAAGGCTTAACATTCAAATTCACAAGATGAGTAATACTACGTAAGAAATTAATATCTTGATTATTATCACTGAGAACTTTCTTAAGAGCCTCTATAGCTTGGATAGAATCTTGATTATGGTTTTCTTGGATAAGACAATTTCCCATTTTATCATGTTCGGTTGAAAGATTTCGCACTTGTTCAAGAGGAACTCTTAAAGCGTCATCTTCATCATGAGATGAGTGAGAAGAGTTATGCTCCATGGAAGGATTGGAATCATGAGTTATCAAATTGTCATCCTGGATCCTAAGGAAAGGAGAGGAAGACTCAAGATCGAAGGAACCCATAAGTCTACGGCTTCTTCTAACCGGGATACTATAAGTAGGACTAGATGTGGTAAAGCTCATACACCAATATAATGCAAATGAACTAACACAAAATTTTGATCTATTGAATTTAAATTCAATTTGAAAAAGAAATGCAAGATCTAGCATAAACAATGTAAATCTAACACCAAAAAGAAAGAGTTGTATATCACGGGTTCACCAAAATGTAACATATAAAATAGATGTTACCAAAATTTAAGGTAAGAAATTTATGTCCTATCTAATGAATATGTAAAGGGGGATTGAAATAGAGATATGTTTATTAATAATGTATAATGTGTTAAGAAAGAAGGGTTTGATAGATTATTAATTATCTTGAAATGTAATGTTTGAAATAGGAAATGTGTTGATGTGCAAATTGTTTCTTTAAGTTGCTTAGATTGTATTGAATTCCTTAACTTTAATTGAATTGATTGATTGATTGATTGTATATTGTAATTAAGGAGAAGATAAGATGCTCCCTTTTATCCTCAAATGCACAAATGGGAGATCCAAGTAGATCAACCCAAGAGAAGGGCTAATGGTCAAATGAATCAACTATTTGGAAAGGAGAATAACAAGAGAGATACCTTAAATTCTGTTAATTATATGTATAGAAATGATATATGATAGTAATTGAAGAGATAGGAGGAATGCACTAACCTTGATATATTGCAGATCAAAGAATGTTGTTTTTTGAGGTCTGTAGACTATTTCTAGAAAAATTAATAGTTGATCCCAAACCGGAACGTAGAGATGAACAAAACCCAGAAATATTTTTCCATTCCAATGTCGTCTTATGAAAAGGGTTGACCTTGAACCACAAATGTCAACCTTGACCTAATAATGTTGACCCTGACCTACATAGGTCTAACAGAAAATCTATTCACATTGTCTGAGAGAAAGCCAAAAAGGATATCTAGATCTGGTCTCAAATCAACTGTTCTAAACCTGTACCTACAAGAAAAAGGAGATTATTTGTTGTGGGGGAGGGGTTTTCCTTGGTCAAACCCCGGTTGTGGAATTAAGCTCAAATATATGTAATTGAAATTGCAGAAATGAACAAAGTAAATGCATAAATTCACCTTGCTTGAAAAAGTCCTTGTGGCAGATTCAAATCCTTGAATCCACAAGTATGCTTCAAAATGTAGAATGTAGAAAGGTAGGATTTATTCAATCTCTTGCTTGTAGATCTCCAACGCTAAGTCTTGAATGGGTTCTTGAATTTGAAATAGAATTGGAAGAAGGTGGATGGAGAGATCACCAAAAAGGGCACTATGTAGCTTCAATCCTTCAATGGCCTCCAATGGATCTCCTTCATGAAAATGGATACTTGAATGGATGAATGCTTGATTCAAATCTTGTTTGATTGCTTGCTTTAATCACACTTGAAGATAGCTTGAGAATGCTTGATTAGAAGACTTCGTTTGCTTGATGATGGTTAGAGAAAATGAGAGAGAAAGCTTCCCTCTTATATGAAATTAGGGCAAAATCTTCTAAGGAGGCCTACATAGGAGGATTAAATTACCATTAAAGCCTTTACCCCTAGGAGAGGACCTATATTAAATATAATTTAGGAATCAACACTTCAAAACCTGAAATAGCTGACCCGGAAGCGGGAAATACTTTTTGCAAAGGCTGACCTCCAAAAACTGTGAGACCCCAGGATCTGAACCCTGGGTCAAGGTCGAGGTCAACCTTGACCTAGGTTAGGGTCAAGGTCAACCCTGACCTAGGTCAGGGTCATGGTCGACATAGACCTAAAAGGTCAACCTTGACCCTGAAGCCCAGAATCACTAGTCTACAGTTTAGAATGTAGAAATCAGGCTAAATAGGAGTGGAAAGAGGGACAAAACAGGGGAGAAGCCATGTCAAGATCAAAAACCCATTCAAGGCACTTTCCATGACCCCAAACCACTTACTCAGAAGGCTAAACACATCTACAATGGAAGTGCTTCCATTTTTCGACTATACAGTATGATTCTACATGATTTGGTGGTTTAGATGATGAGATGTATATGCAATATGATTCTATTATGCAAACTCGTATATGGATGATTTACTTTTCCTATGATACTGAAATGTATATGCAGGATGGTGGAAATGAAATACATTTTTATATGAGATTATTTATGGATGCATGCAATTTTGTGATTTATCATGTATGCAACTACTATGCTTTTTCCTTTTTTGATGCACTTAAATGGAATGTATGCAATCTATTATGCACAAAATATTTGAGTAATGCATGTGTTAATTTAGAAAGAAGTTAGTTTGGATAGATGTGCTCTAAGATTGATCTAATAGAATGGAATGGTAGAAAGGATTTTCTTTTTTGCATTTTTGGATAGATATGATTGATAGAAAGGATGAGTGTCTAAAGCTGCTGCCCCTGTTTCCAATATTTGTCATCATTGCATCTCTTTTTTTTTTGTGTTTTCTAAAATTTTGAAGAGCATCGAATGATCCAAATCACATACCACCTAGATACCACCACAACCTCTTGATAGTGGAAGGAGTAGAGATATTGAATAGAAAGAGAACCTAGTTCACCCAAATATTGACCATTTGGGTTCAACTATGTTCCCTGTTTAAAAAGAAAGAGAGCCAAAAGAACCCAGATATTGACCATCTAGGTACCGCTTGTCCTCTGAATTAATCTAAAACAAAGAAACCAAGATAGAACTCTTATGCACCCAGAGTCCATCTGGATAACACTACAAGCTCTTGATTTCTGAAAGGGAAAGCCAAGAAAATAAGATAGAACTCCTACGCCCCTAGAGTCCATTTGGATAGCATCATGAGCTCTTGTTTGCAACATAAAGGGAAAGACCATAGAAACCAAGATACAACTCCAAAGCACTCAAAGTCCTTCTAAATAACACTACGAGCTCTTGATTCTATAATCCAAACAAGTAAAATAAAAGAGAAGGAATGTCCAATTCTTTCCCAGGGTTAAGCTCAGATTGTGGAACTGCACGGCTGCCATATAAGTGACAGTGCTTACCGCATTTATCCTAGATCAGCATGGCCCTAAAATCAAAGTGAACATTCAACAGATAGTAATCAAAGAAAATAAGTCATAATCTATCATAGCTACTCTCCTCACATGGTGGATCCTGGAGTATTGTAAGGACATAATCACAAAATATAGATGTACATTTGACCGACCGACTTACCTAGTCAACATTTTTGGATGTTTCCTCGATGCAGATGGATTCTCTTGATTGGATTGACTCTTTTGATAGGCTTGATTGGCTTGATTGCTTGAGTTTTTCTGGCTTTAGTAATAGATTACTCATATAAGACTGACCTATCTAGTTTGAGCGTATCCATCACTATGTAAGATGATTGATTTGATTGGATTGATTGATTGTGATCGTGTTGGTAGTTGATCAAGCTGTGTTAGATGGGCCCAATGCTAATTCGCAAAGCTCATGATTGTGAAAATTGATAGATTGATTTGATCATTTTGGCAGCTAATCAAGCTGTGTCGGATGGGCCCAATGCTGATTTGCAAAGCTCATGATAGAGACAATTCATAGATTGGGTTGGTTTCCAGTTTCTCTTTGAATGATTGATAGATTGATAAAGTTGTGTTAGATGAGCCCAGTGCTAATTTGTAAAGCCCATGATTGTGACATTGATTGACTGGGCATGATCGCCCTTTTCTCTCTTGATAACCAGGTTGGTTTTATTACTTGGGATTTTCCAAATTTTTGAATGTTTTGATGAAAATTGATTTTCTCAAAATATTTTGATCTTTTTAGGACTTTGATGTGTTTTCTGATTTTTAGGATGTTTCTAGATATTTAGAAATGCCCCCTAGTCTGGTGGACCAGTACTAACCATGGATAAGTGTTGGTGCTCAAAGGGGAATGCGCTTCTAGATATAGCTTGGTTAGTCATTCTTGCATTTGAAATCTGCTCGAGCTTTTGGAGTTCATTGATGGTGAAGCTGGATTTGAACACTTGGCATCTGTTTGCCATGTTTTCACCAAGGTACCTACTCAATAGTGCCTATTTGCTACATTTTCATAGAGAGAGTGATTTTTTTTCTCTTTACTTTTTTCCCTTTTTTGATTGTTTTTTTTTTTGTTGTCGCCAAGGCGCCTGATTGCCAGGTTTTCACTAAGGTTACTTTTTTATTTTCTAATTGTTTTTGGTACTTTCTAGATATGTAGATAGGTGCCTTAATCATAGAGACCTCAAGGGTAGAACCTCTTGAGATGCATTTTGTTGATGTATTCGGGGAGCTGATCTCCTTCTAGTGTCGCTAGTATGAATTCTCCACTCTGAGTAGAGATGATAATGACAAATGGGCCTAACTAGTTAGATTGAACTTTTCGGGTTTGACTCGCTCTGCTTGATTCTTCTGATTTTCCATGAGGACAAGGTCTCCTACCTCAAATGTTCATGGCTTCACCTTCTTGTGATATTTTCTTCTAAGGCAATTTTGATAGCCTTGTAAGTGGTTGAAGGCATGTTGACTTCTTTCATCTAGTAACTCCAGTTCACTGAGCCTTACTACTCTATAGTCCTCATCTGTAATCAGGTTCTTCAAAGATATCCTTAGGGATGGGATTTCCACTTTGAGGGGAAATAATACCTCTGATCCATAGAGTAGGGAGAAAGGAGTGGCTCCTGTAGGTGTTCTCACACTAGTTCTATATGCCCATAATGTGGGGCTAAGCTGTAAATGCCAGTCTCGCCCTGATTCGTTCACTATTTTCTTTAAGATTTTCAAGATTGTTTTGTTTGTAGCTTCAGCTTGGTCATTCCCTTAAGGATAATAAAAGGAAGAGAACCCTTCTTTGATATGGAACTATTCGTATAGCTCTTCAACATATTTGTTCTGGAAAGGTGTACCATGATCTGTCAGGATAGTTTGAGGGATCCTGTATCAATAGATAATGTGGTTAAGTATGAACATTACTATTTTCTTTCCAGTGATGTAAGTGAGGGGAATTTCCTCCACCCACCTGGTGAAGTAATCGGTTGCTGCTATGATGTATTTGTGTCCATTTTCTAAAGAAGATGTAATTTTTCCCACTAGGTCAAATTCCCACATGGAAAATGGTAATGATGATGTGATTGGATTTAGTTCCTAGGCTGGTGCATGGATGAGGTCTCCATGAAGCTAACACTATCTACACCTTTGAACATGTTTGTGTGCATCTGTCTCTATTGTGGGCCAATAGTATCCCATGCGGATGATCTTCTTAGCTAAGTTGTTGCCACCTTCATGGGTTCCACAAATTCCTTCATGTACCCTGTACAAAGCTGTCTGGGATTCCATGGAAGTGAGACATCGTAGTAGCATTCCATCTAGACTTCATATGTATAAATTAGTTGAAAGGATGGTATACTTAGAGGCCTAGTGGATGAGGAATTTCTCTAGTTCCTAGACAAGTTGGGAGGTAAGACACTCTTTGGGAGATAGTTATAGACATCTTGGTACCATGGGGATCCAAGACCAACAAGGATGCATGCTGATTCTATGATGGATGCCTGATGTGAAGGCACCAAGAGTTGTTCTACTAGAAGTTGTAATCTTGTTTCATTTCCTGGCATATCAATTAGTGATGCTATGGTAGCCATCGCATCTGCAGCTTTGTTCTATGCTCGTGGGGCTTTCTCAAAGAAGATGTAATGGAACTTGCTACATAGTGTTTCCATCTGTGCTATGTATGGTATGAGCTTCTCATCTTTGGTCGTATAATCATTGTTGACTTGACTAATGATCAACTGCGAGTCTCCAAATACCTTTAGGTTCTTGATTCTCCATTGAATTGATATCTTTAGACTGATGACCAGTGCTTCATATTCTTCTATGTTGTTAGTGCATGGAAAGTTGAGTCTGAAAGACTTTTGAATTGTATCATGATCTGGAGTGATAAGCACTATCACTGCCCTTGCACCATGGTTTGTACACGACTCATCAAAATATAGTTGCCATACCTCGATCGCTGGTTGTAGTGTCATAATAGATTCATTAGGAGAGTTAGAAATAATAGGCTAATGGTCCTGAATGGGTGCCTCTGCTAGTTGATCCACGATCACTTATCCTTTTATGGCCTTTCTGTCTATGTACTCAATGTCAAACTCACTCAAGATCATTACCCACTTCACTAGTCATCCAATGAAATTTGATTTTCTTGGAGGTACTTTAAAGGATCAATATGTGTGATCAACTTTGTTTGGTGACTTAACATGTAATGTCTTAGTTTCTGGGAAGCGAAGACAATTGTAAGGCATGACTTCTTGATTGGTGTATAGTTGAGCTCATATCCAACCAATGTTCTTCTTAGATAGTAGATGGCCCTCTCTTTACCTACATCATCATGTTGTGCCAAGAGTACACCTAATGCTGACTCTGTCACTAAGATATATAGAAGCAATGGTCTACCATAGACTGGTGGCACCAATAGAGGAGACTTGAGGAGGTAGTCCTTGAATATTTGGAATGCTTGTTCACATTGCTCTATCCATATGAATTTGATGTCCTTGTGCAATAGATGTTGGAATGGATGGCACTTGTTTACTAGCTAAGCTATGAAGCACCTGATTGATTGGAGCCTTCCTTGTAACCCTCTTAGTTGCCTAAGGTTCGATGGTGGAGGCATGTCCAATATTGCTTTGACCTTCACTGGATCAACTTCAATTCCTCTATGTGACACTATGAACCCCAATAGTTTTCCTATTGTGACACCGAATGCACATTTCTTTGGGTTTAGAAAAACCTTGAATTCCTACATTCTGTCAAAGATTGGTCCTAATACTTATAGATGATCCTTGCGAAGCATTGACTTGGCTAGTATGTCATCCACATAGTCTTCCATTGTTTTGTGGATGAGATCATGAAATATTGTTGTCATATCCATTTGATATGTTGCTCCAGCATTCTTTAAACCAAACAGCATGACATTCCAACAATATTTCCCCCAAGGACATGTAAAATTTGTTTTGTGTTGGTCCTCTGATGCCATCCTGATCTAATTATACCCTAAAAAGCCATCCATGAGTGATAGCATTTGATGTCCAACAGTTAGATCTACTATCATATCGATTTTGGGTAAAGGAAAGTCATCTTTGGGACAAGCTATGTTGAGATCTCTGAAG
Source organism: Thuja plicata (assembly GCA_018584345.1). Lineage (NCBI taxonomy): Eukaryota > Viridiplantae > Streptophyta > Pinopsida > Cupressales > Cupressaceae > Thuja > Thuja plicata. Next base: position 601,951 of record MU227875.1, on the reverse strand, counting down.
TCTATGAAAATTTGTATCTGGCCACTATGCTTTGTAATAGGTACCAAATTAGATATCCAGTCTGTGTATGGTATAGGTCTTATGAACTTAGCATCCAGGAGCTTCTTCAATTCTTCTTTGACTAGCAATGAAACATGGGGATGCATCTTTCTCAGCTTCTATTTGACAGGTTTGGAATTAGGTAGCAATGGGAGATGGTGTAGCACTAGCTCTAGATCTAACCCTGGCTTATCCAAGTAGAACCATGCAAAATTGATCATCCTTGCTTTGAAGAAACTAATGAATTGTTCTCTCTCCTCGGGGGTGAGTGATTTTTCCAAGTATATGTTCTTTGGGTTCTTGTCATCTCCCAAATTGACTTCCTCTGTTTCTTCTACTAGTAATACTGATTTCTCCTATGTTAAGGGGAGGAGTTCCTTCCTTCCATCTTCTAGCACCTTAGTGAGGTTTTCACTAGAAGATACATCTTGTTTTAGCTTTTTATCATTCTTTTGTTATTTTTTCTTTTTTGGACTGGAAAGAGGAGCTGCCTCCCTAAAATATGTTGCTCTATTGAGATCCATTGAGAAACCTACCTTGTGGTCTCCTGATGGAATGCCTTCCCTAAGTCCCATGAAATTAGCAATAGCCTCATCATTCTCGAATACATCTAAATCAGGGGGTCCTTGTTGATCCCACTCTATTAGCTTTGGGTGTACAAGATAGATACTTTCAAAGTTGTTTGACTCTAGTTGATTGAAAGGTCCACTACAGATATGGTTCTCACAAAACTGGATTTTGATGTGGACGCACCACTTGAGGTTTAATAAATGACATGCTTATCTATGCAGGGTTTTTCAGTAATGATCAGTTGGTCAAATAAGTCTTCTAGGTTTATGATAGTGTCTAACCTAGGGGAATAATCTGGGATCAATGGTTCAGAGTCGTGAAGGGATCTCCACTCATACTCATGGGAGTCAGTCTCAATAGAACGCTCATCAGATGTCTCACTTCCTTGTTTATCATTGATTTCTATGTGGAGGGCTATTCGGGTTTGTGTGGTTCCCTCTTCAGCAGGCAACAACTATGCTAATATGTTTCTTATCAAGACATGTTCTGTGTTGTGCCCCCAGTGCATCTCTACTATTTTTTCCTGATGAACTTGAATGTCTTGGATCATAGGACTGGTTCTTTGTTTCCCATAGCCCAACCCTCTGATGTTTCTCTGGATCGGTGGGAGAGACAATTCTAGTATGCCTTTTTTTCTTGCCCCTAGCCTGGTTGTACCATCATAACTGAATCTTTGTAACATTGTATAACCATTACCATAGTTTGAAAAGGGTAGGTTTTTTTGGATGGTCTCTTGTGGGTCTTGGTATAACCATGTATTGATATCTTGTTCAAATGGTTTTTCTTTCGCTATGTCTCCCCATCTGACAAAGGTTGTGGGCAGACATCTGAATAGAATAGGATGGGGATTTTTTTCTGTAATAATAGGTTGCAGCATGCCATAATTTATCAATCTCTGAGGCATGTGCGTGATGGTGAAAGCCTCTTCGTTCCTATACTCACCAAAACCTTTTTTGGTGATGGATATTTTGCCTTCTTTTTGTGTGACATCCTAAAGATTTGAATCTGAAGACGAGGGAACACTTGCATTTTTGTTAATGGCTAGCCTTCCTACTGTCTGTGTGACATCCTTGGGAGTGGAATCTGAAGAGGATGGGATGCTCGCATCTTGGTTTGAGGGTACCTGGTTATCAATGCTGATTTGGATAGCATTACAATATTGGAAAGGATTGGGGTCTCCCTCTATGATGATTTCCTCTCCCTGGTGTGGGAACTTGATGCATTGATGGTATGTCAAAGGTACAATTTGCATTTCATGTATCCAGGGTCTCCCTAGTAGCATGTTGTATCCCAACTCAAGGTCTAGGATTTGGAAGGGAGTGTTTTTTACGACTGGACCGATTCAGACAGGTAGAATGATAATACCTTTAGAGGACCTTTCCTCTTCATCATAAGCTCTAATATTTATCCTCCTTGTGACATCAATGCTTGATTTTGAATAGCCTAGTTGCTTGATAAAATTTAGAGTATAGATGTTTAACCTGGTTCCACCATCAACAAGGACCCTACGGATAGCACTTTTCTGGACCTAGACAAGTAAGTGCAAGGGATCATTATGCAGGGGTTTATGCGGTGGCACATCATGATCTATGAATGTGGCATGTTTATTAGCAGCTATATAGTTAACCATCATTTGCAAGCTTTCAGGTGTTATATCTCTTGGGACAACTACATTCTAAAGGGCTCGGTCAAGTGATAGTTTATGTTGTAGAGATATGTGCAATAGGTCAAACATGGAGATCTGGGCAGGTGTGTGCTTTAGTTGATCCACTATACTAGGTTGTGGATCTGAGTTTGCTTTAGGATTGACGGATACAGTATGTGAGGATGGTAATCCTTGCAAGATGACTTTGGCACGATGTGTTGTTACAACACATTTGTTACCTTGGTCTTTGATAGTGATCGTAGCCACATGGTTATCTGAAGGATTTAGGCAGTTGATAACATTATCACTATTGGCATATGTATAGTTGACTTGTTTTTCTTGTCCACTAAACCTGGAGGCTTTTCCCTTGTTGTGATCATGAAAGGTATCATTAAAGATAGTGTGATAAGTTGTGCCTTTGGTTTGAGTATTTGTCACATCGATGACCCTTGTGTCAATTAGATCTTGGATAGCATGTTTCAATCAGTAATAGTTATATGTTTTGTACCCTTTCACCCAATGAAACTCGCAGAAATATTTGTCATTATACCACCTTAGTTTTTTTTCATCCTGTTCAAAGTCCCTGATTTATGGGAGAGTGATAATGTTTGATTGTATCAACTTGCGTAAATCTGATTCTATCGACTCTCCCAATGGTGTGAAATCTCGTTGCTAGAATTGAAACCATGGTCTGCGTTGATTATGTTGTTGACTATTTGACATAGCGGCTGCTTGTACAAGAGGAGGTTGGTTTTGGGTGTTGGAAAGTTTACTCCTAGAAGATACATGACTTATTTTGTGTTTTCATTATGGAAACAAAGTCATAATAAGTTTTAGTCAAAGATAACTTAGAAGATAAAATGACTAAGTATGGAAAACAAGACAGACAAAGTTATACAATGATCAGCACATCAACACATGTGTGAGAGATCAAATTAGAGTATGCATGTTTAGATATATGTTCTATGTGATGTATACATACTAATTCTAGACACACGTGGTACAAAATGATAGTATGGAGAAGATATAGGAAGAACAATACTATTACAGTTCAGGAAATAGAGCTTGTAGCCGACTTAAATTTTTGGATCAGCGTAAATTATTTTGTTGTGTAACAGCCAAGTGCCTTTAATTATATGTTTGTAATAATTTCTTTAGTATTGTTCTAAACACTCATAAGACAATTTTTTTGGAAGTATTATGTATTATGTTTTTAGGGCCGACTATAGTCTTATTTTGAGTCACGTTTATTCGGACATGAACATATAAATATGTAATGTAAATGTATATTACAAGTGTCAAAGAATGTGCATGAGAAAGATATAGAAGAGAAGTATAATGAAGTTAGTATAAGATAAATTTCTTTAAGAGAATAAGAGCATCAGCAGATAAATGGAACTGATCAGACAATAGTGTCATCATAACAATTCATTTTTGATATAGTGTATATCAACTATCAGAAGGTTGTAGCCTTCATCTAATTGGGTAGTGACCTTAGGCAGTGAGCCATATACCTTTAACAAGGACTTGTAATAGACTCCTAACAGGGTCATTGTACTTAAATTGTAAAGACTGCTCCTAACAGGGAAAAGGAACATTAACAAGTTCATTATACTAGTGCAATATTTGTGGGTACTAATTCCCATCGAGGTTTTTCTTTGATCAAGGTTTCCCCGTAAACATATAATGTGTTATAAGTTCTTGTGTTAAGCTTCATTGAATGTATGTTAGATTTATGTTTAAAGTGCTGAAATATAATTAATAGACAAACACTAATTCACCCCCCCTCTCAGTGTTTCTAACAATTGGTATCAGAGCTTTGGTCCTCTGAAAGAAAGTTTAACCACTTGAGGAGATCATGGACTCAGCAGAAGCAACACATTTGAAAAATAATCTTGAAGAAGCTCTTGAAGATCTTGACAGATCTAAAAAATAAAATAAAGAACTTAGACTGAAAGTTGATGGCTCACAAATGTTTATCAAGAAATTGAGAAAAGATTTGAAATATTGTTCTACAAGTGATTTAGGGAAAATGGTCAAAAAGCTAAATGAAGAGAACATGTCTCTGAAAGATAAAATTGAAAATCTGGATGAACAGCTAATAGATAGTCAAATTGATATTGAAGAAAAGATCAAACAAAGAAAACAATTAGAAGATGAACTTTTGCAAGAAAATATGAAAGTCTTAGAACTGGAGACCATAAAGAAAAAGATCGAATCTGAATTAACAGAAGCAAAGGATAAGATTGATAAACTCAACACAAGTTCTGATTCACTTCAATCTCAGCTCCATGCACAAAAGCTAAGAGGTGACACTACTGGTCTTGGATACAATATAGCACAAGTTGAAATCAATTCATTGCAAGAAAGAAAGAAAGCACATGAAGCATCTTCAGAAGCAAAGAAAGTTGAAAATGTTGCAGAGACTAAAACAAATCCACCTAAAGGAGAAATCAAGCAAGTTAACAGAACTTGTTATTCATGTAATAAACATGGTCATTTGGAAAGATATTGTAAAGAGGTAAGACCTTTCAATGGTTATTGTTACTCCTATAATAATTTTGGTCATAGGGCTATACATTGCAGAACAATTCAAAGAAATCAGTCACAGGAGAATCAGAGAAAAATGAATCAAAACAATCAGAGAAATCAGCAGAACATTACATGTCAGATATGTAATTACAATGGACACACAACAAAGTAGTGCAGCATGATGAACAAAAACATCAGACCTCCTATCATTTGTCACACATGTGGAAAGGTTGGACACATCTCAAGGTTTTATAGATCCAGAACTCAAAAACAAGAGGATCCTAAGAAATCACTATTTGAAGAAGAAGGAGAAGTCAAGATTGTTCAAGAAAAAGATGATTCAAACAAAATTTGGGTTGAAGTAAAGAAGGACAATGCAGAGAATAAAGTAGTTGATGCATCCACAGTGGATGCATCCTCTATTTCTGGTTGAATAGACCTTCTTGGTCTTAGGGGGAGCTATTCTAGCTCAAAACCCCTGTGCGGCTGGTATACTCACCTTCGAGTATGCGCCTATGGATTTATGCTTATGATCACATGATATAGTAGTATCATACATGCATTGTCTATAATGCATTTAGAAAAAAGTTTGAAACTCTCTGTGAAAACTGCGTACGGTTGCAAACATTAAATGCAAAAACCTTTATAAAAAGATGTAAATGTTTGATCTTCTTCACATTTGCATTCAAGATTATAGAATTTGGAGAGCACAGGAGCACTGAGTATCAAATCATGAAAGCACAATAGATTTTGTGGTTAAGTAAATGGATAAGAAGTTGAAATAGAACCCTAGCAGTCACACTATTTTGAATTATCGTGAAACCCTGCTTAATCAAGTTCCAAGTAAGTATGGAAACCCCAGTTGTTTTTGACATTGCTGAGAGGAAGAGATTTGTCTTTAAGAAGCATCCATTCAAGTCCATTCTAGATGATGTTGAAGGAGCATTCTCCAAAACTCCACTCAGAGTCGTGCACGTGGAAGATATTCGTGCATACATCTATTGCAAGAAGGAAATGTTATACACTGAATTTGTGCCTCTGATCTCAAGCTCTCTTGGTCTTGATAATCCAGTATAACAAGGGACTCATCTCCAGGTTGTGGGACCTATGCTAACTGAGATGAGACCTCCAGGTTCTAGGCTGGTTCCTCTTGGATAATCACCTTAATTTGCTTCTTTAAATAGGAAAATAAACTTTGGAGGGAAAGGGATAGAAGGATTGCATGAAAGGGAAATGACTCAAAGCAAACTACCTACTAGGTGATGCACCAAATTTAGGGTTTGGATCTCAGTATAGAGGAATGAAATCAATGGAAGAACTAGGTCAAATAAGTCACAACTCACCAGATAGGCTTGCATAAGTATTTCATAAGAAGGTCTAAACAAAAGACTCAACCTATGACCTGCAAACAAACATCCTTTTCTGCAACCAGGTGTAGGAGTGAGACAAGACTGCTAGGGGCTGAAGTATACCCACAAAACATGTAAATCAGATCAAACACAATAACACATAGACTTGCAAAAAATGAGAGGAACTAGGAACCCCAGTGTCCATTAACCACATTCATAAACTTTGATCCAATAAGAGATGATACAAACAAGGAAATATAGGGATATGAAGAATTATCACAAAATACCTCTGACAATTTGCATGATGAATGAGAAGATTACAGGATGTAAAAGCCAGAGGGCAGAAAGAATGCCTCAGATAGCTCCTAAAAAGAATCAAATTCTCTTTACAAAATTCCAACTCTGAGCACTAAGGCTCTCAAAAAACTTTAAATACCTCCACTGCACGTAGGCAGAAGCTCCAAAACCTAACTAGGGTTACAGATTTACAATAGAATAGTTGACCCTAGGAAAAAATTTAATCTGGCCATAAATGCGCACCAAGTGAATCAATCAGATCAGACTTCCTTTCCTGCGCCCATCCCTGTACTTGACTACGCCCTGCAAACAAGCAACCTAGATTCATCAGCTACTCTGCAAAAGTCCCCTGTCATGAATGCTCACCAACTGGTCACAACCTCCCAGGATGAGAAGTGACCCCTGACGGCCGCCGCTCAATTTCTTATCAATGAGTCCTTGATTAATGACCATGCCTTTTAGCCAACTGCACCTGGAGAGAAATAACTTCTGATTGGACTCTGTATCTCTTTCCATGCCTCTGAATCTCCCTTTCTTCACCGACATTGAAACAAATCTAATCCAGGGATCAACAGACTCTCTGTGCACGGCCCTTCTGCAATTAGACCCTTCTGATCAATTCTGGAATACGAGCACAGAGAAACCATGGCTGCCAAGCGTTCACAGTGTCAAAAATCTGCCACCAATCATTCAAATTCAAAGTCCTGCGACCTCGTGACTGACCGTTAGTCTCTATGTTGTGAGCATCAGATGTTGACCCTGGTTAAATCTCACGATCTGGCAACAAAGCACTTTTTACCCTTGGTAAACCTGAGTCAAGATCTAGTGATATCCTGACTGTGAAATATCAAAGTCGTGAGGTAATTTGCTTAACTCACCTTTCTGTCCTGCGACCCAGCGCCTAACTACCACCTTAACCATTACGGCTATCGCCCAGTCGCCAGATGTTATCTTTTCACTTTGAGACTGCGCGACCACACCAGTCGCCAAGTCGGGGAACCAAGCACTGAAGCCTTTTACCTTTTAAAATAGTTTACATGTGTCCCTTATCTATTTTTGCGACATCCTGACTACCCTTATAGCTGAGTCAGGACTACTTTGTTCATAAGACACTTTGATCCCCAGACTTAGCGACCACCATCAGATCCTCTATGCTTTGCATCGGATGGCTGTCTTTAAGTCGCTGAACAAAAGATAATGCCCTTAAAATGTTCTACGATCCCGCGACTGAGGGCAAAGAAACATTTAGTCTCCAAGTCGCGGAACACAGTTCCTCCATCTAGCGATTACCCGACTGAGGGCTCAGCATCCACCTGCCTTATGCCATCTGTCACACGGTCATTGGTTACTTTTTTCCACATTGGGACACTGAGTCATCATTCTACTCTGCTTAGTCGCAAGATCGTGAGCTCTCCTGTACTTTGAGAAATGCCTGCGCGATTGAGCGACAAGCTCCTTTCTTAGCTTGTCACGTACTCGCAACTGATTACATTAATTCATCATAACTGCTGCGGGTGTGCGATGACCCCCTGATTTTACCTCGTCGCATAGTCGTAGGCCGCTACTTGATCATTCTAAAATATCGGCGAGTGCGCGACAATGTTGATCAATCACCAAGTCTCTTAGTCGCGAGCCATCCTCCTTTGATCTTTATGACTTGGCGACTGCGCGACAACACTTTCTCTAGCTCATCATAGACCTGCAAGATAGGAACCGACATGAGCCAGACATCGCGACTGTGCGATGACCTTATTTCCGCTCATTGCCAACTCGTGGACGACACATGACTATTGAAAAATGACTTGCAATTGCGCGATTAGTCATTGTAGCGAACCCACTCAGTCACAGACAGACCGTGGGTAGACCAAAACTGATTGCAACTGCGTGATGCCATTCGTTCTAGCTCATTGCTCAGTCGGGGACGGATCAGACTTATGCAGGAATAGGTCACGATTGCGCGAAAAGTGTGACTGGCGACTCATCGCACACTCACGCTACTTAATGACTTGAACATAACTTCACCGTGATTGCGGGATGAGACAAGAGTAAGACTTTTTGAAAAGGGGGTTAGCCATTTTTTGGGCGGGAAACACAAACAAGGGCCAAATTGCTTAGGGAATAGAAATTTGGGCAACATTTTGGTGATTTCTGCGGGATGTCAGCCTGCTAGACATTTGATCAGTGGCCTTGACATATCCATTGGGTATGGAGTTATCTCAGAACACAAAACTTGACAGCGGAAAAACTGTGCGCGTGCACTTCTTGAAAAATGAGGAAACTACACTATAAAGTAGGGAGAGGAAAAAACAAGGAACTGGTGCAAGAAAACGAAGACCTACAGAGAGGGGCTAACCTCAAAGCAGGGCTTTAAGTGGAAACCATTTACTCAAATTGGCAGGGCATCTCCATCAAGTGTTGAAAGCTGGAAAGCATTAGATCCTCTAAACTTTGTAACAACAAATGGTCCACCCCAGAAAGAATCAAACTTTGTGTGCCTGCCAGGTCTGGATCTGAACTCATCCCACTTAAGGAATACATCTCCAACTTTGAAGCTTCTTCCCCTGGCTCTTTTTTCAAAGCTGTTCTTAGTTTGATTATGATGGAATTCCATATCTCTCATAGACTTGTTTCTGATTTCTTCCAATTCCATCAACTGAGCATATCTGATCTGTAAGGGATCCTCCTCATCAAACAGGGCATACTGAGTTGCTGAATCCAGTGCTGGTAACTCTGTTGAGATGGAAAGATTAGCCTCTTTTCCATACACTAACATGTATGGAGAATTACCAATGATCTTCTTTGGGGTAATTATGTCTAACCACAGGGTAGACTTGAGTTTTGTATGCCAATCCCTTTGATTGTCTTGAAGAGCCTTCCTAATTATCCTGATTAGGTTCTTGTTTGTAGATTCTGCCAAACCATTACCCTGGGGATAATAATTTGAACTGGTATTTAGATAAATGCCATTCCTAACTGTCCACTCTGAGACTTTAAGGCCTGTAAATGTCAGTGCATTATCTGAAATAATTGAATCAGGAGTGCCAAACCTATGAATTAAGTCATCATAAAAGCTCAAGACAGCACTCTCATTGGCCTCTTTTAAGGCCACTGCTTCTGTCCACCTAGTGAAATAATCCGTTGCAGTGATTATCCATTTGTGTCCTATACTAGATGGAGGATTAATCATGCCTATGAAATCTATGCCCCACTTCATGAAAGGTTGGCCAACTTTGATTGGTTGAAGGGGCATAGCAGCAAGTTTTTCTTTTCCTGCAAAAAGGGCACATTTGATGCATCTTCTAACATAATCATGACTATCTTTAAAGATAGATGGACAATAGTACCCAGCCCTCATGATCTTGTAAGAAATAGTCCTGGGAGAAAAATGGCCACCAGCTGGTCCATCATGGAATTCAAACAGGACATCTGCTACCTTTTTTGAACCTATGCATCTTAAAAGAACACCATTGTGATCTTTTCTAAAAAGGACATTATTAATCAGCACAAAAGGGATAGATTGTAACCTGTAATACCTTCTTTTTTCTGAGTCTATCCCTATAGGGCATTGTCCTGTCTTCAAATAATGAATCATATTAGGCAACCAACATGTTGCCTTGGCTTGATCTTCTTTAGAATGCACCACCAGAGATGCATCTAGTGGTTCTTATTTCTTTACATTCTCACCTCCTGCCAAATGTTCACAAAGACCTCTGCCTCTAACTAGCTTGGTAGTCTGAATATCAACATCATATTCCATCACCCTGGTGATCCAACCAGCTCTTTTCTCATTTAGATCTTTGGAAAGAAAAAATTCTTTGACACTAGGATGAGTAACCATCAAATGTACCTTGCTGTGAGTCAATAGGTATCTGAACTTTTTTAGGCTCTTAACTACAGCAAGAACATGCTTTTATATGAAAGAGTATCTATGCTCATACTCTTCCAAACCCTTGCTGAAGAAAGAAACAGGTTGCTCCAATCCTTCTGAATTTTCTTGGGTCAGCATTGCAGAGATGGCATCATGACTTCCATAAGTATAAAGGATAAAATCCTTTTCAAAGTTTGGATTCAACAAGGCAGGAGCCTTTTTTAATGCTTCTTTAATAGCTTGGAAATTGGCCCTTCCCTCTTTGGTCCAACTGAAAGAAGAACCTTTCTTCAACATAGTTGTCAAAGGCTTGAGTAAATATGCAATGTTAGGCAAGAATCTCCTAACAAAGTTAATCTTTCCTATGAAAGATTGGAGACTTTTCTTGTGATGGGGGAATGGAAGTTCTAAGATAGTTGCAATCCTTTTAGGATCCACTGTAATTCCTTCTTTGGATACTACATATCCCAATAGTTTTCCTCCATGGACTGCAAACACACACTTCTTGGGATTGAGGGATATCCCAAATTCTCTGCACCTTTCAAAAATCTGTCTCAAATGATTCATGTGATCTGCTGCATGCTTTGAGTAGACAGTTATGTCATCCAAGTAGACCAACACAAACTTGTACATGAGACCTCTAAAGGCCATGTCCATTGCTTTTTGAAACGTGGCACCTGCATTTGACAAACCAAAGGGCATCTTTTGATAAGCCATGGTTCCCCACTTGGTCGTGAATGCAATTTTATATTGATCCTCTTCTTTTACCAGATCTGACTGTATCCAGAAAAGCCATCCAACAATGAGAATCTCTCGAATCCAGAGACACATTGTAGGATTTGTTCCATAGAGGGTAGTGGATGGCGATCTTTTAATGAGGCTCTATTCAAATCCCTGAAATCAACACATAATCTTAGCTCCCCATTCTTCTTTCTGATAGGAACAAGGTTGGAAACCCAACTAGTATGCTTAATGGGATAGATGATGCCACTCTCTATTAGTTTAAGAACCTCCTTATGCATGAGTGGTTCAAGCTTGGGATTAAAAGGCCTTTGCTTTTGCCTCACTGGTTTAGCACTAGGTTCTAATTCAATGGTGTGCTGAGCAAGGCCAGGATCAAAACCTCTGAGATCCTCATATTGCCAAGAAAAGACATCACTGAATTCTTTGAATAACTTGGTATAAGCCTACTTTTCTAAATCAGTATTTATCTTTCCAAGTTGTATGCTCTTACCTGGTTCCAACTCCAATTCAGCACTGTGCTCTTGTTGGACTACCAAGCCAGCTTTACTTTTCTTGACTTCATCATTCTTGTTGAAGACAGTCTCTAAGGTAACAAGACCTTTAGGCATCTTATTAGATTTCAGCTGTAATACTTGGTCACCATAGTTCTGGTATAACCTTTCTTGATTGTGCCTTGAGAAGACGTCCTCTTCAAACAAGAACTACAAGATCTGTTCATCATTGTCAAACACTTGCCAATTGATATTATTATCAGGAATTGAAGGTTTGACAATGACCCTGATGTGTTGTTGGTCTACCTCTTTTGCAATGTTATTGGGAATGTCAAACTGAGACCCAATGGCAGCCAACCTATCAGCATGCTAATTCAACTTTCTAGGGATAGCCATAATGTTGAAAGCACAGAATTCTTCAATTGCATCCCAAACTCTATGTTTGTATGCTTTCAAGGCATCATTTTTTGTTGCACTTATCCCCCTTACTTGGCTGACAACAAGTTCACTGTCGCCATAAACT
>MU227875.1:535767-549746 GCA_018584345.1 Thuja plicata | reverse complement strand
TTCCTATATAATAAACCCTTCATAACCATTTGAAGGATCCAGGATTTCAAGTTTACAAGCGCCATTACTCTGTCAGCATTCAGGCCATCCTGCGATCACACACACACTTTGCAATTATCAACATCTCAACGCTTCTCAAGTTATTGACGCTGCCCAGCCAATACTGAGCATCAAGAACAGCGTTTCAGAAGGAGTAGAGAGAAACAATAGAAGCTTCAAGCTTCGAAGGGTTTGCATTCATTTGTCTTCCTTTTCGTTGTTTGTACATTTTATTGCTCACGTTTCTATTATTCGTTTAGTAGTTATTGTGTAATAGATTTGCATTCAATTGTGAACCTTGGCTACTAACCCCTGCCCTTGGAAAGCTGTGGGAAACCAGAGAGAGAGGCGTATAGTTAGCTCACACAGCAATTGTCATGCTACTAGGACACAAAAGTCCACGACATAGGTGCCCATGTTTTTGTCATTTTCAAGTATTGTTTCCATGGAGTGAAGATCTCTTTCACTACACAAATACCATGGGACACATATGTTGGGGATCTTGGGGGGAAATTCTGCATCCCCTTGCACTATAATAAGGTACCTATTCAGAGGTAAAATGGGTTTGGCCTCTAATTAATCAAGGTTGTAGTAAGGGTCTGTGGTGTCTTTCCAATCGGTTTGTACGTGTGTGACTCACTTAAGAGCCTAGTTGATCATGGTGGCTCCTTAGGGATATTTACCTGATCCAGACTATTACCAACACACCTTGCCTGAGCTTGGCTAGATAAGACAAAATTTTTGTTCGTGCCTTGTTTATATACCAATCGGAAGGATTACCGATTTAAGGTCATTCTCTAAGGAAGAAGCACTCCCCAGACAGGCCTTTCTAAAAAGTATAAAGATTTGTAATCTAACAGTTTGTGCAAGTGCACCCAAAACTCAAGACACAAGATAAATTGATTAAGCTCAGAAAATTTGAAATGTGAACTAAGCTACACCACCATACAAGCACCAATGTTCAATTTTAAGCCCAAAAGTAGGTGTTGATTGCTTGTTCAATTTTAGTGCACAAATTTGAGAGATTTTTTGCCTTTGTTCAATTTTAGTCCCCACGTCAATTTTAAGCCCAAATTTGAAGTGTGAAATGTGAGATGTTTGGACAAACACTGTTCTTTTTAAACCCAAATCGACAAGTGAATTCCTTTTATTTTTCTTTGTTTAAACAAGTTAGTATCAAAAAAAATTTTTTTTGCCAAAATGAGAGTATACGTAACTTTGAAACAATGAATGACACTTACCAACAACTTACCCTTCCTGTTCGTGGGATTTCGTCATTCTGCAGAAAAATAAAGAAATTATCAGATTTTCAGATAGCAAAATTAAGAATTTTGGTCGTGATGAGAAATCTTGCAGGTGATTGTGGCGATGCATAGGCAATTGTGGTAAATAACAGGTGATTGCGGCCTAAAATTAGCAATTACAACAAATAATTTTTAGTTGCGGTAATGCACAATCAATTGCGGTCTGGATTCATCAATTGCGGCTTGTGTCTGTCAATTGCGGTAGAATCATTCTAATTGCGGCATCAGTGAATCAATTGTGGCAAACTATAGAAAAGACAAAGGCCCAAAAAATGACAGAAAAGAAATGTAGAAACCTACAATCGATTACAGTATTAAACCAGTCGATTGCAGCATAATTTCATCGATTGCGGCACAATACCAACAATTGTGAAATAACACAAATATCGAGAAAAATACAGATTTTTATATTTGCAGTTGTACGGTCATGGTTGATCAATTCTATTTGTCATCTGCAAGAGATAATTAGGCTGTTTGATTCAGATTAGGTTCACCAAAATGTACGCTTCCTTCATGATTCATGATTCCCAAGCTTTCCAAAGGCAAGGGTTAGTAGCAAAGGTTTCACAAAATGATATAAATCAAGTACACAAGAACTACTAAAATGAATAACTTGAAACGTAACCAATAAAATGTACAAGCACAAGAAAGGAAAACAAATAAATGCAAACACTGAAGTGCTTGAAGCTTCTATTGTCTCTCTCTACTCCTTCCAAAATGCTATTCTTGATGCTCAGTATTGGTGTGGGCAACGTCTGTGACTTGAGAAGTGTCGAGAATTTGCTAATTGAAACGAGTGTGTGATTGCAAGATGGCTTGAATGCTAGAACCAAACTGACATAGTAATGTCGCACGAGAACTTGAAATCCTAGATCCTTTAGATGGTTATGAAGGGTTTATTATATAGGAATTGGTGATGATATGAATGGTTGAGATCAATCTCAGAGATAGGGAGATGAATGGTTGAGATTAAAAGGAACTGGAGAAGCCATCAGTAAACTCCACATCTTCATTTGGTAAAGAGGAGATAGAGCTTGGTTGACTGAAGAGCTAATTGTGAGTTACCTTTTTGAACTAAAGAGGTGGGTGAAGTTACCCATGTGGATGGACTGGAGAGATAGGTGGAGTAACCCATATGAGCTAATTGGAGTTAGCTCTTTGAAGATAAATGAATATTTAATTCATTTATTTAATTAATGTTTTCAACATGTGAGATAATTGAATTCCTTTTTATTTAGAATTGCTTTATTGAATGAAATTAATTTAATTAGAAGAATTTAATTAATAAGTTTGAATATTTGAATTCAAACTATAGGAAATTGAATTTAATTAATTAATTAATGGTAATTAATCAATTAAGTTTAATTAATTAAATAAAATTAATTATTTAATTAATTTTAGGAATTTGATTAGACGATTTGAGGAATGAATTTAGAGGAAAATAGATGATTAATTAATGATTAAAAACCATTAATTAATAGATAAAAATTAGTGTTTTTAATGTAAAGTTGCAAGCCTGTCCATTTTCGGGTGTCTACAGAGGGGTATTCCCTCACATATATACAATAGTCTTCAAGAAAAGATGAATGGACAAACAAATGGAAAATGAAAAGAACAGTCAAGAAAGAAGAGATGAACAATCGAACATGACATCAAACAATTCGCACACATTTTACTTTCAAATAAAAGACCATTCAGAAGTGTTCAATGATTTTAATCATGCAAGTTCTAATTTTGATCTCCATCTTAAAAATGAACACACCATTGCAAGATCACTTAGAACAACATTCAAAATTTCCCTCCACCTTTCTAAATCTGATCCTACCGTGCCTTAGTTCTGAAGCTGAGGGGATTATGTGCTCTTGTTTGTGAGGAGACATGTTCCAGTTGAATTTCCAGATGATTTTTCTATCTGAAAAGGATGAATATATGACCAACATGCGGAACAAATCCAGAAGATGTTTAACCTTCTGTCCACGTGGGTTTCCATGTTGTAGCCAGGATTTTTTGGCATTGAAAGGGTAGAACAATCTCATTATTTGTACACCATCTAACAAAATGCAGAGCTCAAGGCACGTGCTTTCTTCATCCATTTGAAGTTCCAATTCTAGTATCTTGAGTAGCACAAAAAAGGGAATTTGATTTTCCAACATCAGATGGGAATTAGAAATACCATTCAATGATGATTATTTAAAAAAAACTCTAATGAGAATTAGAACTACATTAGAAATCCGGTCCAAGTCCAAAATTTTTCCAAAGACTTTTAAAAGTTTCAACAATAGAGTTTAGATGCTTGGTCTGTGCTCCGCTAGGGTTTTTTCACCTTGCATCCATCTCTGCATTTCCGTCCTTTGCACATACCGTAGTTATTGCAGGAAATAGCTTAGTATTTATGGCTCCGCCCACTTCCTACCAAACAGTTGATGCTGGTGTTGGTGTGGTTTCGGATAGCAATGGTGCCGCTAAGAAAATGCCCCCGCAAGTTTGTACCCAAAGTATTCCATGAGGTATGGCTCAGTCTAACATTATTTTACCCATTGATGAATTCAATGATGCATGTACTTGGCTTGAATTGCACAACCTGATTGGCTATTTTCTAGGTCGCAACCCCCCTGAACATGTTCTCAAGGATTGGGTTGCGAAGAACTGGACTCCTCATGGAATCCACCTGGAAGGCATTCAGAGCCTTACTAAAGGATTTTTCCTTTTTTGCTTTTCTAACCCCTCCCATGTAGAGGCTATCCTTACCAAATGTCCCTGGAATATCAAGACCTTGCTGTTAATTTTCCAGCACTGGTCTCGTGACTTCTCTTTCTCTGGTGACAAGAAGCTCAAGGTCCCAGTGTGGGTCGAGTTCCCTGGTCTCCCCTTACCTTGTTGGCCTTTCATGCAAGCCATAGCGCAAAAGTTTGGTAGGCTTATATGTCTCAAGCATGATCATTTTCTTAATCTGCGCCCTCACAAGAGGCTCTATGTTGAGGTTGACCTTTCTAGGGACCTTAAAGATTCCATAGAGATTCAATTTGGTGATACCACCTTCACCCATAAGGTGCTCTATCTTAACCTTCCTAATACTTACTTGTGATGTCAATCAGCAAAGCATAAGATTAAGGATTGCCCTCTGATAGTGCCTCGCTCCAAGCCTACTCCCAAGGATGCTAATACACAACCGATTGAGGTTGGAAAAAAAGAAGCTGGAAAGAAAGAAGATGGAAAAAAAGATGAATGGGTCATTGTCAGTCACCGTAACAAGCTCCCCAAGTAGCCTATTTTGGCTCCTGCCTCCCATCCGCCACCCGCTGATAACACGGTTTTTTTGGAAACCCCTGTTATAGAAGTTTCAAACCCTGTTGAGCAGGGGAAAAATGTTTCCATTGCCCAAGTTTCTATTCCTGCAGTCAGCTTACCTTCTACGGCTGCCAAAATTGTTCCCTCCAGTTCCTTCCACCACTCTCACAACCCTTCTGGGCATGCTGAGGCAATACACACTGGCATGCAGGACAAGCGGTGTAATATTTCTCTAGATTTTCTTAGGTCTAGTTTTGTCCCAGGGTATTTGTCAAATATTTTTTCCTCCCTTGGGGATGAGGATGGAATGGACGACATTGTTATTCCATGAAGTACATCTCTTGGAATGTTCATGGGTTGACAGACCTTCACAGAAAATATTCTGTCAGGGGTTTCTGTAAGCGGTTTCGTCACTTGGATGTTTTATGCCTCCAGGAAGTTAAGATTTCTGGTTTCATGCTTGATGCTACTTGTAAAGTTATTTTGCCTAAGAGCCTTTCTCTCTATTCTCAGCATGAGGTTGGCCGAGGTGAAGTTGTTACTCTCCTCTCTCCTCGTTGGCATTCTCTACTTGTTAGTCATGGTTCGGATCCCATGCAACGAGTGGTTTGGGCCACTTTCATTATTGAGAATCATTCCTTCGGCATAGTTAATGTTTATGCTCCCAATGATGTTTTTGAAAGATCTCACCTTTGGTGGTGGCTTGTAGATTCTCTGCCACCTGCTACTTGGCTTGTTTGTGGGGACTTCAATATGGTGGAAATGGCGGCTGACAAGGATGGCTTTCTACCATTTCGATGGACAGTTGGTGAGAGAGAAGCCTGGTATTACATGCACAATAAATTAGGGATTTTTGATCCCAATGAGGGCTGCCATCATTGGGATGGGGTCTGGTACACTTGGTCTAACTACAGGACTTCTTCTGACAGAATTCATAAAAGGCTTGACCGTGCCATGATCTCGGCTCAATCTTTTTTTTCCTTCTCTAATAAGAAAGCCTTACCTGTCCTTCCTCTTGTTGATGTGACCTTGTCAGACCACTATCTCATCCAATTTAATATTGTTTGGTAGATGGCTAAGGCTAGGCCTCCCACCACACAATTCTACTTTAATACTTCTGTCCTTTACCATCCTGCCACTGTGGCCCACATTCACCAGGTTTGGATCCTAGAGCCTAGACCCACCTGCTTGACAGGTTGGATTTAATGGTGGAATGATGCCCTCAGGTGTATGGCTCACTTTTTACACATCTATGGCTGATAATTGGCCAACTGTCATTGTAGAGCTTATGATGCCAACACCAAAGCCTTGCGTATTGCCACTGAAGCCCTTTCTCAGGACCCCTTCAATCAAGAGTTTCAATTCAATCTTGCCAAGTTGCATCATCAGAAGCAAGTGGCCGACAACCATGCTGCAAGAGGAGCCCAGATCAAAGCCAGGCCACACTGGTTAAAGGTTAGAGATCAAGTCTCTAAAGAGTTTTTTACTGCCCTCCATCCTCAGCATACCAGTACAGGCATAGCTAGAATCTGTGAAGGTTCTTCTCTTTTCACGGAGCTTCTTGATGTTTTGCAAGCCTTTGTTCACCACTATGAACAAGTCTTTGCTACTCAGGGTCGCTCCCTTGCCAGTGAGAAGGCTCTCAAGGATTGCATCATGGTGGTTCCTCAGTGTCTCTCCCCTACTCAGCGAGTCTTTTGTGACCAACTGCTACCCCTGCAGGATCTTCAAGAAGCTGTGTTCGCCATGGCTGATGATAAAGCCTCTAGTTGTGATGGCTTTCCCTGTGAGTTTTACAAAACCCTATGGGATGCCATTAGCCCGGATCTTCACCAAGTTTACCTGGAGGCCTTTCAAACCCAATCTCTTGGCGATATCATCAATCAGGAGAATATCAAGTTCATTCCCAAGTCTGGGGATCCTGAAGATACTTGCAACTGGCGGCCCATCACTTTGCTCAATGTCTCTTATAAGATCATTGTGAAAGCTCTGGCTCTTAAGATCTGACACATGCTTCCACAAATTGTTCGGCCTGAACAAACAGGGTTTATTAAATCAAGATTTATTATTGACAACATTATTTCTATTTGGGAAGGTATGGAGTGGGCTCGAAAGTCTAACCAAAAAGCCTTTTTTCTCAAAATTGATTTTGCTAAAGCTTATGATCATATTGAATGGCATTTTATCCTTGCTATGCTTCACGCTATAGGTTTTGACCCAAGATTTCTTCAATCTATGCAAATGCTCTTCAATGATGCCTCCGCCTACATTACCATCAATGGCCAATAGTCTTCCAACTTTGGCCTTTTTCATTCCATTCGCCAGGGCTGCTTTCTAGCTCCTGCCCTTTATGTGTTAGCAGCCGAAGGGTTTGGATATTTTCTTGCTCATTCCATTTCTATGGGAACTGTTAGGGGAATCTCCTTGCTGAATTCTTCTCAACAGTTGGTCAATGACCATTTTGCTGATGATTCCTTCCTCACCTTGGTGGAGGATGAAGAGAATATCAAGGCAGCCTTGCAGTGTTTAGACACTTTCTGCCTGGCCTCTAGCTCTGCCATTCAGTGGCACAAAACCCTCTATTACAGACAGTTGGCTCTTCTTGAGCCTCCCTGGCTTTCACAGTTTGGTTGGACAAAAATTCAGCATGGGGAGATATTCCAGTTTCTGGGTATTCCCTTTGCTTTTCAAGGCAATCCTACTGATCTATGGAATGCAGTGCTTTCTAAGATTGAAAAAAAGCTTACTTACTAGATCATGAAGCCACTTTCCCTCACAAGAAAATTCCAAATCTGTTCCAAAGTTCTGGCCACTACGCATGTTTACTACTCCTCTTGTTGGGCCCCTTCCAAAGCCTCTTACAAACGGCTCGAGAAACTTCTTCGATATTTTCTTTAGGCCTCTGGTATTGATCATAAGGGCTTTCACAGAGTCACCTAGGACTTTTTTTTCCTTCCTAAGTCCTCTGGTGGGCTTAGTTTAATTGATACCCAAAAGAAAGGACATGCTCTTTGTGCCAAGTGGATTGTGTGTTGCCTCTTTGGTGATGAATCTTGGAAAATTCTGCTTCGGCACTACATTTCCTCAGGATTTCCTCTCCACAAGCCTGCCTAGAAGGGGATTGGATTTCAAACCCTTCTAGTTATGAGGGATCCTATTCAGATCCAGCGCACTTTTGTTGCCAAAAGTATCTGGAGAGCCTGGGAGTCTATCAAGCCTTGGCTTCGGTGGACTGGAAATGGATTTCGTGATGGTCTTTCTTTCAACCAATAGAACATTTGGTGGTCTCCTCTTTTTTCCCAGTAAGGGATTCCTCTTGCCATAATGCAAGGAGTTAGTGCTCTTTGGTTCCACAAGTGTGGAATTTAGACCCCTAAAGATGTCTTTTCTAGAAGTACCATGAGTCTTCGATCATGGGATGATCTCCAAGTTTAGTTTCGGCTCATCTTCCTAGATCGTCTGACTTTTGACTTGCTGGTTTCTGCCATTTCACCTCACCTCTTGCACAAATTGGGAATTCAATCCATTAGATCATGGTGGAAAGACTGGAAGTGGTATCCTGCCACTCCATTCACCAGTTACAAGCCAAAACTTGGGTATTCTTGGCTTATGCCTCATTTGCCCATGATTGATTCACTCAATCACCGCTGGCATCTTTCCTCTTCGCAGAAGAGCTGGGGGTGGAGATTTTGCATCATTTGGGATGTTGTTACTAAGCCTAAAATTGCTCATTTTGCCTAGTGTTTGTTATACCAGGGCTTACCGTTGGGAGCTTGGCTCAGACATAAGGGGGTTCCTGACCCCAAATGCCCTTTTTTTGGTCACTCGGAGACTCTCATGCATATTTTCTGGTTTTTTCATCATGCTCAAAATTATTGGAATTGGATTCATGACTTTTTTGCTCCCTTCAAGACAAAACCCTTTTCTTGGCACATGATTCTCCTTGGTGACTCTCCCAGAATGCCTTCCCAGTTCACCCAGATTTGGCATTCCTTTCAGCTGGAAATTTTATTTACTTTGTGGAAAGATAGAAATGATGTTCTTTTTTCTCACAGTTCTCAGGATATTCATGTTTCTCTTTTTGATAAAGCATGTATTTGTAATAATGTCATGATGCAGATTAAGGTGCAAGCTGACAAAGTGGCCTTAGAGGTTTCCCACTTACAGGAGTTGCTCCAGCACTGGGGCAATGCCCCTTGCATTGTTGCCCAAGTGCCTCCAGATTCTCTCGCAGCTGACCGTATGCCACCCAGGGGGCAACATCGTAGCTTGAGCTCCTCTGACAGACACTCCAAGACCCCACAGCAATGGTGTCGCCACTCCCCCTCCCCACCTCCTCAAAGGGATGCTAGTTCTGGGTGGCCTCCTGTGCTTTCTTCTATTGCTATTGCTTGGCCTTTAGCCTCTGCTCCTGATAATCAGGGAAAATTCCCTCGCCTGGCACTGGCTATCTCACCCAGGTGGGAGGAAGGAGAAGTTGAAAAAGAAGATCTTGAAGATGGCTAGGCCATCCCTGATCAACCTCCTACACCCACTGTCTGGGGCAAACCGGATGACAAATATCCTCCTCCTTCTTCTACTACTGCTCTCGCAGCCTGAGGGGCTCTGGTTTTATATGTTTTTTCATGAATAGTTGTTTGTTTCTGGCCTAGGTACCGTGTGAACTTGCGGGGTGAACTTTTTTCCCCTGGCCCTTTTTTTGTGAATTTTGTACTTTAATATTTATATTAATAGTAAAGGCCTCTATTCATCAAAGAATTAGAACTACCATTCAAGGCCCTAAAAATTTGAAGAATAAAGCAAGCATCTAAAGTGAGCATCCATGCAAGACAGACATCGTTGAAATGGATTTATTGTTGATAGCATTCTCTCACAGTGGGAACAAGACCGCCAATTTGTCCTATCATATCTCGTTCAAACTCCAACTTAGCTCTGTTTCAATTGGACTAGGAAATTGGGGACTTTGTAAATAAAAACATTCTGAAATGTTAGCTCATTAACCAGATTTTTGTTATGAAAGAAATTTTTAACATCGATAAGCCATTCTTTAACCATGGGAGTTTTCCCATACAAACAAACTGTAAAATTTGGAGAGTTTAAACAAACTATAAACTTTGGAGAGTCTGATAATGTGCAAATGGCTCGATAGAGTATAAAAGTGATCCCCAGAAATTGTAGCAGTTGAAATGTTAGAGGAAAAATCATGGAAATTAAATGGCATTCTATCACATCCCTCTTCCAGCAATATCTGATAAGGATGATACGTGAAGGAACTAGAAGCTTGTAGAAATTTTATTTCCAAATACTTCCATCATCCTCATTATAACCAAATCTAGAAATCTTTTTGCAAATCCACCGACCAAATCTAGTGGATATGATTTTCAGCCCCTTTTGTTGACTTTGGGAGGGAGTTGGTGATAAATTATTTGGCCCTCTATAAAGAGAGATAGTGCATAAGAAAAGGGGGACACAGAGGGAAATAAATAGAAAAATAGAAGTAAGCAGCGCATGTTAGAGAAGAGGAAGTAATCCATGTGCATGAAAGGGAGAGTGGAGAGAGAAGTGCAGCCAGGGAAGAGGAGATAAGGGAAGCCCCTCACAAGTGCATGAGAAGGAAGAAATACAATGCGTGGGTAGAACACGAGGACAACCAAAAAGGGAAGGAAATTACAGCCAGGCTAAGAAGGAATCCGGGTTTTTTTTTGTTTCCTCTCTTACTTCTTTACAAACAATTATTTTATATTAGTGGATGTTTGATTAGTATGATGTGGAAGAACTACAAATCGGGTAATAACAATGGTTAACTCTGGTAAATCTAAGACCCTCTAAGTGAGTAGTATATTTTGTAGGTACCTAGACAACCATTTTCTTTCTGTGCAAATCTTTTCTAAATTCCAAATTGGGTTAAGCACAAACTAGGTGGATTCAAAACCTTATGATAATGTGTTTCTTAATGAACTCTAAATCAGTTTAGCACAAATTCGATCACCTTGTAATGTCTCTCTATGTTTTCTTATTTATATTTTTATTTTTTTTGACATTATGTTATGGTGCGGCTTTGGGAAATGAATAGCCATAAACATATTATGTCTTTCTACTTTTGTTTCCTTCTATTTCTCATGAAAAAATACCATAATTAGAAAATTATAGGATACAAGAGACATCATGGTAGTTATTTTCTAAATTTCTACACCCAGGGATAAAACAACGGAAAATGAACCAAGGGTTATATCAAAAAAAACAAAAGAGGGGAATAAAGGAATTGTAGGAAATTTATTTTCTTTTATTGTTTACAAACATTTCTTTCAATTTATAAACTCTAGAGCATAAGAGACTACTCTTGCAGTGATTGCTTGATTTTATTATTGATAGGTATGATACAATGTTTGCTGGTTTAAATTTTAAATGAGAAAATTACAAAGGTTCAAATTGTAAAATGAAAAATATAGGATGAACATTGAACTTTGAAAACTCAATCTTTCTTCTTTTTTATTTAAGAATGCGAGTCACTATGAAATAATAAGGAAAGGGTGTAGTATGTGGATTACCAGGAAAGGGTAGTATATTTTGTTCACTACCTACCAGTAGAAATCTGGCACTTAATTGCTTTGGCCAAAGCTATGGAAACACATGTTTTCTTAAATGTGTTGGTTATTTATGTTCCATCTTCATGTAATCTATGATTAGTTCTACTTAGACATATGTGGAAAGTAGTTAGTTTCATAGACACACCAAATTCCTTCTGATCCATCAGTGCTAAGAGATAGACTTCTTGGGCAGGGTCGGTGCATGCTTCATTCAGGATGAGCCCCGAGGGAGCTAACCACTCTATGGTTGGGTGGAATAAACCCCTAAACCACACTCCCGTCTCAAGATTTGCAGATGGACAGGTGTCCGATGACTTAGAAGACCAGAGCATGTAGATGGACAGTTGTCCGATGGCATCTTGGATATTGTTTAAATTGACCTTTTGGTCTTGAAGATGTTGTATATATGAATAATCCTATTTATGATGTTAGGGTCCATGATGAGTTAGTCAGCATCCTGATATTGAACATTGTAATTTTACTGATTTTGGAAATGTTAAAGTTTTGACAGAATGGTTAATTACTTTTGTGTATATTACCTTTTGTATTATGTCAAATAATTGAAATAGAAATTTAGAGATTATGTGTATTTTATTTCTATATCCTGAGTTTTTATGTTGACCAGTCCATAGCGATTGATCATCTATGACAATTGAATTGACATTCAAAAATATTTGTCTTTTTGTGCTTATGTGGCATTTGTGGATTTATCAGTCTTTACATGTAGTATCAGAGCTGTGTTTAAACACTAGGACCTTGGTCTACTATTGCTAAGTTGCATACTTATACATGGTGTAGGAGTTAATCTGACACCATGGATACTAGGAATAGTAAACGAGCTAGTTCTAGCAATGATCTAAATGGTGAATCTAATTAGAGGTTAGATTAGATCTTGGCTCTCTTGCAGTAGTAGGGTGATTGTATGGATCATCTGGAGAAAGATTTGAGAGGCAAGAAAAATGATGAGGAGAAAAGAGAGAGAGAGAAGAAAACCTAAGGGTAGAATCTCAACAAAAAAAGGAGGAAGACCTAAGATTGGAAGCTCAGGGGAAAGAAGAGGAGGATAAGAGGAATGAAGAACTATTGAAATGAGATGTTGATTCTAGGGCTACAACAATACCCAATAACCAGGAAAGAATAGCAAAGGAATTGATCCAGGACCTCAAGAAGGTCATGCCTCCTACCTTCAATGGTAAGACCATTGGTGATGAGGCGAAAGCATGGATTGTATCCATGGAAAAGTACTTTCACATTCGCAATCTTTTTGGTGAATCTAGAGCGATGTTGGGTGCATTTTAGTTGATTGGTGAAGCTGGTACTTGGTGGAATAATGAGATGGATGAAAAGAGGATGCAACCTGGTGAGATCACTTGGGAGGATTTCCTTGTACTCTTCCATAAGAGATGGTTGCCACAATTATACTATGATCAGAAAGTAGCTGACTTCCAAAACCTGATACAAGGAGTATTGTCTGTTACTCAGTATCATGAGAGGTTTTGTCACTTGGTTAAGTATGTACCTCAGTACTAGCAGGATGAGCGGTTTAGAACCCACAAATTTATTCTTGGACTACATCAAGAGATAGGATCCAAGGTTGACATGCATGAGCCTGAAACTATGGACTTTGCCTTTAGGAAGGCATTGAGACAAGAACAAAAATTGCAACAGGTGTCTGTTGTAAGGGGTAACCAAAGGACTAATTCCTCTTAGGGATTTAAGAGGAAATTTTAGGATAACTAACCCAAGGATTTTGGATGCCAACAATTCTAGAATATGAGAGGTAAAGGTTGAGGGAATGCAAACAGGAACACCAACAACAATAATGGTGCTTAGTATCAGAACAAAGGTGCCAACAAGAATGGGAATAATAGAAATGACAATTGGAGGAATAGGCCTGAGGGTAGGAAAGGACCACTAGATGGTTGGTTCACTTGTGGAGGTGACCATTATGCCAATACATGTCCTCAGCGTATGGTTCACAGAGATGGGAAGGGTCCCCAGGCCCAACATCTGATTCATGTAGCTGTTGATCATAGGGAAGCTGATTTTTAGGCTACTCTGATCCAGCTGACTGGTAAGCTTTTTGGCCAAACTGTTTCCATTTTGATTGATACTGGAGCTATATAATGTTTCATAGATCCTAGAGTTGTTTCTCATTTATCAGTTAGACCTAGATTTTTGTTTGAACCATGGATGGTAGAATATGGAAATAGGGCAGAGCATAGGGTTGATCAAAGTTTGGCTTGCAGTGAGATAGAACTTTCAAATTTTCAAATGCAAGTAAATCTTTATGTAGCCCCATTGGGTTCCTATGATGTCATTTTAGGCATTAATTGGTTGACTAAACATAAGGCATTAGTAAACTATAAGGACAAGTCAGTTGAATGTCTTAATGATTTAGGAGTGTTAGTAAACAGTTTTGTCTCAATAATTGCTATCTTAAAACATAATGCAATTGTATACTAACAGCTTGAATTCCTACAGAATCAGTTAGGAATTCTCTGCTTAATGTTTATCTTGATTAACAGGCGCAGCTACCTTCAATTTGAAAAGAGCTATCTAATAGTTTTTTGCTAAAGAAACAAATCTCTTTTCAAAATATAAATGCTGAAAATAGCTTATTCTATCTCATGTATATGAAATAAAGTTTGATGCTGAAAAACCACTCGATCTTAACTATCAAAATGATCCACATTCCTGAAAGTCAAGTAAAGAGTAGGCAAAATAAATAGATTCTTCACTCAAAGCTTCTCAAACCACT
>MU227875.1:502952-514198 GCA_018584345.1 Thuja plicata | reverse complement strand
TCTCTCTCTCTCTCTCTCTCTCTCTCTCTCTCTCTCTCTCTCTCTCTCTCTCTCTCTCTCTCTTATAAGACCTAATACATACTAATAGGACCTAATAGGACCCGTAAGACCTAATATGACCTATTAAGACCAATTATGACCAATAGGACCTATTAAGACCTAATTTAGTACTAATTAAGACCTAATAAGATGTAATAATCCACCCTTAAGACCTTATAAGACTTAATAGGACCCTTAGGACCTATTACCTGACTAATTACGACCCTTGGGAACTATTACGTGACCAACTAGGATGTAATAAGATGTTATAGTCCTACTTTAGTAGTGTCTGTACCTATCCACCATCGAGCAGTGCACTCAACTCTTGGTTCATTGAGTGCCCTTTTAGGAAATTTGTTAGAGAAGATGACCTAGGCAATGGTTTCCCCTAGCATAGCACATGTTTGCACAAGGTGCAAGGATATATGCAAGGGTCCCTAGAGTGAGCCTTACGGGGATGGTGTTGCCCAGGGTGGATATGATGATGTTTACAATGGCGCACATGGTGATGTTGGAGATGACATCACATCATATGTTGATTTTCTATGTGCAGACAATGATCATCCTGCAGAGGTAAATTTAATTATTTTATTTATAGTACAATATTAAATTACATATTAATACACATATCAACCATAACATTTGGATTTTTGGTGAACATAGGAGGTTTGAAACTGGGTCATTCAGTGACCATCATCTGATCACTTCCACACCTTGAGATATCAGCCACCCATTCATGGTATGCACTTTCATCTAGATAAATAGATAAACTACATTTAAATTTTAAACAATTAAAAATTGAATTGATTATGTGTTTGATATATTTTTTGCAATTTTGTAGGGTTCTTCATGTAATACTAAGGTCAACAATTCTTCGTGCTCTGCCCCACCGATCATTGAGACTCAGCCTCATATACCTTTAGTATGTTTTAAATTCATTATTAGTTAACGTGTTTATAGGCTTACTAATTTATGTACAACTTTTATTTGGGCTTATACTTTTTGCAATTGTAGGATTTTGGATTATCTCATGTTGCATCACATTTATGTTCTGACTCATTGGTGACACTGGCTATGCATCAGACATCTAATGTAAATGCTTATGTTTGATAAATTTATGGTCAAGTTAAATATAGATCATAATTATTTATGTATATACAAGATTTTAGTTCATGGTTTAAATATATTGTTCGAGTGGACACCACCATGAATCTTGGAATGGCTACAGGATTAATCCAAATGCAGCCATCGACATTGTCCTTTGAGGTCATGATTAAAATTAATTTTGCATTGTCTTTTGCATACCTATCTTTTATAGGTCTCAATTATTAAAATTTTGTAATGTTTGTTTTTACAAGACTTGACTGCATCAACTTTTGATGTTGCTGAGAGAGGACCTCCTTGTCCCACTGACTTTTTCAATAATTAGATCACACTATTTTCCAACCTTTCTGTCTGTCAATGAATAGTCAATAGTTTTAAATATTTTTACATCAACTAATTGATGACCAAAACCAATTGAAAGATTTTTATGCAAACATTCATCTAAAAATTCAAGATTGGCACATGCATCACATACACCAGAAACACATGAATTCAAAAGAAAAAATTTCTCATTTGGTGGGTTACAAAATAAACCTGATATAAACTATTTTATAGTTTAAGATGGTATATTTATACCACATTCCTGTAACATTTCATTAGTATGCATGGTAGAACGTATACATCAAAATACATCATAATGATAATGAAATTGAACATGAGTTTTGCAACAAAACGTTACTCTTTCCTTGTTAATCCTTACATATCATGGTTTACATTTTTCAAAAGATATTTGACTAATACTAATACTTAACACCTTAACATCCAAAAAAATTTATACAATTCAGTTTGAATCATATCAAAAAGATGTTTTTGATGTGGATCATGAATTTTTGAGCTAACTCTTAATTTAAGAAAATCTCTGGCATTAGGTGATACTCTTGTATTATTGTGCCAAAAATTTACAATCAAAGTTTTGACTTCACCAGTAAGTTTCATGTCAGACCTCAGGAGTCTGCCCTTAAAGCTCCACAAATGGTTTGTCGGATCACTTTCAAATTTAACTCTTCTCTTTACAGCTCTTGCTAAAGTTTTAAAATGAATACTATGATATCCACTTATGTTTGTCATCATTCTTTTATCATAAGTAGTTTTATTTACAAAATTTGTCAGACACCAAGAAACATAGGACAAAGCATTCACCGAGTACAAGGAAGAAAGAATTAAAGAAAAGGAACTTTAGTGAACATTGATTAGAGAGGTATTATTGGACTAACAATAGATCTGAAAATTGACAAGTTAAAGTTGTATTATTGAATAGCTCATTTACTTTATCAATTTAAGAATTGATTCAGAAATATCTTAACCAAGTGGGATTTAACAGTCCTTAATGTATTGAGATACTCAAAAGTATCAAAAGTTTTTCTTGTTAACAACATAGTGAATGCTAGTTCAAAAGACAAACTGTTAGTTTTAAATCCTCTAACAAGGTCACACTTAACACTGTGTGTAACCTTTAACAAGGTTGGCTCTTAACCAAGCTCACTTCAGAAAAGTGAAAAATTTGGGTTATCGGTCCCAAGTGGTTTTTCCCCTAACAGGGTTTCCACGTTAAAATTTGTGTCAAATTTATATATGGTTTATTACATTTATATTTTTCTTTACGCATTATTTAAATTGGATTGGTCAGTTACCACTAAGTTTATTTACTGCTATTCGGTAAAGTCTAAAAAGGATAAATAGTATATCTTACCGAGCAGGTTATATTTGATAAATCTATTTAAGGCATACATCTTGTTGGACAGAAAGATAACTAGAGGATATTATATTTGAGATACAAGTTTTGGTTGGATTTTTTGAATCATTTTTAAGGCCACTAATACACCCCCCCTCTCAGTTATTCTAACAATTGGTATCTGAGCTTTGGTGCTTGGAATAAGAGTTTAAAGACTTAAGCTAAAGATCACAAGATAAGTAAAAGGGATGTGCCTAAGTTAAATAAGGACAACTTTGCATCATGGAAAATAAGGATAAGAATTCATCTATTAGGTATTGGAAATGATGTTACACAACACTTGGATAGTGAATATGTTGCACATATTGGACCTCTGATTGTAGATCAATTGAAAGAGAAACATGAACACAATTCTATGACGATATAATTTTCTTCTTCACTATCCAATGCTGAATTTGAAGATGTGAAATCATGCACCTTTGCAAAGAAAATGTGGGACAAACTCAAGCTAGTACATTAAGGAGATATAAATGTGCTGAGAGCTAAAGTTGAAAGCCTAAGAGAAAAGTTTGATGACTTAAGAATGAAAGAAGGAGAGAACATCACTCAGTACAGAAGCAGAATCAAATAATTTTTTAATGCTATCCATGGAGTAGGAGGAGTACTTGAGGAAGAAACAGTTGTAAGTAAAATTCTAGTAACCTTACTGTTTGTTTATGATATTTGAGTATCTGTAATTCAAGAAACGAGAGCAGTAGAAAATAAAAATATTACTCTTGATATTTTGATTGGTATACTTATTTCATTTGAGATGATCAACTATGAAAATAGTGTCTTACAGGTACTATTGATTCTGCAATCAAATCTTCTCTGAAAATAATCAACTATAGTAACAAACACACTATGAGAAATCATAGTGACAGTGATAGTGATGAATAAGAATTTGATGAACTTGAAGCACTAATGGCTAGGAGATTACATAGAGGTAAAGGAAGATATAAAGGTAAATTACCATTGGTCTATTTTAATTACAATGAAATTGGACATTTTATTGCAAGATTCCCTAACAAGAGAAAGGATGAAAGAAACAATGACAGATCTTATGAAAATAAGTATGATAGAAGTGATGACCGAGTCTGCAGAAGCAACCGACACTCTAACAAAAGAGATAACCAAGACTACAAGGACAAAGGAAAGAAGGCTTGGTACTTGGTTGAGAACAAAGATGAAAAATCTAACACTGATTCTGATGAAGATGTTGAGGTAGTATTTGTTTCTATGAAGGATGATTCAGATGAAGAAGAAAGGATTGTTGAAATGACACTCATATCTAAAGTTTGCAAAAATGATGTATGGATTATTGATAGTGGTTGTACTCATCACATGAATGGAGATAAAGAGAAGTTTGAAACTTTTGAATATTATAATGGTAGATCAGTTAGGATGGGTAATGACTCACCTTTCCCAATTGAAGGAAAAGGTACCATCATGTTGAATAATTTGATTAGATGTGAAAATACATATTGGGTAAAAGGACTTAACTATAATTTATTGAGTGTTTCACAATTGAAAATAGGACATCGAGTTGCATTTGAGAGAAAAAAGGCAATGATCTAGAATGAAAAAGGAAATTTGATCGATACTGGTGAACAAACAAAAGGCAATCTATTATATCTTGATGATATTGAAACCACTTGTTTATTGGCTAGAAATGAAGATGTTTGGTTGTGGCATAAAAGGTTATGTCATGTGAACTTTGACAACATGGTTAAGATAAGTAAGAAATGAAGAGTATCTCAAATCTTGACCATGTTATGTGCAATAATTGTCAAATAGGAAAAAATGAAAAAGTCTAGTTTCATGAGAAAAACCTACACATCTAATGTTATTCTAGAATTAGTCCATACCTACTTTTGTGGACCAATGAGAACAAAGAGCTATTATGGTGATACATACTTTATTCTATTTGTGGATGACTATTCTAGGATGATGATTGTCATGTTCTTAAAAGAGAAATCTAAAGCATTTAAGATGTTCGAATGGTATAAAGAAAAAGTTGAAAAAAAAGTGGAAAAGAACTGAAATATTTAAGATCAGATGGAGGAGGAGATTTTACTTCTCATGAATTTACTAAATTTTGTAATGAGCATGGGATTACAATACATTTTTCTGCAACGAGAACACCACAACATAATGTGATTTCTCAAACAAGGAATAGATCAATTTTTGATTGTGCTAGAACACTAATGATTGAGAAAATCATCACACAAACATTTTAGAGAGAAGCTGTAAAAATTGTTGTCTATACATTGAACAGAGTTCAATTGAAGAAAGACAGCAATAAGATACCTTATGATCTATGGTATGGATACACACCAAATGTGAGTTACTTTTGAATTTTTGGAAGTCAATGTTATATACTAAAAGATGATAGAAATGGGAAACTTAATCTAAAGGTGATGGAGGAATATTTCTAGGATATTCAACTAAAAGAAAAGATTATAAATTTCTAAACTAATCTTCTAACAAAATCATTGAAAGTGCAAATGTTAAAATGGATGAATTTTCTTAGAAAAATGATGAGGAAATCAGAAAGGAACCAAAAGATTACAATAGATTTATCTACATTGAATAATCTGACACCTTACCTAAGTGATAGAACAATGCAACCGAGCAACAGGCTCCACACACCAAGAATTAGGAAAATGCTCACAATGCTAAACCGAGTGATAATAAAGATCATAATGAAGATCAAGATGAGAATCAGAATGAAGAATAGAGATCTAAACCTATACTTGTTAAATATATCATAAGATACATCCATAGGACCAAATCATTGGAGACAAAAGAGATGGAATGAGAACAACAAGTAAGTCTCTTAACACTAGATATTTGATTTGTGATTTTGAGCCTAAAGCTATTAATACTGCACTTGAGAATCAAGAATGGGTTACTGCAATGAATGAAGAGATTGAACCGATTGAGATGAATAAAACTTGGACATTAGTACCTAGACCGAGTGACAAAAATGTCATTGGTACCAAATGGATATTCAGAAACAAACTCAATAAGAATGGAGAAGTCACAAGGAACAAAGAAAGACTAGTATGCAAAGGGTATGCACAAGAAGAAGGTATTTATTATGGAGAAACCTTTGCATCAATTGCTAGACTAGAAGGAGTAATAATTCTACTTTCTTATGCTTCTTTTAAAGGATTCAAAGTATACCAAATGGATGTTAAATCTGCATTTCTGAATGGAATACTAGAAGAGGAGTTGTACGTTGAACAACCTGAAGGGTTTGTTGATCCTAACAAGAGGAACATGGTTCGTAGACTACAGAAAGCCTTTTATGGATTAAAACAAGCACCGAGAGCATGGTATGAAAGACTTCACTCTTATCTCATCAGTATTTGATTTGTTAAAACAAGTGACAACATTAATCTATATTTGAAAGGAGATACTGATAGTAAGACTTTGATTGTTGAGGTATTTGTTGATGATATCATATTTAGAGGTAATGATATGCTATGCAAGTCATTTGCTGATAAAATGAGAAAAAATTTGAAATTCCAATGTTTGGAGAGATCAAATTCTTTCTTGGTCTATATATTCTACAACAGGATGAAGGAATCTACATCACACAATCCAAATACATCAAAGAAGTTTTGAAGATATTCAAGATGGAGGATTCAAAACTAGTTGGAACACCTATGGAAATCGGATGCAAATTGATGAAAGAAGACAAGACAACCAAGGTAAATCATACCTTATACCAATCTATTATTGGTAAACTAATGTATGTTGTACACACTAGACCAGATATAACACATGCAGGTTGTATAGTTGCAAGATTCTCTGCTAATCTTAAGGAATCAAACATGACTGTTAATAAAAATAATTTTGAGATATCTCAAAAATACTGAAGATTATGGTTTGTGGTACAATAAAGAAGGCAAATTTTGAGCTACAAGTTTATACTCATGCTAATTGGGTTGGAAACTTAAATGATAGACAAAGCACAACAGGAGCATTCTTTATGGGTAACAGAATTGTCACATGGATAAGTAAAAAGTAAGGATGTATATCTTAATCAACTGTAGAAGAAGAATATGTAGTTGCTACTAAAAATTGGTCTAACATTGCATGGATCAAGCAATTACTGAAAGGTATGAATGAAGAAATTCTTGACCCAGTAATTATCTATTGTGATAATACTAGTACTATCAATATCTCAAAGAACCCTATGATGCATGCTAAGACAAAGCACATTGCTATTAAGTATCATTACTTAAAAGAATAATCACAAGAGAAACAAGTGATACAGGAATATGTACAATCCAAAGAACATCTAGCAGACATATTCACAAAACCATTAACGAAAGATACTTTTGAGTACCTAAGGAATAAACTAGGGGTTTGACTCTTGTCTATTGGTCACTAAGTTGACATGGAGGCTGCATGAGCCTACACATTATCATAGGATCAATCATGTTGATGCAAGCTGAGATATGCACTACAATGATATATCAGTACACTGGAGGTACTTATTTGAACCACACACTAGAGAAAAAGATTGTGGGCTACTAAAGAGTTGAATTTTTTTTGGCATTGTTGTCAATGGGAGAGGAAGAATCAATGAAATATACATCAAGGAGAATAGATTCTACAATCCAAAGGGAGAGCTATTCAATGAAATAACCATCCATCAAAGGGAGAGAATTGTAAAGAGTTAACACTGCATATCTATCCAGAAAAGGGAGAAGAGATTCTACAAGAAAGGGAGAGACATAATTAGAAAAGATAATTTCTACACCTATCCATTGAAGAGAATGAAGAAAGGGAGAGCACACAACAAGAATCAAATCCGAGCTAGAAGAGCTTACCGAGATTTAGATATTTGAATTGGTTATAGAAAAACTAGTTTGGTATGTTATGGCATATTTCATATTGTGTTGCCATCAATGCCAAAGGGAGAGACTGATGAACTATAGCTGATTGAATGTTTGAAGATGATAAGTTGATGATCAGCGAGATGTAAAAGTGAATGCAAGACATTAAATCAGTTAATGTATTGTATTTTCATTGATGTCAACTTAATATGGTTTGATTATTCAAACACATATTGGTCATAACCTTGAAGAATTGAAGAGACAAATTTTATGTTATCGGTAAAATATAAAAAGTCAGTATACACCAAGTGACAGTGCACACCGACGGATAGTGTAAACTGAGCACAGTAGTAACTGAGCAAGTGTTACCGAGCAAATGTTACTGAGTAGTTCACAGTGTATACCGAGCACCACAGTAAACTAAAGTTGCTACTGAGCATAACTGGAGTTGATGACCAAGCAAAACTGAAGTTCAAGAACGACAAAACTACTTAGTTGGAAAGAGCTATATTTAGAGATTGACTAATTGATTTCTTTATTCTTAACAATCGGTTAAAATAAATAATGAAATATATTTAAAGCGTAGTTATCAAGGAGAGATCTACATAATAAAACTAAAATAGAGATATATGGGATAAGTAAAGAATGACAAAATTTTATAGATCAAGAAGTGATCTATGACAAAAATAAGGAGATTGAGTGGCTATTCATGTCTATATAGAAAGACAAGGAGTTCATTATGAAAAAAAAGAGGAATGTTGAATATATTCTAGTTAAGATTGAATTCTTCATGCAAATCTGATCATACAGGCTGAAGGACAAAGCCAAGGACTTTTGCAGACACCAAGCAACAGAGGAAAGAGAATTCACTGAGCAGAAGGAAGAAAGAATGAAAGCAAAGGAACTGAAGTGAACATTGATCGGAGAGGTATTATTGGACTAACAATAGATCTAAAAATCTACAAGTTAAAGTTGTATTGTTGAACAAATAATTTATTGTATCAGTTTAACCATTGATTCAGAAAATCTCTTAACTAAGTGGGATTTAACTGCTATTCAGTAAAGTCTAGAAAAGATAAATAGTATATCTTACCGAGCAGGTTAAATTTGATAAATCTATTTAAGGCATACATCTTGTTGGACTGAAAGATAACTAGAGGATATTATATTTGAGATATAAGTTTTGGTTGGATTTTTGGAATTATTTTTAAGGCCACTGGTTCACCCCCCCCTCTCTGTTATTCTAACAACATGGTCACGAACTTTAAATTTTATGATTCCCTGAACTAGTAAGTATAGGCTAAGTCAAGGTTAAAACTAAGCCTAGGAAGTTTAAATCTTTGAGAAGGTTCCTAGTTTGGTCACTTCGTCAACTAGAGGAGTTTATATCCTTAGTAGGATTTAAGGTATTAATTTATCTGTAATAATGTTTAATAAAATATATATTCTTACATTTATATATATAGGAGTGTAGTATGTGTGTGTGTGTGGACCATATTGTTTGTAACCTCTAATAACAATTAAGATTTCCATTTAAGTTGTGTTTGCTTTACAAATAGTGATTTTGAGCCGATGTTGATCCACCTATGGATGGAATTCCAATATCTTACAAACTTTCAGTTGAGTATCGGTAGTTTAGATGTATGGTTCAAATTTTTTTAACTCAGTTTTAACAATAATATTGTTAAGATAATTTTTATATAATTGTATTGTTTATATTATTATGTAAAATTGTAATACCATTTAACCAATGAAGTTGTTATTCGAATTTACATAAACAATGACATGCTATAAATTGAACTTAGAGTGTAAAAGGAAATGTCGCTTCTTTCTTTTTTTACCTATTTATCAATCCCCTCAATAACAAATAGTAAAATGTAACACATATATCATGCTCAAAAATTTAAAATGTGATATCAGTTTAAATCTTCTATTCAATATGATCACTATGATTCATATTATATTGTTTTCTTCCAATTTGTAGGTATCTTATATATTGTTGATACAACACATTTCACTGTAATAAAAGTTAGCATCCAGGTACTTTTAATAGATCATGTTATTTTTTAAATAATAATTTAATATTTAATATTAATCATATTTTTCTTTCATACTGTATTGTATTTGTGTTTGATTAATTAGTGATCCTGAATTATAAAATTGATATTATACATGATAGAATTTGAAAT
The DNA here is from genome assembly GCA_018584345.1 of Thuja plicata. Classification (NCBI taxonomy): domain Eukaryota; kingdom Viridiplantae; phylum Streptophyta; class Pinopsida; order Cupressales; family Cupressaceae; genus Thuja; species Thuja plicata. Next base: position 504,302 of record MU227875.1, on the reverse strand, counting down.
TTCAATCATTGTTTAGATATAAAATGGATTTGCGTTGTAATGAAAAAATCTTCATCATACAAATATCCTTCTCGAGGTGCCTATATTCAATCATATTCACTGTAAGGTGTAATAGGAGCCTACAAAAGGATATACAGGTATTTAATAAAAGCTTCAAATAGTTTCCAGTGTGTTCATGCGATTTGTTTCTGGCACATTTTTTTCCTTTAATAGTTTTCCACTTTTAACAGAGGATTTATAACCACATGTTTAAAGCTTAACTTCAATAAATGTGGTCACTCTTTAGTGTAAATTGAAAGTAATCAGGTACATGGATGTAACTTTTCATAAGAATTTTTCTATATTTGTTCAACAATTGCCTCTTATGGTAGATGTCTCATTATACAAACTGATTTTGTTAAAAAAATGTTTCAAAAAAGCTTAAAATTGTTGGAAACAATTGTTTAATTGTGTATTGTCCTTGATGTTACACAAATGTCATATCATTCATTAGACAAATTCTACCGAGCTCAGAATGTTCAGAAAGGCAGTTAACCAAGTTTACCGAGCTCAGACGGTAAGAAAAGCTATTTATAGAGTCTACCGAGCGCTCCAGAATACTATACCGAGAAGTTAGTTACTACCGAGCTCACTCGGTCGACAAAAGAAATTCATTCTCTACCGAGTCCACTCGGTCATCAAAGAATATGTGAAGGAAAGTCAGTCCTTACCGAGTTCACTCGGTTACCAAAGGATTTTCGCAGAATCAGCAGTGTTCACCGAGCATCAGTTGGTCAACACTAGAATATCATTTCTGGACAGCGTCAGCCTGCGAAGGATTTTATTTGTAAATATTTATGCAGCCGACTAATGTAATATTTATTAATTGAAACTTGTAATTGAGCCGACTTGATAACCTGAAGGGTATATATGAAAGATCAAGTTGCGAATTCAAGAAGAGTGAGAAGTGTGGAAATATGAAGAAGCGTGTGTGAACAAGAATATGATACGCAGAAGGAATGTGTGAATTCTGATGAAGGATTAGAGATATCCTTGAGGTGCTGCAAAGATATATTTGATCAGTAAGGATCTATTGGCACAGAACTGAGATCTGTATCAGCAAGATAAGTTGCATTTAATTCAGGTCACTTCATTGTTACTTTCTAACCATTGTAGCAGTGATACCGAAATCTCTTAGCAGAGTTGGTCTAACAACCATTTCATAAATCCTCTAACAAGGTGAGAATTTAGTTGAATTTCTCTAAAGACCTCTCACAAGGCCACTCCTAGCAGGGTGATTAAATCCTTTAACAGGGTCACACCTAACAATGTGTTTTGTAACCTTTAACAGGGTTGGCTCCTAACAGGGCT
>MU227875.1:464411-477682 GCA_018584345.1 Thuja plicata | reverse complement strand
TAATCCACCTTTGGATTACTTACTTTGTGCATATCTAACACTAGAAAATCAAATTCCTACAATTCAGGACCAAATACATCATGATATTTGGCCTAGAGCTTGCAAGCATAAATCATTCCCTTCACATTCCGACCTCCTGCTTCTAGAATCTTATAATACATTCCTAATGCCTTCATTTTCATTGGGTTTTGTACAAAATGGATGGTACAGTCGCGAACTATATCTCCATTTTCCCAAAACCCTGCTGGAACTAGGGTTTCCTGGAAGTTAGGAAAGAAATTGCTATATCTCTGGCTAGCGACCACCAAATTGCTTCAGACCAAGTGCATTGGTTAGGTAACACACCCAAGAATCCTTTCAAAACATTAAACCTCCTCTCCCAATCTGTACAGCACGTGCAGAGTCAAAATAACAGTGAATTTTAAGCAAAAAAATAGGAAATTTTATTGATTTAGAATGAAATTGTCTACATTCAACAACCTCTACATTTGGGAAGGTTGTATGACATTTATATACTTGTTTTTCACCGATCAACTGTCTGAGATTCAGTTGCAATCGGTTGAAACTTACATATTACAACTTTTAAGCACTTTTTGTAAAGTTGCTTAGCAACTTTTTATTGTTTTAGACAATTCTTGTATAGAATGGAACCTAGGGACTCTAGACTATCCTAAGACCTTATTTAAGGTATAATAACCTATTTCCTAATCATCTTCCTAACTACTTAAGCAAAATGTCCCATAGGTCCTAAGGACTCAAGGTTTATAGAATCACTAATGAGCCTTAGGCCTTTACAAATGGACTAATATCAACTTAATAACTACATAACAACCTAAATGATTATGATCCCCATCATGATTCATTAAGTAGAGATGAGTATGAGTATAGTGCCATGTTCATGCAATGGAAGGCTTAATAAATGCCTTGACTGAAATACTGAGAATTGCCTTGAATCACTGATTTGTTTGAGTGAGGTCTCTGCACCACAAATCCTCATGGATGGAAACCCCATGTCAATTGCCACACCTAGTGTGGAATTTAATGGTCCTTCCCAAAGCTTCTGCCATCAACACAAATAAGAAAGGAGATAGGGGATCACCTTGTCTTAACCTATTAGTATCTTGGAAGAAATCGAAGACCGATCCATTAAAAAAAATGCATAAATGCACGGATGATAGGCAATAGAGGATACATTTAATCCAATCCTTACCGAAGCCAAAATGAGAAAGAGTATTGATGACGAAAGACCAGCAAACTCTGTCATAAGCCTTGCTGACGTTAATTTTAATGATCATACCTATAATTTTCTCCTTGTGCAAACTGTGTATAGTTTCTCCTGCCAAGATAATGATGTCAACAATCTCCTGACCTAGAACAAAACCATGTTGCTCTGTCAATATGAACCTATTGAGCATTGACTTTAATCTATTGGACATTGCCTTGGACATTATTTTGTATATAGAGCTACATAACACAATAGGTTGGTAGTTGTCCATTGTCAAGCAGTCTAATTTTTTGGGAATCAGTGTGATCACAGTGTTGTTCATTTCTTTCACAAACTGGCCTTTGGCTCGAAATGATTCCATCACTTTGAGAATTTCCTCTACCATAAATGCCTAGCACTTTTGAAAAAAATTGGAAGGGAAACCGTCCGGACTTGAAGCTTTAAAAGGGGGTTGTCAAAAGTAGCTTTTTTGATTTCTTGTAACGAAAAATGCCGCATCAACTGAATATTGTCCTCATCAGAGACTTCTTGCTTGATGACATCTAGGAATGCTGGTGTAGACGGGTGCATGACATCATGAGTCCTTCCTAGAATAGATTTAAACTGAGAAACAGTTGTCTCCTCAATGTCTTCTATCTTATCCAGCCTCCTTCCAAGTTCATCTTGAATACAGTTAATTCTATTATGTGATCTTTTTTCCTTTACTGAAGCATGGAAAAATCTAGATTTTCAGTCTCCCTCACTTATCTAGTGTTCCCTAGACTTGTCTCTCTAATAAACTTCCTCTCTATGCAAGAGTTCAGATAATTCTCTTTTAAGCATTTTTTCTTTCTCAAAGTTTGAATTGGACATCCCAGAAGCAATCACCGATTTATTAAGATCCTCTAGCTCTTGCTGCACCCTAATCTTTTCAGTAAAGATATTCTTAAAGGATACCTTGTTCCATTCCTTGATTCTGGATTTAAATTCCTTGAGTCTTTTGACAAACACAAAACTAGGGGTACCCTTAAAATGATTCCTGGCTCTCCATTATTCCTCTAGATTAGGAAGGAAATCCTTATCTCTCCACCACATGTTTTGAAAATGGAAGCTACTTTTGAATTGCTGAATGTCAGCGAGAAGGCTAAGTTGAATAGGAAAATGACCCGAAAGAGACTGGGGAAGGATGTTAGACTCCATTTTAAATGTTGAGTCGAGCCAAGAAGAGCCTACCAAGAAATGGTCCAATCTTTCAGATATCCTAGTGAAGTTAGCCCACCTATTGGTCCATGTAAATATACCATTGCTTGGTGCCACATCAGTCAGATTGCAGCTCTGCACAAACTCCCTAAAGTCTTCCATGACTTTATTCGTCCTTTGCATGCCTCCCGAATTTTCCTCTGAATCTAAAATGGCGTTGAAGTCACCTGCAATAATGACCTGGTTGCTATCGATCGAAGAAAGTTTAGATCTCAACTCCAACCATAGCTTCAATTTTTCCTCAGTTTTGATCGGGTAATACACATTAATTAAAGAAAAGGAGATGTCTTTAATACAATCCACCATACCATATATCCAGTATGCATGTTTCTCCAAAGCCGAAATCTTAATACTTGAAGGGTTCCAAAGAAGACCAATACCACCAGCCAAGCCTTTAGCTTCCTGAAAAAAACCATCCAAGCTATTACAGGGAAAAAAAAACTGAGAGCTTTGTCAATACAAAGTTTCGTCTCTTTAAGTAAAACTATATCACTCTGTATCTTAACCAACGCTCTCTTAATCAAGCGTTTCTTGTCGGGGGTCGATAGACCCCTGACATTCCAAGATGTGATCTTCATCTGTCGCTAAGGGAGATCCTTGCTCCCTTGGCTTTCTGCATGAAATCAAAGGCACTAACAATTCCTTTTTCCTTCGCCCTATCTTCTCGCTTTTGTCTGTTAGAGCGTCTGCCCCTACTGCCTTTGTTTTTTCCCAGTAGGATCTTAGAAGACTGGCTAACACACCTAGGTTCAACATTGACCAATTCGTCTTCCTTGTCGTAGTCTATCTCGGAGTCTGACCGGGAATGAAGTATGGCGGGAATAATCATCGTAGAAACATTCTCTGCTTGATGTAATCCCTGCTGGGGTGACGAGCATTCCCCCTCCTCCTTATCTCCAATACTGGATTGAGAAGGATTAATCTTTGGCTCTTTGGGCTGAGAAACGGTTATAGGAACCATTTTCTGAATACTGTCTTTCTTCTGCGAGACTTTGGTTGGAGCCACAAAGATCTTGCAATCTGCCGCTCTGTGATCCTTGAGGCCACATCTCGAACATCCCAAGGGGGGAAGTTCTACTTCCACTTGTTTCTTCTAGACCGAGTCTCCCACTTTCAGATTGATGAAGGTCGGGACTTTTTGCACCGCTACGATCTTAATCCTTACGTAAAGGTATGAGTCGTTATCTATAATAGATTCATCCACTTCTAGAAGAGTCCCCAACGAACGGCCAATACATCCCAAACTGGCGTCCCCCCAGAATTCTAATGGAAGAATGTACAACCATATCCAAATTGGGTTCCTATAAACCGCTAAAGGAATGGGATTAAATTTAGTCTACCACGGCCGCAGATATAGGGGTTGCAGTCCCAAAGACCATTTTTGCTGATGCAAAATTTCATCTCTGGTCTCTTCATCTTTGAAGATAACAATAAAAAATCCATTCGGTATGAATTTAATGACAATATCCTGAGTCCATTGTTCAAAGATCCAGTTTCTTGTAATATCTCTAGAAACTCGCTCGCCAATGAATCGACCTATGACTATCATTTTTTTCCACAGAGAGGCGTCTTCTTCAATCTCATCTGGTAAAGTTATGTCCACCACCTTATCAATGTGTGCTCCTGGCCGAGTAGACGCTTTTTGAAACTAGTTTTTACCCCGAGCATCATAACCCTTATTGTTATGTGCTTGTCGAAACCACTGAGAAGGACCTCTGCCACCATTGTAATTCCTCTCCCATCTCTGATGCATCGCAGAGCCTCGTAATGGCGAATACTTGTATTATTCATCTTCAATGCTTTGTTATGGTTTATGATTTATGTTGTAATTATTTGAGACCTTTTCTAACTTATTAGAATCAAAGGCATACATCTGTCTGAATATGAAATATCATATATGTGGTTTTCATTTAAGTGGCTTCATCTTCAATCTTTTTTATGGTTTATGTTGATAATTGCCATTTGTGTTGATATTACTACAATTGGTTTTTGAATTTTCTCCAAAAATTCGAAATGGTTTATGAATATGTCCTAAAACATATTTAACAATTATAGATTTTGTTTATCTTAACTATAATAAGTATTTATTTATTGTTCGAAAAAAAATGTTGAAAAAAAATGTTCTACAATATTATCAATATGTATTTCTATTTGGAAATGTTGATAGTATTAGAGAAAAAAATATTGCAATTGCAATTATCATATATGTATTTCATGTGCTGCAACAGCTACTAGCTTATATATATTTATTTTCATAATATATATATTAAATACGCCTATAGATATCCTTCTCGAGGCGGCATATCTTCAATCATATTTACTGTAAGGTGTAATAGGTACCTACAGAAAGATATCTATCGATATATTTAATAAATATATTATGAAGTTAATATATATAAGCTATTAGTGTGGGCCAATGCATTTATGAGAAAATGAGATGAATACTAGAATGACAAGACTTCAAAGAGTTACCAATGTGTTCTCGTAATTTTTTTCTGGCACGTTTGTTTTTCCTTTAATATTTTTCCACTTTTCATGGAGGATTAATAACCACATTTAAAGCTTAACTTCAGTAAATGTGGTCACTCTTTAAAGAAATTTGAAAGTAATCAGTTACGTGGATGTGACTCGTCATAATATTTTTTCTATATTTGTGCAATGGTTGCCTCTTATGGTAGACGTGTCATTATACAAACTGATTTTGTTAAAAAAACATGCTTCGAAAAAAGTCAAAAGCTTTATAGAATTGTGATATTTCATTCACTCCAAATTGAATGTATTCCTTAATGTTGTGGTGAGAACGTCACTGGAATTACTTGGCATGCTGAAGTGATTTTTGTCTTACTCTTTAAATTATTAAGTTCGTTCTATTGTCTTCAACATACATTGCCATTTTTTTTTGTATTTTTATTTAAATGTAAAAACAAATTTGTTTTAAAAAATAGACGAGGATGCTTATATTGTTCTCGCTTTAAATAACAATTTCACTTGTTCGTTTGAATGTAATCTTCTTTTTTATCTTTGTGATGGTTAAAATGTAATTAGTTTCAACGCAAGTAGCTAATATGGGTTTCTAAAATGGTTTAATCAAATCAAAGAAATCTGCAAACAGAAAATCCCATGGCTGATGTCGTATGCAGCTAGCATTGTCTTATATTAAGTATATTGAAATACTGCAAAACAAAAGTAAACAATAAAAGTTAAAGAGTAATACTTTAAAAAAGAAAACAAGCAGCTTAAAGTTCCTTATATATTCTTTTCCTATCGTATATGGCATGTTAATGGTTTGGTTTAGTATTTGCAAAAAAAAACTATAAAATAAAATAAAACTGATACAATAGATTTATTTTATGTCATAGTATTAATTTAGCCTTTCTCTTGATAAAAGAGGGAAATGGGATATTGGGAAATGAGATATTTAGAATTGAATTTTAAAAAGGATAAATTTATGTTACGTTTTTCATGAAATGACATTTTCTATTTTATCTTCATAACATGGAAAATATTAAGTTTTGCCTATAATTTCTATTTACAAAATAGTCTGAATAATGATATTAAAATAATAAATATATAAATTAAATATAGAATTATACATGGAAATATAAACTTTTCTTTTATTTCTATAGAAAATGAAATCGTAAATTGTTAATGTTAATGACTCTTTATTTTTACCTTAGTACAGTAACTAATTCGTAAATCTTTTTTGTAGGAGTCATTATCATTATTAAATTGATGAAATTAACACTTGAAATATTTTTCCCTTTTCTGAAATATGTAGTCCCTGCACACATAGCAACTTTCTCCGACATTCGAGCATACGCAGCCCAAGTACTCCATCATTTCTCAGTTCAAAGTAGTTTATTTTAACGAGAATAAATTATTGCTATGTTATGGCTATGTTTGTCTGATCTTTTATTCTATATTATAAAAATATAATATAAGGGCTCTCTATTTTTGGGTTCTATATTTCATGAATATTTGATTTTGGTTATGTATGAATGTCTTTTGTTATGTGTACTAAATATTAAGTTCACTTACTATATAGTTTATAACCTATAATAACATTTAAGGTTTTCATAAGTCACTTTTGCTTTATAAATAATTATTTTGAGCTGATGTTGATCCACCTATGGCTGGAATTCCAATATCTTACAAAGTTTCAGCTGAGTAGCAGCAGTTTAGATGTATGGCTCAAATTTATTTTAACTCAGTTTTAATAATAATATTGTTAAAATATTTTTTATATAATTGTACTGTTTATATTATTGTGTAAAATTGTATTGTCATTTAAATGGTGAAGATGTTAGTGGAATTTACATAATCTATGACATGCTATAAATTGAACTTAGCGTGTTAAAGGAAATATCATTTCTTTTTTCTACGTATTTAGCAATTAAATTTGCTATTCAATAAGATCTATACGATTCATATTATATTGTTTTCTCCCATTTTGTAGGTATCTTGTATATTGTTGATACAACACATTCCACTTCTATAAAAGTCAGTATCCATGCACTTTTAATAGATTCTATTATTTTTTAAACAATAATTTGAACTTTTATATTAATAATGTTTTAATTTCATACTGTATTACATTTGTGTTTGATTAATTAGCTTTGAATCAGACTTAGAAGGTAGCTTGAAGGGACTCTCATTGTTTGCTGAATGTTTCTTTGGCTTTGGTTTTGGTTGATGAACTATAACTGATTGAATGTTTGAAGATGATAAGTTGATGATCATCGAGCTGCAAAAGTGAATGCAAGACATTAAATCAGTTAATGTATTGTATTATCATTGATGTCAACATGATATGGTTTGATTGTTCATACACATATTGTCATAACCTTGAAGATCTGAAGAGACAAATTTTATGTTGTCAATAAAACATAAAAGGTCAGTATACACCGAGTGATAGTGAACACCAAGAAGTTCACCATGTATACCAAGCATAGCAGTAACCGAGCAAGTGTTGCCGAGCAAGAGTTGATGACCAAGCATAACTGGAGTTGATGATTCAGCATAACTAGAGTTGATGACCGAGCATAACTAGAGTTAAAGAACAAAAATATTGCTTATCTGGCAAAGCTACAATTCAAGGATTGACTGATTGATTGTTTTATTATCAATGATCAGTTAAACTAAAGTAACGAAGGATATTTAAAGAACATTTTATTCATAGTTATCAAGGAGAGATTTCCAGAATAAAAATAAAGGATAGCTTTACAAGATAAAGAAAATCATGGCAAGTTTTACAGATCAAGGAGAGATCTACGACAAAAATAAGGAGATTGAGCAGCTAATCATGTCTATATAAAGAGACAAGGAATTCATTATCAAAGGGAGGAATGCTAAAGATATATTGTGTGAAGATAGAATTCTTCATGTAGATCTGATCATACAGGCCGAAGAACAGAGTCAAGAAATTTTACAGACACCGAGCAACAGAGGACAGAGCATTCACTGAGCAGAATAAAGAAAGAACGCAAAGGAACTGATGTGTATTTTGATCGGAGAGGTATTATAAAACTAACAATAAATTTGAATATTTGCAAATCAAAGTTGTATTTTGAACAGATAATTTACTGTATCAGTTTAACCATTGATTTAGAAAATTTCTTAACCGAGTGGGATTTAATAGTCCTTATTGTATTGAGATACTCAAGAGTATCAAAAGGTTTTCTTGTTGATAGCATAGTGAGTGATAGGTCAAAAGACAAACTATTGGTTTTGAATCCTCTAACAAAGGTCACACTTAACAGTGTGTATTGTAACCTTTAACAGGGTTGGCTCTTCATTGAGCTCACTTCAGAAGAGTGAAAATATTTTGGGTTACCGGTGCCAGGTATTTTTCCCATATTGGGTTTCCACGTTAAAATCTATGTTTCAAATGTGTATATGTTTCATTGCATTGATATTTTGTTTTACACATTATTGAAACTGGATTGGTCGGTTAACACTAAGTTTATTTTTTGCTACTTGGTAAATTCTAGAAAAGATAGACAATATATCTTACTGAGTAGTTTATATTTGTTAAGATTATTTATGGAATATATCTTTTAATGAAACTAGGACTGTAAGATAACTGAAGGTATTACATTTGAGATATAAGTTTTTGGTTGGATCTTTTGGAAAATTATTAAAGCCACTGATTTACCCCTCCCCCCCCCCTCTCAGTTATTCTAACAATTGGTATTAGAACTTTGGTGCTTGGAAGAAAATTTTAAAGGGACTTAAGCTAAAGATCACAAGATGAGTAAAAGGGATGTGCCTAAGTTGAAAAAGGACAAATTTGCATCATGGAAAACCAGGATATGACTTTATCTATCTAGTATTGGAAATAATGTTGCACAAGACTTGGATACTGAATATGTTGCACCTACTGGACCTTTGACTATTGATCAATTAAGAGAGAAACATGAACACAATTCTACGATGATAGAACTTTCTTCTTCACTAACTGATGTTGAATTTGAAGATGTGAAATCATGCACCTCTTCAAAGAAAATGTGGGACAAACTCAAGCTAGTACATGGAGGAGATACCAATGTGCTGAGAGCTAAAGCTGAAAGTCTAAGAGGAAAGTTTGATGACCTAAGAATGAAAGAAGGAGAGAACATCACTCAGTACAGTGATCAAATCAAAGAGGTTGTTAATGCTATTTGTGGAGTAGGAGGAGTACTTGATGAAGAAATAGTTGTAAGTAAAATTCTGAGAACCTTATTGCATGTTTATGCTATTAGAGTATCTGCAATTCAAGAAATGAGAGCGATAGCTAGTAATAATGTTACTCTTGATAGTTTGATTGGTAGACTTATTTCATTTAAGATGAACAACTATGACAAAAGTGTCTTACCTACTATTGAGTATGCATTCAACTCTTCTCTGAAAATAAGCAAATCTAGTAGCAAACACACTATGAGAAATGATAGTGATAATGAAAGTGATGAGCAAGAACTTGATGAACTTGAAGCACTAGTATCTAGGAGATTACATAGAGGTAAAGGAAGATATAAAGGTAAATTACCATTGGTCTATTTTAATTGCAAAGAAATTGGACATTTTGCTGCTAGATGCCCTAATAAGAGAAAGGATGAAAGAGACAATGACAGATCTTATGAAAAGAAGTATGACAGAAGTGATGACCAAGACTACAGAAGCAACCGAAACTCTGACAGAAGAGATAACCGAGATTACAAGGACAAAGGCAAGAAGGCTTGTTACCTAGTTGAGAACAAAGCTGAAAATTTTTATATTGATTCTGATGAAAATATTGAGGTAGTATTTGTTGCTATGAAGGATGATTCAGACGAAGAAGAAAGGTATGTTGAAACATCACTCATATCTAAAGTTAGAAAAAATGATGTCTAGATTATTGATAGTGGATGTACTCATCACATGACTAGAGATAAAGAAAAGTTTGAAATTTTTGAATATTATAATGGTGGATCAGTTAGGATGGGTAATGACTCACCTTGCCCAGTTGAAGGAAAAGGTACCATCATGTTGAATAATCTGATGAGATGTGAAAATGTATATTAGGTGAAAGGACTTAACTATAATCTGTTGAGTGTTTCATAGCTGAACAACATAGACTACCGAGTTTCATTTGAGAACAAAAAGGCAATGATCTATAATGGAATAGGAAATTTGATCGGTACTATTGAACAAACAAAAGGTAATCTATTATATCTTAATAATATTGAGATCACTTGTTTATTGGCTAGAAATGAATATGTTCGGTTGTGGCATTAAATTTTATGTCATGTATGTTTTGAAAACATGGTTAAGATAAGTAAGAAAATAAAAGTAAGAGGCTTACTGAGTATTTCAAAGCCTGACTATGTTATGTGCAAGAATTGTCAAACAGGAAAAATGAAAAAGTCTAGTTTCAAGAGCAAAACCTACACATCTAATTCTATCTGGATTTAGTCCATACTGACTTATGTGGACCAATGAGAACAAAGAGCTATTATGGAGATAGATACTTTATTCTATTTGTTGATGACTATTCTAGGATGATGATTGTCATGTTCTTAAAAGAGAAATCTGAAGCATTTAAGATGTTCAAATGGTATTGTATCATCTTCAAATGGAAGCACTTCCATGTTAAGAATGTTTATCCCTTCTTAGGGGGTGTCTTTTACCATCATCATATTGTCCTCTCATTTATGCACCCTCTCCTAATTTTGTACCTATTTAGGACCCTGATTGGGCCTCTCTAGACACTATTTATCCCACCTGGCACATTTTCCAAGGGTTCTGACTCCCTGGTCAAGGTCGACCTCGACCTTGACTTGGGTCAAAGTTGACCTCAAACTTGACCTAGGTCAAGGTCAACCTCAATTTTTACCCAGGTCCCCCTTTCCAATTGGAAATTTTGTCGGCTGTCGGGGATCATTAAAAAGTTCATTTCCCGCTTCTTGGTCAGCTTTTTCAGTTCTGAAGAAATGAATCTTGAAATTATATTTAATATAGGTCCTCTTCTAGGGGTATAGGTATAACTGGAATTTAATTCTCCTATGTAGGCCTCTCTAGAATTTTGTGCCCTATATTTGTATATAATGAAGCTTTCTCCTCTCATTTTCTCTAAGAATAACCACAAGCGAACAACCATCAACTAAGAAAGAATCCAAGTGAACAAGACAAAATAAGAAGGAAGAATTCTACATGTTCTCAAGTTTTCAAAGTCCAATCAACATTTTCAATTCTTCCTCTCAAGCATTCAAGTTCTCCATTGAAGATCAAGGATTCAACATTCAAGCCTTTGAAGGGATTTGGTTCAACCATTCAAGATTCATCATTCAAACCCTAGATCTATCCATCATGGTGGTGTGATCTTCCTTCAAGATCCTTTGTACATGCTCAAGGTTCATTCATTCTTCCTTCAAGGTGGATTCCAAGCATACAATCATGGAGGTTTATGATTTCTAATATTGAGTCCAAGCTTTCATATTTACATACTTGTTTACATTCGAAGTATAATTGCATATCTATTGTTATAGCTTCATTATTAGATCTACTTCTACTACTTGCTAGCATTCTCTATTTCAATTATTGATTTCAAGGTTAATTCCTAAATCAGGGTTTGACTAAGGGAAGCCCCTCCCCCCCAACAAACAAGCCATTTTTTCTTGCAGGGACAGGTTTAGAACAATGAATTAGAGTGCAGATCTGGATACCGTTTTCAACAAACTATCAAGATCCAAAAATAGATTTTCTTTCAAACTGTGTAGGTCATAATTGGACTTTCTAGGTCAGAATTAGACATTTTGGGTCAAAGGTGACATTCATTTTTGGGTCAAAATTGGACCTGAGCTAGATTTAGAAATGATTTATGGGTTTTCTTTGTCTCTGTGTTTCTGTTTTAGATTTGGTTGCAGAATTCTCAGAAACTTAGTACAGACACCCAAAAAAAGCATTCTTCAGATCTGTTGCATTTTGAGGTTAGTACATATCTTTAATTAATTTCAATTAAAATTTTAATCTTCCTAAATCTATTACACTCTCTTCTATAAAATGGAATTTAGGATTCTTCTCTCTATCCTTATCCTTAATAGGTTGATTCATTTATGCATTGATCCTTTCTTTGGGGTTAATCAATTTGTATCTTCCCTTTATGAAATTTTGGGGTTAAGAGGAAAAGAACTGAAATGTTTAAGATTAGATAGAGGAGGAGAATTTATTTCTAATGAATTCACTAAATTTTGTAATGAGCATGGGATTACAAGATAGGTTTATGCATTGAGAACACCATAGAAAAATGGAATTGCTGAAAGGAGGAATAGATCAATTATTGATTGTGCTAGAATACTGATAATTGAAAAAGGCATCACACAAACATTCTAGATAGAATTTGTAAGTACTATTGTCTATACACTGAACTGAGTTCAATTGAAGAAAGACACAAATCAGACACCTTATGAGCTATGGTATGGATACACACCAAATGTGAGTTACTTTAGAATTTTTGGAATTCAATGTTATATACTGAAAGATGATATAAGTGGGAAACTTGACTCTAAAAGTGGTAAAGGAATATTTCTAGGATATTCTACTAAAAGAAAAGCTTATAAATGTCTGAACAAATCTTCTAACAAAATCATTGAGAGTGAAAATGTTAAAGTGTATGAATTTGCTAAGAAAAATGATGAGGAAAGAAGAAAGGGACCTGAAGATTACATCATCTTTACCTACATTGAAGAACCTGACACCTTGCTCGAGCGACAGAACAATGCAACTGAGCAACAGGCTGCAGACACTAAGAATCAGGAAAATGCTCACAATGCTGAACTGAGTGATGAATATCAAAATGAAGAATAGAGATCTGAACCTGTACTTGCTAAATATGTTAGAAGACACCATCCATAGGACCAGATCATTTGGGAAAAAAGAGAAGGAATGAGAATAATAATTAAGTCACTTAACAATAGATGTTTGATTTGTGATTTTGAGCCTAAATCTTTTAATGTTGCACTTGAGAATCAAGAATGGGTTAGTGCAATGAATGAAGAGATTGAATATATTGAGAAGAATAAAACATCGATATTGTAACACCCCAAAATTGGCACCTAACAATCTAATCAATTTTGGTGCATTTTCTTATCTTCGAAGTCCTATTGTATTAGGCAAATGCTTCTCCTAATTGACTTTAATTGACTGAGTTTCAAATGCAGAAAACAAAAATTTGCATAAATCTGACATTACACTTAATTCCTAAATCTCAAATGATTATTAGCTAAAATCCCTATGATTAATTGATTTAATCCTAAAGTCTTAAGTGCTTTTAATTAAATCAAATTCACCCTCT
>MU227875.1:387870-447480 GCA_018584345.1 Thuja plicata | reverse complement strand
TAACAGCACTTTCTCATAACTAGATGCATATTTCTCATAATTAATGGCTTTTCTTCATCTACTTGCACTATAAAATCCTCCATATTAGCAATGGTCAGGTTGTTGGCTCTCGTTCTGAGGGTAAACTACAACAATCACATCTAATTAGGAGGCAACAAGTCACTTCAATCACATTTGCAGAGCAAACAATCCATGTTTGTCTTTGTAAATTCATTGATTGTGTAAGGACTATGTTGCGTTTGTGTTGAATTAAGAGGTCCACATTCAGCATAAGATAGATATTAGTACCTAGACTGAGTGACAAAAATTTCATTGGCACCAAATGGAAATTTAGAAACAAACTTAATGAGAATGGAGAAGTCACAAGGAACAAAGCAAGACTGGTATGCACAAGAAGAAGGTATCGACTATGGAAAAACCTTTTCACCCATTTCTAGACTAGAAGGAGTAAGAATTCTACTTGTTTATGCTTCTTTTAAAGGATTCAAAGTATACCAAATAATTTTTAAAACTGCATTTTTTAATGGAATACTAGAAGAGGAGGTATACATTGAACAACCTGGAGGGTTTGTTGATCCTAACAAGAGGAACATGGTTTGTAAAATACACAAAGCCTTGTATGGATCGAAACAAGCACCAAGAGCATGATTCTACAATAGACTGAAGGTATCTACATCACACAATCAAAATACAACAAAGAAGTTCTGAAGATATTCAAGATGGAGGACTCCAAACTAGTTAGAATACCTATGGAAACTGGATGAAAATTGACAAAGAAAGACAAGACAACCAAGGTAAATCAAACATTATACAGATCTATCATTAGTAAACTAATTTATGTTGTACACACTAGACCTGATATAGCACATGTAGCTGGTATAGTTGCAATATTCTCTACTAACCCTAAGGAATCACACATGATTGTTGTTAAAAGAATTTTGAGATATCTGAAAAATACTGAAGACTATGGTTTGTTGTACAATAAAGAAGGCAAATTTGAGCTACAAGTTTATATCGATGTTGATTGGGCTAGAAACATAGATGATAGAAAGAGCACTATAGGAGGAGCATTCTTTATGGGTGACATACTTGTCACATGGATTAGTAAAAAGCAAGGATGCATATCTCAATCAACTGCAGAAGCATAATATGTAGTCGCTGCTATGAATTTCTCTAACATTGCAAGGATCAAGTAATTGCTTAAAGGTATGAATGAGGAAATTCTTGACCCAGTAATTATCTATTGTGATAATGCAAGTGCTATAAAAATTTCAAAGAACCTTGTGATGCATGCTAAGAAAAAGCACGTATCTATTAAGTATCATTACTTGAGGGAACAAGTAAAAGAGAAATAGGTAATACTATAATATGTACAATCTAAAGAACAACTAGCAGACATATTCACAAAACCATTGCTAAAAGATACATTTGAATACTAGAGGAATAGACTAGGGATTCGTCCCTTGTCTACTGGTCACTAAACTGACTAGGAGATTGCATCAACCTACACATTATCAAAAGATTAATCATGTTGATGCAAGATGAGATATGGACTGCAATGACATATTAGTACATTGAAGGTACTTATCTGAACCACACACTAGAGATATTGTTGGCCACTATAGAATTATATTTTTTTTAGCATTGCTTTCAAAGGGAGAGAAAGATTCAATGAAATATCCATCAAAGGGAGAGAATTGGAGAAATTTAACACTGCATATCTATCTAGAAAAAGGGAGAAGAGATTCTACAAGAAAGGGAGAGATAGAATCAGAAGTACACCTATCCATTGAAGGGAATGAAGAAAGGGAGAGCACGCAGTTGAATCAAATCTACAGGGAGAGTTGTATGGTAATTAAAACATATTAAATCTGAGCTAGAAGAGATTAACGAGATTTAGATATTTGAATAGGTTATAGAATAATAAGTTTGGTATGTTATGGCATGTTTTATATTTCGTATTTCATATTGTGTTGCCATCAATGCCAAAGGGAGATATTGATGAACTATAATTGATTGAATGTTTGAAGATGATAAGTTGATCATCACCGAGCTGGAAAAGTGAATGCAAGATATTAAATCAATTAATGTATTATATTGTCATTGATTTCAACTCGATATGTTTTGATTGTTCATACACATATTGTCATAACCTTGAAGAACTGAAGATATAAATTTTATGTGGTCGGTAAAACATAAACGGTCAATATACACTGGGTGACAATGAACACCAAGCAATTCACAGTGTATACCAAGCACAATAGTAATCGAGAAAGTGTTATCGAGCAAGATTTGATGACTGAGCATAACTAGAGTTGATAATCGAGCATAACTGGAGTTTATGACTGAGCATAACTGGAGTTAAAGAATGACAAAATTGCTTAGCTGACAGAGCTACAATTCAAGGATTGACTAATTGATTATTTTATTATCAACGATCAGTTAAAGTAAAGCAAGGAAGGAGATTTAAAGCATGTTGTATTCACAGTTATCAAGGAGATATTTATGGAATAAAACTAAAGGAGATATTTACAGGATAAAGCAAAGCATGGTGAGTTTTACGGATCAAGGAGAGATCTACGAAAAATTTAAGGAGATTGAGCGGCTAATCATGTATATATAAAGAGACAAGGAATTCATTATCAAAGGGAGGAATGCTGAAAATATATTATGTGAAGATAGAATTCTTCATGCAAATATGATCATACAGGCTGAAGAACAGAGTCAAGGAATTCTAAAGACATCAAGCAATAGAGGATAGAGAATTCACCGACCAGAATAAAGAAAGAAGGAAAAGGAATTGGAGTGTATATTGATCAGAGAGGTATTATAAAACTAATAATAGATCTGAATATTTGCAAATCAAATTTGTATTTTGAACAGATCATTTACTTTATCAGCTTAACCATTGAATCATAAAATCTCTTAACCAAGTGGGATTTAACAGTCATTATTGTATTGAGATACTCAAGAGTATCAAATTTTTTTCTTGTTGACAACATAGTGAGTGCTAGGTCAAAAGACAAACTGTTGGTTTTAAATCCTCTAACAAGGTTGCACTTAATAGTATGTATTTTAACCTTTAACAGGGTTGTCTCTTCACTGAGCTCACTTCATAAGAGTGAAAATATTTTGGGTTACCGGTCCCAAGTGGTTTTCCCATATTAGGTTTCCACATTAAAATATGTGTCAAATGTGTATATGTTTTATTGCATTGATCTTTTTTTTACAAATTATTGAAACTGGATTGGTTGGTTAACACTAAGTTTATTTGCTGCTACTTGGTAAAGTTTGGAAAAGATAAACAATATATCTTACCGAGTAGTTTATATTTGTTAAGATTATTTATGGCATACATCTTGATGAAACTAGGACTGTAAGATAAGTGAAGGTATTATATTTGAGATATAAGTTTTGGTTGGATCTTTTGGAATAATTATTAAAGCCATTGATTCACCCCCCCGTCTCAGTTATTCTAACATTGGCTTATGTTTCTCTTTAGATGTTGGGCAAGCCAATGCTTGGTTCTTTGATCCTATGAGAGAATCAAGCTATATTTTTCTACTCATGATTTAAATGATCATAGAACACATCAAATGTAGGCATGATAAATTGTGCACCCAAAGCATCAATGATATAATGGAAGGTAGAAGAAAATATATGAAAGGGACCATGAATATTAGAAAGAATTAGGTAAATGCACTCTAAATCTGTCTTATTCTTTCCACAACCCTGTAAGACAGACCTGATGGATTTGAATTTTATCAAGAAATCCTCAATAGAAGGAAATGATTGACAACTGAAAGCTATCAATTATGCCTCAATCTGAAGTGCCCTGAACTCATTGACTATGCCAAAGAGAGTCTGAAAATTCTCCCACATATCAAGGGGAATTTCATAGTCATCAAGATGAAAGAGAAAACTATCTAAAAAATGCATAGAAATCACACCTATGGCCTCATCCATCTTGTTCCTATGTTGCATGATCTCATAAGGATGATTCAATACTAGCTGAATGGTGTCCAAAAAAGACCATAACCCTCATGACCTGAGAAGCTGATTCATACAGTATTTTCACAAATGGAAATTATGTGGGGTGAGAAGCTCAACTGATATTGAATCTTCCATTGTTGCACTTCTCTGACTGTTCAATTATTATTTATCTTTCAGAACAAGATAGAAGATGCAGAAAGGTTTATATTTTGTGTTTTTGAGTGTTCTGGTTTTTTCTATAAAAAATGACAGAAAAAATACCCCCTAAAAAGAGAAATACCAAACTCCAGTACAAACTAAAAAGCTAGAAGGAGATACAATGCAAGAAATGATTTAGATTGAATGGGAAAATTCCTAATCAAATTTATCAGAAAATAAACTTTAGATATGAATAGGACTCATCAGGAGATTTCTAACGCTTATTTGTGAGCAAAAAATGGAGTTTGTATGTACATTCTAGAGGCACAAGATTGCATAAAAGAATCCCTCGCTTTGACTAGAAAAGCAAGCAATGAAGTAGAAAAATCTAAAAATCAAACCTATATTAAAGTCTTCATCTCAGAATCATCTTTCTAACGATATCTCGTTGGACCAAAAACTCTTCTATTTGCTCCAAATATGGCCAAAATACTGAAGGTGGGACAAAAAGGGCTCAAAAAATAATTTATAGCCCTCGGGGGGCTTAAAAAATGTCGATCGTAGGTCATTTGTCAACCAGGGGGCTCGATGGTGGTGCGGTGGTGGCCCTAGGGTGGCACATTGTCTAAGGAAGCACTGGGTGGAGGTGTGGTGGCATATTGGAGGAGGCAAGGTGGCTCACTAGTGGCCAGTGGCCTAACGGTGGCCACAAGGAGATGCAGTGATGGCCACTGGGTGGCACTGCCTATTTAGAACTAGCAATGTTAAAAACAAAGTTAAAACTCAATAAAAAAATATTCATTTTTTTATTTTTTTAATCTTTTTTTCCTCATAAAACGTGCCCAAAACAGGGTCGTACATGCAAAAAAAATTGCCTCAAAATTTAACCATGTCCAAAGTGGATGTGCCTTATATGAAAATAGGGGTTTTGGGCCTTCTTGACGCAACCAGTTTGTGCCCAAATTGCTCTAAAAATAGCTCCCCCTAGATCCACACAGCAAACCTTTGTAAACTTGAAACCCTCAGAGCTCCAAAAATTCTTCAAAAACTCAAGAACGGGCTGCAACAACAAGGATCTGATACCATGTTAGAATTCATAGATTTCTATCACCAAGATCCAGTGTACCAAAAACTTGTCACAAAAGAAAAGAATGGAGACACAACAAAGAATATTCTGAAAGATGAATTATTCATTCAGAGAGGGAATAATAAAAATACAAAGAGATCAATCCTTATAAAAGGAGAGCAAAACTCTAAAAGAGAAATATCTAGGTTGCATGATAATAATTAATTATGGATGGTTCTTATTCTTTTATTCGCAACTTTTGTACCAAACCTTATTTTAAAAATCACACCAGTGGAGATGTATAAAATAAGATATTTTAAATCATATCCAAAATTTAGCCAAATCTAACAGTGAAATAGAAAGACCCAACCCCCGTACAGAGGTCCATGTTTACTGTCATAAAACTCAAAAAATTACTACTTATTGTTGCTAGGGCATCAAATATCTCACAACATACACATCCATTTGAAATGAAACCAAAAGAATATTAAAGATATATGAATATAGTTTCATAAAAACTAAGATTTAGATTTTTCCCATGGTTATAATTTGGAATATGAACAAACCATTGCACACACCACTGTTATTGAGGGTTTTCAAACTATTTTCACCACGACTATCACAAATTTCTCAAATTTGCATGAAATCAACTCAAACTAATTTAAAATTAAATTTTACTCACATATGTTTCAAATTAATCCATTTAGAGTTCTTTATTCTTCTATATGAATTTGTAGCAAATGTTGCAACATGGTTGTTTTGAAGAAATCTAAAAAATTGCAATCAATAAAACATCCATAACTTCTTCATTTCTCAATGAAATCACTCTAAACCAAACCAAAGGAATGATAATTTATTCTATCATCTATCCATTCTATTGATACAATTTTTTGAGGTCATACATGGTCATACAAGGCCTAGAAATAGCACAAACAATTGTTAAACCAATCAAAACAAGAAAGTATGAATGCACCAAACTATGCCAAAATGTTCTCCTTCCTTCCATTGGATTTGGTTTGACCATACAATGATATTTATATCCATTTTAAATTTCAAAACCACTTAACCACCTAAAAGAAACAACTTTTACACCTTTGTTGCATTTTGCAACTTTTTGCTACAAAATGTTGTCATGACAACATTTGTTGTCAATGACAATTTTACACTTTTATGACATCTTTTCAAGTATGACTTAAAATATTTGTATAAACCTTATGGACACACAAAAATGGATATTTTATGACCTCTTACATTCTTATTACCCTCTCGTGGGTTATTTTATAACTTTTGACCATATAAACCAAACTAGGTCCAACCTATGACTTTTAAGGACATTTTTACACCTTTGGCTTTCAAAGCCTTGCAATTTGATTCAATTGGACTCCAATGACTCAAAAAAACTTAAGTTCCTTAATTCTAACACAAATATAAATAATTTTATTATCTTTTGATCATGCATCTCCTGTTTGTGTGTGTACCATGGGTGCTCATGCACCATATTATATGCCTAAAGTTTAGCCTAAGTAAACTAGAGAGAATAAGTGTCTTAATAATTAAATCAAAATGATTTAACTATTAAGTGAAATAACTTATTACTCTACCAATATGTATATAAAATACTTGTTTGTATACATATATAATATTATTTTAAGAAAAAAAAAACAAATTTAAAAAGTGTCATAGTTGTGGAAACATCTATTAAAAAAATGTTACAACAAAAAAATATATTTCTGTAGGTGGGGAGGCCTTACTCCTATTAGGAATAACAGTCCACAAGCACAAATGAGAGGGGGTTGAATTAGTTGTGATACATAATATTAAACTTTATACTTTATAAACCAAAACTCTAATGCAAATGATAACATAGTAATTGCCAACACAATAACACAATACTTGTTGTCAAGGAAACCTTGTTAAAGGTAAAACCCCAGTGGGAATTAACACCCACAAATAATGTACAGAGAGTATAATATCCCTTTTAAAATATTTAGCCCTATTAGGAGCTTATTACAACATTACATTACATATTCCTTGTTAGAGGACAGACCCTGTTAGGAGTCAAGAGTAACAGTGGGCTCACTACCCAGGCACACTGCCGAAAGAAGGTTAAAGTTACCCTCAAGGATTAACAATCTGAACAAGTGTATATAGAAAATATACAATTTAGTGAACTGTCTGATAGCAACTTTCTTTTCTTGGTCAGTTCCAATGAGTTATTATAATTACTGACTCTGCTCTACATCCAGCAGTCAGTCAAGCTTCACAGCTTCCACACTTCTCTGTCTTTCAATTACCTTCTCATCATACATACATATTTTCAAAAGAAAATATCACTCATATATACCCTATTACAATATTTGATTAGGTCAGCCAATTAAGCTTTCCCAATATACAAATAATTATTTAACCCCTTGCTAAGATACACAATGTACCTAAAACAAGTAAACATCAATTACAATACATTAGATATACTCCAAGATCCGCAATCCATGGTCACAATTCATAATACATGCTACATCTCTGAAGTTGGCCCTAAATAGGTCTCCTTCAGAATACATGCCATAGTTGATGTCACCAACATGATCATGACAATCTATCAACAACAAACATTCCTCAATATGTCTTCTATCATCCCTTAAGCTCATATACTATGAAACATGTTTGCCTGTAAGATATATGAAAAATACAGAGACTCACTCTGTCAAGCATCACTATCACAATCCAGAAACCAGCCTTCACTAAAACATTTGTAAAATCACAAATATGAAATATTAAGCCAAGAAACCCTAGGAATAAGGTCATCATACATCCTTCTCCATATCCTTATCTTTGATCATTCTAAATCATCCATACAGTGTCTGTACTCTTCTGTTAGTCGTCATACAATAGTAATAACTAGTCTATTCTCACCACAGAAACATATGTTGACATTAGTGACAAAATATGAATATCAAAAGCATCAGTAGTACCTAAACAATCTAATATCATCTAACAATCTCCCCTTTTGGTATTGATGGAAACATATGGTAAAATCCATCAACCCAAAAAGTACTCTCTCTCAATACAATCTTCTCAATATCCTCAACACAAATCTCCCCAAAATAGTAGGGATTTTCACATAGAATCTTTCCCCCTTTGGAAGCAATGGAAAAGGGTTCCATAACTCATCTATAATCTTCTATAAGGTGTAGCTTTTTCAAATTTTTATGTCTAACAGCCAGGTGCAAAAATCACCCAAATGTACTCTATAGTGTTCCTGTGATCACTCCCCCTAAGGACTAGATCCATACATCAAGTCCAAAAAATGATATATCTCTGAAAGCCACTAGACTGATGCATGCCAGCATCAATCAATTACCATTAGGAGGGGCTTTCACCCCAAGCATTCTTCTGAGATATTCAAAATAATATTTTGACAAAGTTTTTTTAAATATACCTGCTATCTATTCCTTTGTGCTAATATACTCTAGTCTAATCTTTTTCTCTGCTACCTTCTCCCTCAATAAATGATACTTAATAGAAATATGTTTAGTCTTTGAATGCATTACAAGATTCTTTGACATATTCACTATGCTAGTGTTATCACAATGGATAACCACTGACTCTTCAAAGATTAATCCAATGTCCTTCAACATTTGTTTCATCCAAACAAATTGTGTACAATTTATTACATTAGTGCAACATACTCTTATTTAGCAGTAGACTGAGAAATACAATCTTGTTTCTTACTTAACCAAGAAACCATCCTTTTCCCAAGGAAAAATTATCCACCACTTGTACTCTTTTTATCATCCACATTACCTTCCCAATCAACATCAGTGTAAGCCTGTAAAATAAAGTCATCTAATTTTTCATACCACAATCCATATTCTATTGGTCCTTTCAAGCATCTAAAAATTCTTTTCATAGCAGCAAGGTGTGTCTCTTTAGGATCTTCTTGATATCTTGCCACAATTCCAACTACAATGGAAATATTTGGTCTAGTGTGAGTTAGATATTGTAGACCACCAATCATCAATCTGTACTTTGTCTGAAAAATACTTTGAGTCTCATCATTACTATTAGTTTGTATCCAGTCACCATCGGTGTCCCAACAGCTTTACAATCTTCCATTCAAAACTTCTTAAATATTTCCTTAAGATACTTGGTCTGAAATATAAAAATACCATTCTTACTCTGATTAATTTGAAAACCAAGAAAAAATTTCATCTCACCTGTCATTGACATTTCAAATTCATTTTCCATTTCTTTAGATAACTTCTTACTCATCTTATCATTTCCTCCAAATATGATATCATCAACAAAAACTTCTATGATCAAAATTCCATCTTCATCAGTTCTTAAATATAAATTACTATCTACATTACCTTTTCTGAAACCAAGACAAAGTAGATACTTGTCTAGTCTTGCATACCATGCTATTTTCAATCCATACAATGCTTTCTTTAGCTTACAAACCATGTCTTCATTTTCTGTCAAAGAAAATCCATCAGGTTGTATATGTATACTTCTTCTTCCAAATATCCATTCAAGAATGTTGATTTCACATCCATCTAATATACTTTAAAGTCTTTATTTTCAATATAAGAAAGAAATAATCTCACAGTCTCTAGCCTAGCAACAGGAGCAAATGTTTCTTCAAATTATATGCCTTCTTGTTGCGAGTAGCCTTTACAAACTAGTCTAGCCTTATTTCTTACCATTGTTCCTTCCTTATCCATTTTGTTTCTGAAATCCATTTAGTTCCTATCACATTTTTGTTTTTAGGCCTTGGAACCAATTCCCAAGTATAGTTTTTCTTTATCTATTCAAGTTCTTCTTGCATAGCTTTATTCCAAGTTTCATCTCTACATGCTTCATCAGTAGTTTTCAATTCAACTTGAGAAATCAAACAAATTTTATATCTTACTTTAAATCTAGTCACCATTGCTTTATTTTCACTACCAATGATTTGATCTTCAGAATGGTTCTTCTTAACATACCTTGGAGTCTTAGGAGTCTCAGTAAGCTCAATTAATTCATCTTCAATCTCATCATCAACCGTCAAAGGTTTTACATATTCAGTAGGGACCTCTTTTATCTTTGTAATTTGACCACAGTCATACATTCTTTCTTCAATCTGAAACTTTTCATCTATCCTCACATTAGCACTTTCAATCAACTTTCTCAATCTTAGATTGAAACATTTATATGCTTTTCTCTTAGTATAATAACCAAGGAAAATACCTTCATCACTTCTAGCATCAAAATTCCCTATCTCATCATCTCTTTTGATATAGCATTTACTTCCAAATATTATGAAAATTTTTACAATAGGTGTATGATCAAACCATAATTCATAAGGAGTCTTACTTGTACCTTCTCTGGTCTAAATTCTGTTCAAGGTGTACACAATAGTATCAACAGCTTCTCTTCAATGAAAATGTGATACGTTTCCTTCCAATAGCATACTTCTTGCAGCATCTAATATTGGTTTGTTTCTTCGCTCTTCTATCCCATTCTGTTGTGGTGTCCTAGGTGCAGATGTTTGTCTAAATATTCCACGCTCTTCACAGTAGGTATTAAACAAATCTGATGTAAATTCACCACCTTTGTCTGATCTCAAACATTTATCCTCAAACCAGATTCATTCTCAAATTTTTCTTTGAATAACTTTAGTTTGTCAAATGCTTCATATTTCTCTCTCAAATATGTAACCCACATCATGCTAGAAAAGTCATCAACAAAAAGTATAAAGTACCTTTCACCATAATAAGATCTTGTTCTTATAGGACCACACATATCTGTGTGTACCAGGTCCAACTTCCCTTTTGTTGAACAAGATTTTCTTTTAAAACTGCTTCTAGTCTGCTTCCCCATAACACACACTCTACACATAGTGTTATATGGTTTCACAATCTTAGGTAGATCTCTTACAGCATTTGTCATACTTTCCTTCACAATGTTATCAAAGTTAAATGACAAAATATTCTATGCCATAACCAATTTTCATCAACCTTCATAATAAAACAAGAAGCTTTAGATGTATTTAATTCAAATACATTACCTCTAGATTTAGTACCAAATGCGATCAAGTCTCATGATTTACTTCTGATAGAACATTTCCCATAAATGAATTTCAAATGATAACCTCTGTCCACTAGCTACCCAACACTCAATAGATTATGTTTAAGTCCATCAATAAGTAGTACATTGTCATTATTAGTATTTCCATCTAGATAAATAGATCCAACTCCAATGATAAGATTAGGAGTATTAAAACCAAATCTAACAACACCACCATCATATATTTTCAGACTCATAAACTTATTTTTATCTCTAGTCATATGATGTGAACAACCACTCTCTATAACCCATTCATATTTTTTTTCAACATGAGATACTAAGGCTTTTTCTTCATGTATAGTTT
Source organism: Thuja plicata (assembly GCA_018584345.1). Lineage (NCBI taxonomy): Eukaryota > Viridiplantae > Streptophyta > Pinopsida > Cupressales > Cupressaceae > Thuja > Thuja plicata. Next base: position 435,874 of record MU227875.1, on the reverse strand, counting down.
CATCATCCTTAATAGCAATAAATCCAATTTCATCATAACCAACATCATCATCAGATACACCTTCACTAGCATAATAACTTTCCTTGTCTTTTGAATACTTTGATTTGTAAAACTTAGGTTTATGATTTGGAACCCTTGTAGGACATCAAGATACAAAATGACCAGTCTTGTTACATGAAAAACATTTCAAAGGTAACTTGCCTTCAAATTTATCCTTACCTCTCTTTTCTCTTCTAGCGATCAGGGATACCACTTCATCTAGCTTTCTTTCTTCCTCAAGTATTTGTTCCCATTCATCAGCATAGTCTCCAAGTTCTTCTCTCAAGTCACTATTGCTGGTACCCTCAATTCTAGATAAGGTCTTTTTGTTTCTATGGATAGTTGCCTTGAATGCTAACTCTACTTTAGGTAAAGAATCTCCCAGTTCTACGGCCTCAAAAGTAGTTATATTTCCAATCAACATCTCTCTAGTGAAGTTCAGTGTCAAAGGTATAATCTCCTCTATAGCTTGTACTGTATTTTTGTTTATAGGTTTCAGAGATCTGAGAATCTTTGCGATCACTTCTTCCTCACTATAAGTGCCTCTAGAGTTTCTAATGCCAGTAACTGTTAGAATAACTAAGAGGGGGGGTGAATCAATGGCCTCAAAAATTAATTCAATAATTCAATCCAAACCTTTATACCACATATATCAGCCTCTAGTTATCTTCAGTCCTACAAGATGTATTCCTTTAAACAATCTTATCAAATAACTACTACTCAAAGTTTACTATTAATCTTTATTCTTAAGCTTTACTGAATAGTAGTCTTAGTCTTTATCGAAATACAGTAAATAATTTAGTGTTTAACGATCAATCCTACTTTAGTAATTTGTAAAGAAAACATTAAATCAATGAACCATATACACATTTAACACATGGATTTTTAACATGGAAACCTTGTTAAGGGAAAAACCACTTGGGACCGGTAACCCAAAATTTTCACTCTTCTGGAGTAAGCTCGGTGAAGAGCCAACCCTGTTAAAGGTTAAAAATATACTGTTAAGTGTGACCTTGTTAGAGGATTTATCACTAACAGTTAATCGCTTGACCTCTGCATTGACTATGCTTGTCAACATGAAAAACCTTTTGATACTCCTTGGGATGTATCTCAATATGTAAAGGATGGTTAAATCCTGCTTGGTTAAGAGACTTTTTGATCCAATGGTTAAACTAAAATAGTATATAATATGTTCATAAATACAACTAAACTTTACAGATGTTTATATCTATTGTAAGCTCATAATACCTTTCTAATCAATGTTTCTCTTATGTTCCTTTGCTCTACTTTTTTCTTCTCGGTGAATGTTGTTTCTTCTTTGTTGCTCGGTGTCTGCAGAAAACTTTAGCTTGGTTCTTTAGCTTGTATGATCAGGTCTATATGAAGACTTCTTTCTTCACTATAATTCTATTCAACATCCTCTTATTCTTCCCCCTTTTTTATGAATTATCTTTTCTATTTTATAGACATGATTTCACTGTTTCTAGGTCCTTGTCTTTCTTGTTCTTGACATGATCCGCAAATCTTGTCATTCTTTCTTTAAAGCTTGCTTTAGTTTTATCATGTATATTTCTTCTTGATAACTAGAATAAAACTAGATTTAAATATCTAGCTTATCTCTAGCTTTTAACTGGTCGATGAAAATAATGTAATCAATCAGCTAACTCAATTTTTAGCTCCTACCAGCTAAGTCTTTTGTCATTTCTAAATTTCAGTTCTGATCGATGTTTAACTCCTTGTTTTCTCGGTCTTGACTTTAATTGTCCTCGAGCATCTCTGTCCATCGGGGTTGTCTGTCCCTCAGGAAACACTATGACTTCAGTTATGCTTGGGTATCACTTTAGTTTTTCTTGGTAATTCTTTCTCAGGTATCTTGCTCGAGTATCACTATGACTCTTCTCAGGGTTCTCTATCCGTCGATGTGCATTGTTCGTTGGTGTTTGTTGTCACTTGGGGTAAACTAAAATTTTCTGTGTTACTGATAACATAACCTTTATTTCTTTGGTTCTTTGATGTCTTTGACAATATGAATATGACCAATCAAAGTATATCAAGTTGACATCAATGAAAATACAATACAATAACTAATTTAATGTCTTGCATTAACTTTCTGCATTTCAGTGATCATCAACTTGTCATCTTAAAACATTCAATCAGTTATAGTTCATCAATCTCTCCCTTTGGAATTGATGGCAACATACTACATACTACTAATACAATATGAAATATATCAGTTGTATTTCATCAATCTATACCAAACTTATTTTTCTATAACCAATACAAATGTCTGACTCTTCGTAATCTCTTCTAGCTTAGATTTGATTCTTGCAGAGTAATTTTTTCATTCTTCATTCCCTTCACTAGATGGATGTAGAAAATTTTGATTATGTCTGTCCCTTAGATGGATGTTTCTTTGAATCTTTCTCTGATGTTTATCTCCCTTTGACTGTTCCTCTCCTAGATGGATATTTCATATCTCTTTTCCCATTGACAGTAATATATTTCATTGAATATCTCTCTCCCTTAAGTCATCTCTCCCTTTGAAAATAATTCCAATACTCTTTTCTCTTTTTCTAAATATATTCCTTTAATTTTCCTTCCATCAGTAGTATAGCTTTGTATTAGCCAACAATATCTCTGGTGTTCGGTGCAGATAAGTACCTTGTTGTGTACTGATAAATCTTTGCAGTCCATCTCATTTCTTGCATCAACATGAATAATCTTTTGATTGTGTGTAGGCTGTTGCAACCTCCTAGTCATCTTAGTGACCAATAGATAAGGGTCGGACCCCTAGTCTCTTTCTCAGGTACTCAAATGTATCTTTAGGCAATGAATTTCTGAACATGTCTGCTAATTGTTCCTTGGATTGAACATATTCTAGTATCACCTCTTTCTCTTGCACTTTTTCTCTTAAGTAATGATACTTGATAGCAATATGATTTTTCTTAGCATGCATGATAGGATTCTTAGAGATGTTTATTGCACTTGTATTATCACAATAAATAATCATTGGTTCAAGAATTTTCATATTCATACCTTCCAATAATTTCTTGATCCATGCAATGTTGGATAAATTTGTAGTAGCATCCGCATATTCTACTTCTGCAGTAGATTGTGAGATGCATCCTTGCTTCTTACTTATCCATGTGACAAGTATGTCACCCATAAAGAATGCTCCTCCAGTTGTGCTCTTTCTGTCATCTAAGTTTCCAACCCAATCAGCATATGTATAGACTTGAAGCTCAAATTTGCCTTCTCTTTTATACCATAACCCATAGTCCTTGATATTCTTAAGATATCTCAGAATTCTTTTGACAGTAGTCATGTGTGATCCCTTGGGATTAGCAAAGAATCTTGCAACTATTCCAACTGCATGTGCTATATCTGGTCTAGTATGAACAACATACATTAGTTTTCCAATCATTAATCTATATAGGGTCTGATTTACCTCGATTGACTTGTCTTCTTTTGTCCACTTGCATCTGGTTTCCATAGGTGTTCCAACTGGTTTGGAATCTTCCACCTTGAATATATTGAGAACTTCCTTGATGTATTTGGATTGAGTGATGTATATGCCTGCATCCTGTTGAAGAATCTGTAGACCAAGAAATAATTTGATCTCCCCAAACATTGACATCTCAAACTCTTTTCTCATTTCAGCAGAAAATGATTTACATAACATATCATTACCTCCAAATATGATATCATCAAAAAATATTTCAAAAATCAAAATGTTATCATTAGTATCTTCTTTTAAATACAGATTACTATTTTCACTTGTTCTTACAAATCCAATACTTATGAGATAGGAGTGAAGTCTTTCATACCTTACTCTCGGTGCTTGTTTCAATCCATACAATACTTTTTTTAGTCTACAAACCATGTTTATTTTGATAGGATCAACAAACCCTCCTGGTTGTTCAATGTATACCTCTTCTTCTAGTATTCCATTTAGGAATGTAGATTTGATATCCATTTGGTATACCTTGAATCCTTTGAATACAGCATAAGAAAGTACAATTATGACTTCTAGTCTAGCAATGGGTGCAAAATTTTCTCCATATTCAATACCTTCTTCTTGTGCATACCCTTTGCATACTAATCTTGCTTTGTTCCTTGTGACTTCTCCATTCTCATTTAGCTTGTTTTTGAATATCCATTTGGTGTCGATGATATTTTTGTCATCTGGTTTCGGTACTAGTGTCCATGTTTTATTATTCTCAATCTACTTTATCTATTCATTCATAGCATTAATCCATTCTTCATTTTCAAGTGCAGTATTAACAGATTTAGGCTCAAAATCACAAATTAAACATCTAGTGTTTAGTGACTTACTTCTTGTTCTCATTCTAGCTTTTTTGTCTCCTATGATCTTGTTCTATGGATGGTGTCTTCTGACATACTTGGCAAGTATCGGTTCACCTCTTTTTTCATCATTTTGATCATCATATTGACCTTCATTCTGATCTCCATCACTCAGTATATCATTGCGAGTAATTTCCTAATTTTTGATGTTTGTAGCTTGGTGCTCGGGTGCATTGTTCTATCGCTTAGGAGAAATACATTGTTGCTTGAGAAGAGTGTTAGGTTCTTCACTGTAGAAAAACTTGGTGTAGTCTTCTGGTTCCTTTCTTCTTTCCTCATCATTTTTCTTAGTAAATTCATCTACTTTGACATTTCCACTTTTAATTATTTTGTTAAAGGATTTGTTAAGACATTTATAAGCCTTGCTCTTTGTAGAATACCCTAGAAATATTCCTTGTTCACCTTTGGAGTCAATCTTTCCATTTCTATCATCTTTCAAAATATAACATTGACTACCAAAAATTCTGAAGTAACTTACATTGGGTGTGTATCCATACCATAACTCATAAGGTGTCTTATTAGTGTCTTTCTTTAATTGAACTATGTTCAATGTATAGACAATAGTGCTAACAGCTTCTCTCCAGAATATTTTTGTGATGCCTTTCTCAATCATTAGTGTTCTAGCACAATCAACAATGGATTTGTTCCTTCTCTCAGCAATTCTATTTTTTTGTGGTGTTCTCAGTGTAGAAACATGTCTTTGAATCCCATGCTCATTAAAAAATTTAGTTAATTCATCAGAAATAAATTCTCCTCCTCTATCTGACCTTAGACACTTTAGTTCCTTTCCACTTTTTTTTTCCACTGTAGCCTTATACCATTTAAACATCTTGAATTCTTTTGAATTTTCTTTTAGGAACATAACAGTCATCATTCTAGAATAATCATAAATAAAGAGAATGAAGTATCTATCACCATAGTAGCTCTTTGTTCTCATTGGTCCACATAGATCAGTATGAACTAATTCTAGAATAGCATTAGATGTGTAGGTTTTTCTCTTGAAACTAGACTTTGTCATTTTACCTTTTTGACAATTCTTACACATGAGATGGTCAGGCTTTGACATGCTCGGTAAGCCTCTTACTTTCCTTTTATTGCTTATCCTAATTATGTTGTCAAAATTCACATGACATAGCCTTTTATGCCACAACCATATGTCTTCATTTCTAGCCATTAAACAAGTGGTGTTAATATCATTAATATATAATAGGTTACCTTTTGTATGTTCACCAGTTCTGATCAACCTTCCTGATTCATTAAAGATCTTTGCCTTTTTGTTCTCAAATGCAACTTGGTGACCTGTGCTATTCAGTTGTGAAACACTCAATAGGTTATAGTTAAGTCATTTTACCCAATATGCATTTTCACATTTGATCATATTATTCAACATTATGGTTCCTTTGCCTTCAACCAGACAAGGTGAGTCATTACCCATTGTTACTGATCCACCATTGTAGTATTCAAAAGTTTCAAACTTTTCTTTGTCTCCAGTCATGTGGTGAGTGATGAGCTTGTTTTACTGTCTTAATTATATTAATCCTTGCGCTCTATTTTTAAGTATTATCAGGACAGTTGTGAACTTTTAATTCAGTTGAACTTTTGTTAAGTACAGAAAAGAACCATTAAGCCATGGGTGGAATAGATATGTCATATTACACCAATATTATTGTTGCAGTATTTCATATAATAATCTGAATGTGTGTTCTAACATCTAGATTAATTTGATAAGCTACTTGCATGAATATCTTTTGCATATTAACTAATCTTTCCAGGAAGTAGGAGTCGTTGGGAGTGGTCAACAGCATTGAAGGAGGATGTAAAGACCAGCTTTGTGCGGATAAACCATCATGAAAATAGAAGACACGATTGCCTCAAATCAAGAGCCATTGTTTCAAAAATGCATAAATGTAGATCTTCTATATTCCCTCCGTATTACCAATATCTTGACTTGATTGCCCAGACTTCATTGTGCACATCGTGGGCCGTTGCGCTTCCTATTTTGGCACGGTTTTAGATTAGTTAGTTCATTTTCTATTTTGGAATAAAGAAGTCAATCCTCTATTTATAGGGAGGATACTATTTGTTTGTAAGTTCAGATTTTTGAAAGGAGAACAATGTTCTGATTGTTCTTGTTGAGCAAGTTCATTTTCAGCTTCATGTCTTTTTTTTCATGTAACCAATTTTGAAAGATAATGAAGTAACTTTTGGTTCATATTCTATGTTTATAGATTAGTAGAAGCCAACCAAGGGGGCCCACTTGGTAGGTGGATTAGAGTAGAAGTAGAATAGATTTACTTCCTACATTTCTAGTATTATAGATATAAGATTATAGTTTCTTCTTGCAGCATTGTACTTCATGAATGTTCCTACAACACCTACAAGGATAGCTATAGTGAATGCTCTAGGTTGAAAGAATAGATTTCACTAGAAGTTTGCAAGTTGTAGCATACATTTTAGTAAGCACTAAGTGTGTTTCCCTTCTTGTAGCCCTAGTATAGATTCCTTTCATGTATTTTACTTTCCTACAGCATAGGTAGATTGGCTCCTTAAGGAACTTAGTGCACATACTGTGTTGTACCATTTCAAGTATACATCCCTAGGTTGATAAACTAAATGCACATCGTGGTGGGAGAAGTGATCCTTAGATTGAATACATTATTCCTAAGAGAGGCTTTGGGCATGATTACTAAGCACCTATTGTGAGGTGGTTCATTTTTGGCACCACTAATTTTCTCATCTTATCACAAAAAGTAAACTTTGCTTGCCATCTAGTCATCCTGGGGAGACCTTGGTTAGCCAGCACTGATGCAAAAATTAGTTGTAGATCAGGAAGTATGAAAATTTCAAATGGCCGAGAAATAAAGAAAATAGCACTCTATCCTCCTACCCAGCCTCAGCCAGATTTGAAAGATCCCATTTGGCCAAAACTAGGAGATGAGGAAGAAGAGGTCAATTTTGTTGCTCATCTTATGATGATGCATAGACAGTCTTTTCTAAAAATGCAAGAGGAAGATGATGTAATACATAGTATTCTTACCAATGAGTGTATAGCAGCAAAGGATGTTTCTGTAAGTGTTATTCTGCAGCTATGTACCTATGAAGATTGTATCCTTACAACAAGCCCTAAAATAATTATCCAATTGTTACCATGTGAAATTGCTACAAACCCAGTACCTGAGATGTTAAGGGTAGAGATAACAACTGCTATGGAAATTTCCCTTGGTCATAATCTCCATGTAAACAACAAGTTTTCACCTCAACAAATGGAACAGTTAACTAAACTCTTGTGTAAGCATGAGAAAGCCTTTTCATGGAATTATGGAGATATGCTAGGACTGAACCCCAAGCTCTGTACCCATAGGATCTACATTAATGATGGTAGCTTACCACTACGCCAACCTCAAAGAAGGATAAATCCAGCATTGAGAGAGATAGTCAAAAGTGAATTATAAAAATTACTAGATGTTGGTTTCATATATCCAATCTCTGATAGCAAGTGGGTATCACTGTTAGTCATTGTACCTAAGAAAGGGGGGAAATGGAAAATATGTGTGGATTACAGAGAGTTGAATAATGCCACAAAGAAGGATCATTTTCCTTTACCCTTTATTGATCAAGTCCTGGACACTCTGGCTGGTAAGAAATATTTCTCCTTTCTAGATGGATACAGTGGTTACAACCAAATCAGCATTGCTCTAGAAGATCAGGAGAAGACTACATTTACATGCCCCTAGGGTACATTTGCCTATTTTTTATTACCATTTGGCCTATGCAATGCACCAACTACCTTCCAGAGAGCTGTAATCAGCATTTTTGTTGATATATCACATGATTGTATGGAGATATATATGGACAACTTTACTACATTTGGGGTCACCTTTGAGGAAGCCCTAAAGAATTTGGAAAGAGTGCTAATCAGATGTCAGGAACACAATTTGTCTCTCAATAGTGAAAAATGTTTCATGATGATGCAAGAAGGCATAGTGCTGGGACATTTCATATCTGAAGCTAGAATCCAAGTAGATCTTGTGAAAATAGAGGTAATTCTAACATTGCCTATTCCTATAAAGCAGAAAGATGTTAGGTATTTCCTAGGACATGTTGGCTACTATAAAAGGTTTATCCAAAATTTTAGTCAAATAGAAAGTCCTCTATATACTTTGCTTACAAAAGAGGCTGAATTTAACTAGACGAAAGAATGTGATGAATCCTTCCTGCAGCTTAAGAAATTGTTAACCACTGTACCCATACTTAGGGGTCTTGATTGGAATTTTCCATTTCACATTCATACATATGCTTTAGACTACGCAATAGGTGTTTTCCTAGGAAAAAAGTCTAGTAACCTAGAAAATGCAATTTACTACATTAGCAAAAGCCTCCATGGACCAGAGTTAAACTACACAGTGACAGAGAAATAATTACTAGCAGTAGTATATTCCTTGAACAAATTTCATCATTACATAACTGGCTATCCTATTTTTGTTCATACTAACCATGCAGCAATAAAATATCTCATGAACAAACCTGCTATCATAGGCAGGTTAGAAAGATGGCTTCTTCTTTTGCAGGAATTTGACATTACTATAGTTGACAAGCCTGGCAAGGCAAATGTAGTAGCTAATTTTTTGTCAAGAATCCACCATACATAACAAGATACTACTCTGATAGATGATGCATTTTCAGATGAGCATTTGTTTCATATTGTTGTCCAAAGTCTATGGTATGCTGACATAGCTAATTACTTTGCAGCTAACAAAGTTCCAACACATTTTTCTTACAAAGAAAGAAGACTACTGGTTGAAAAAAGTTTTAATTTCTCTTGGATTGATAACATGCTATTTTACACTAGACTTGATCAAGTAATGCACAAATGTGTGAGAGAAGATGAGACATATGACATTCTCCATGCCTGTTATGATGAACCATATGGGGGACACTTTACAGCAAAAATAACAACCCAAAAGATTTTAACAATTGGATATTATTGGCCTACACTTCACAAGGATGCAGCCAACTATACAAGAAAGTGTGACAAATGTCAAAGAATGGGCTGACTAACTAAGTCTGATGAAATGCCATTAAATACACAAGTGGTGGTCACTCCATTTGACAAATGGGATATGGACTTCATTGGTCCAATAGACCCCCCATCCAATGGGAATTCTTACATCCTAGTGTGCACCGATTATTTGACCAAATGGGTTGAAGTAAAAGTTATGAAACATGCCCGAGACCATGTAAAGTTGCAGAATTTTTGTATGATGAGATTTTCACGAGATATGGAGTACCGAGAGAGCTTGTAAATGACCAAGGCACCCAATTCACTTCCAATTTAATAACAGAGCTCATGAAAGAATACAATATCAGACATAGGAGGTCTAGCCCTTATCACCCTCAAGCCAATGGATAGGCTGAAGTTACAAATCGGGAAATAGAAACTATCTTAACAAAGACAGTTCATCTGCATCACCGGGACTGGAGCGGCCAATTATCAGAAGCCATCTGGGCGTATAGAACAACTTGGAAGACCACTACAGGACTCACTCCATTTGAACTATTATATGGAAAAATAGCTATGCTACCAGTTGAATTTGAACACAAAACATTGAGGACAACACTACAATTAAATATCAATCTTCCTGCAGCACACAAGGAATGATTACTGCATCTCAATTCCCTAGATGAAATGCGTAAATCTACACTCGAGAGAACTAAACTAGTCTAGAAACAAAGGAAGAAATGGCATGACTCACATATCAAGATCAAACAATTTCAAGTTGGAGACTGGGAATTGCTATATGATTCAAGATTCAAGGAAATACCAGGAAAGTTGCAGACAAGATGGCTGGGGCCATATGAAATAAGCCATGTTTTCACTAATGGAGCCATCCATTTGGCAACAATTGATCCAATCCACTTCAATCTTCTAGTCAATGGACATCGGCTAAAGCTGTATCACCAACCTCAAACAAAAGAAGAATTCCTGCAGCAATTCAAACAACAAAAATTAAACGAGCAATAGGTAACACTTCCTGTAGCAGAGGGTGCGAACCTTCTTCCTGCATCTCTTCAGTAAAATCCATCAAGCATGTCCATAATAAACACTTCATGTTCACATGAAGTACATTCCTCCATTCACTTTCTATTTCTTCTTTCCAACTCATCTCATTTCTTTAATCTACCACCCACCCACATACCATGTCATCATCATTTTTCCTTTAAAAAGCTTTCAATAAGCAGCCGGGTACACTAACGTAAGCCGCTGCCACTTTCGTACCACTCTCAGTACCTTTTCTAGCATGTGCAAAGATTGAATGATAGGTACGCACTTTTCAAATTATTTCCATTTTTAGCGCATAGATTTTGATAATTGTATCTAGTACTACAATATATATCATTATGGCATTACACCAATTCCATCCCTCATGCTACATCTGCCAAGTGTGGACACTTGTCAATGTTAAGTAGGGGGAGGGAAGCATATTAATTCCAAACTGTCATTTCTATTTACACTTGAAAGATTTTATGTCACTTCAAATCTGTACTTAGCCTTGCCTCATTAAAGTTCTAAGTGTTGTATCATGCAATTGTTGTACTTTTATTCCTGAATCCTCCATGATTGTCAGACTTGATGTGACTTATAATTAAGTTAACTAAAAACCTACAATAAAGATTATAATCTCTCCTGATTTAATTCATCACCATTGTTCATGCCAATAAAAATAGAGAAATTCAAGAGAAAGCTCATAGTCCTTCTAGTTTGGAATTCAAATAAGGAATAAGGCATCTACCTACTGTTGAGAAGGAAAATCAAAATTAGCAAGCATAGATGGGAGGCCAGCTACAAAGACATGAGCTGGTTGTGCATGGTGTGTTACTCTCAGATGTTGAGGTGGTAAGAAGATTCAATGCATGCAGCTAGTTAGGGTATTTCCTAAGGTTAACAGAATTTTATGAGGACTCAGTAGCAAAATGTGTGAGTACATTTGAAGAAGGTCAGGAAACTACATGGGGATTAATAGTGGTCATGCTAGAGGATCAAATTGGAGAAGTTACTAGATTACCAATGGTTGGAGAACATTACCCTAATGTTCATGATGCTAGATCAACAAGGGCTCATTTCACCCTACCGGGTGATCCTCCTTTGGAGATTACCAAACAGGGTTGCAAGAGAATGTCTATCCCTCCACCGTATAATGAGTTGGCTATGCATATCATCAGGTATTTCACATGTGAAGGGAGATTTTCCAATTTATAGGCACATCATTTCAAATTACTGAGTTATGTGAGGCATAATCTAGTAGTAAATGTTCCAAATTTTTTATATAACATGCTATGCATTAGTGCTGAAGATACCCAAAAAGGGAATGCAAATTTTGTTACCCACCATGCCCTAATTAAATTGTTAATAGAAAGATCTCTTAGGGATGCCTCTCCCATGGCATGGTCAAATTTTGTCCAGTGTAAAACTCTACAACCACAGGTGAACCCTAATGAACAAATTGGGTATGATAATGTAATACCAACTGACCCAGCCATTGAAAAAGATACCCAAGGGGCAGAAACCGTAAATCTTCAAGGAAATGTGCCCTTACCTTCTCATGAGATAAATGTACCTACCTCTTCCCAAACCAAAGGAAAATGAAAATTAGAGGAAGAACCTTCAATTCCTATAGCCAAACCACAAATCCCTACTTCTTCAAAAGGGAAGAAAAGGAAGTCGGTTCCTGCAGCAGCTCCTCCTACAACAGAGAAGCTGAAGAAGACTACTAAAGAAAAGGCTGTAGAAATTATGGAGACCCCTATGTGAAGGAGTCCTAGGATGAGAGGATAGCTCCATAGGGAATCCTCCATAATCCAAATTGCTTCTCCTATGCAATCTGATGAGAAACCCAATGTGCAAATAATTCTAGACGATTCCCCAAATCAGTCTGCAGTTCCAGACTTTCCTCTGCACTCCACAGAAACTTATGAAGCTGAACCTGGTGATTTTCAAAATAGTTCCCAGGAAATCCATTAGGATATTCTAGTCATTAATGAGGAGAATGCCTCAGTAATCCATCAGTCAGCCTATACAGAAAATGCCTTAGTGCCCTACAACAGAACTTGGTTAGTAAGTTTCCTAGAGCAGTCTTAGAAGAAATAGAGGAGGCAAAGAAATCAGACAGAAGATAGTTTCCTGACCACATTGCAAATGCTTCTCTTTAGATTTCATAATAAATGTGTTAACAAAAACTCTATGGAGAGAAGAAAAGAAGAAACTAAAGAAGGTCATAACAGAGCAAGAGGAAGAAATTGCAGAATTGAAGGAACAACTGGAAAAACAAAAATAGAAAATGGATCATGCCCTCAAATTGGCTGATTAGATCATTGCGTGTAGGCCACCTCCTAGGAACTATACCATGTGTTTGAAGGAATAGTTCCTCTTGTTCCAGCTAATAATGACCATCAAAGATATTGATTCTGAGTTCAAGTCAGCCCAAGAATTTTATGGTCTTTATCAGACTCTTCCCTCGTGGCAACAAAATCTACTTTTTGAACTATATATGCATAACTTCATTATCCTAGCTGAGACTGAGTGGAATCCTCTACTCTACATAGGGGATATCCACATAAGGGAATTAATGTCTCAGATGCACAATGAAGCCAATTATGATAGAAAATTGGAAAATTATAGGGAACAAGAGAAAATAGAGCCATTACCATTAATAGCAAAGAGCAGCAAGCCAGCTATGCTCTTCCGAGATTGGCTCAATTTGACTTATGGAAAAATTAAGGAAGAAACAAGGGACAAAATTTTTGGGATTAGAACAAAGGTTTATGCAGAATATGATGGTTTATCTTACTTTTTCTTTTAGAGAGCCCTGGCCAGAGCCAGAAGCAGATGGGGTAGGTTATCTGAGGTATTGAAGAGATTAGAACCACATAGTCCTATCAACCTCCAAGTAGCTATCCAAAGAGTGCCAAAATACATACAACTGGGAAGGAAAACTAGACAGGAACTCTGGTGTCCACTCACCATGTAGCCATCGATGCTCCTCTTGCCCTTGTATGACATCAACACTGACAGACTTGACCGACTTCAAGAAGATCACAGAGTGGGTGTCTGGGAGAGAACAAGGGGGTTCTATTACACCTTTAAAATCCAAAGTAGAGGAAGAACAGAGGTTGGAGATTTCAGAGAAATTACCAGAAGATATAATTCTTGAGGACAAGAGATAAGCTTGCTAAGGGGAAAATGATGAGCCTATTTTACTGTCTTTATTATATTAATCCTTGCACTCTATTTTTAAGTATTATCAGGACAGTTGTGAACTTTTAAGTCAGTTGAACTTTTGTTAAGTACAGAAAAGAACCATTAAGCCATGGGTGGAATAGATATGTCATATTACGCCAATATTATATATATGTTGCAATATTTCATATAATAATCTGAATGTGTGTTCTAACATCTAGATTAATTTGATAAGTTGTTTGCATGAATATCTTTTTCATATTAACTAATCTTTCCAGGTAGTAGGAGTCACTGGGAGTGGTCGACAACATTGAAGGAGGACGTAAAGACCAACTTCGTGCGGATAAGCCATCATGGAAACAGAAGACATGGCTGCCACAAATCAGGAGCCACTATTTTAGAAATGCATAAATGTAGCTCTGATATATTCCCTCTGTATTACCAGCATGTTGACTTGATTGCCCAGACTTCATTGTGCACGTTGTGGGCCATTACACTTCTTGTTCTCTTTCTTTGGTGTGGTTTTAGATTAGTTATTTCCTTTTCTATTTTGGAATAAAGAAGTCAATCCTCTATTTATAGGGAGGAGACTGTTTGTTTGTAAGTTCAGATTTTTGAAAGGAGAACAATGTTCTGATTGTTCTTGTTCAGCAAGTTCATTTTCAGCTTCATGTCTTATTTTTCATGTAACCAATTTTGAAAGATAATGAAGTAACTTTTGGTTCATATTCTATGTTTATAGATTAGTAGAAGCCAACCAAGGGGTCCCACTTGGTAGGTGGATTAGAGTAGAATTAGAATAGATTTACTTCCTGCATTTCCAGTATTATAGATATAAGATTACAGTTTGTTCCTGCAGCATTGTACTTCGTGAATGTTCCTGCAGTACCTGCAAGGATAGCTATAGTGAATTCTCCAGGTTGAAAGAATAGATTTTAGTAGAATTTTGAAAGTTGTAGAATTCATTTTAGTAAGGACTAAGTGTGTTTCCCTTCCTGCAACCCTAGTATAGATTCCTTTCATGTATTTTACTTTCTTGTAGCATAGGTAGATTGGCTCCTTAAGGAACTTAGTGCACATACTGTGATGTACCATTTCAAGTATACATCCCTGGGTTGACAAACTAAATGCACCTCATGGTGGAAGAAGTGATCCTTAGATTGAATATATTATTCCTAAGAGAGGCTTTGGGCACAATTACTAAGCACCTATTGTGAGATGGTTCAGTGAGTACAGCCACTATCAATAATTCAGACATCATTTTTAATAACCTTATATATGAGTGTGGTTTCTACATACCTTTCCTCTTCATCTTAAATATCCTTCATAGCAACAAATACGACCTCAATATCTTCATCATATTCGGTGTTAGTATTTCCAGCTTTGTTCTCAGCCATGTAACAAGATTTCTTCCCTTTGTCCTTGTAGTCTCAGTTATTTCTTCTGTTAGATTGTCAGTTGCTTTGGTAATCTTGGTCATCGCCTCTAACAAACTTCTTCTCATAACTTCTTTCATTACTTTTGTCATCTTTTCTTTTTTCATGACATCTCGCAGCAAAGTGTCCAATCTCTTTACAGTTAAAACATACTAGTAGTTTACCTTTGTATCTACATTTGCCTCTCTACAATATTCTATCCATTAGTGCTTCAATCTCATCAAGTTCTTGATCATCACTATCACTTTCACTATCATTTCCCATAGTGTGTTTATGACTTGATTTACTTATTTTCAAAGAAGATTTGAATGCAGACTCAATAGTTGGTAAGACACTGTTGTCAAATTTATTCATCTCAAATGAAATAAGTCTACCAATCAGACTATCTAGAGTAACATTGTTATTTTCTACTACTCTCATTTCTTGTATAGCTAATACTCAAATAGAATAAACAGGCAATAAGGTTCTGATAATTTTACTTACCATTGTTTCTTATTCAAGTACACCTCCTACTCCTCGGATGGCATTTACAACCTCTTTGATTCTGCCAGTATACTAAGTGATGTTTCCTTCGTCTTTCATTCTTAGGTCATCAAATTTTCCTCTTAGGCTTTCTACCTTAGCTCTTAGCACATTTGTATCTCCTCCATGTACTAGCTTCAATTTGTCCCACATTTTCTTCGCAGTGGTGCATGATTTGACATCTTCAAATTTAGCATCAGAGGGTGAGGAAGGAAGTTCTCTCATCATAGAATTGTGTTCATGTTTTTCTCTCAATTGATCAAGTGTGTGAGGTCCAGTAGGCTGATGATCATATTTTTCCATTGGTATGCAAAGGAAACAAGTTTTGAATTGTCAGTACAATGATCACGAAAAGATGAGATTTCAAAGCAACCCAACACAACAGTTAAACAGATGTCACAAAAGATGCAAAGTGCACTATCACTCATAAGCCACATCACTGTGTAAACTGATAACATAATTCATAGAGGAACTCAAAAAAAGTTTACAGTGTAAACCTACATAGCAGTCAATAGTGTAAACCGACAGAGTAGACAACAAAGGAACCTGACAGACAAGTTTACAGTGAACACCAAAAGACAGAGTAAAGAGAAACCTGAGCACCAGTCTACCGAGAGATAGTTATATCCTGAGAAATGTGGATCTGACTTACACGTCAGATAAAACACTTAAGTTTTAGATTTAGCTTTAAATAATATCTTTAAACCCATTTCTTAAGGGACAAGAAATATAATTTTAATTTTTTTAATCAGTCCAACTAATTGTAAACATGCAAACTAGGAGATCAAGGTCAAGTTGTAAACCTTTGATCATATAGGTATCATTGAAAATCATGAAACTTATTTAGGTCAAATTTAATGTATAAATAGATGTGTAATCAATCAGAACAATATGATGTGATGATGATTGTAGCTGAGGAGCATATCTATGGATTAGACTGGGAGTTTTATGCAGAAGGATAGAAAAAGATGAAATAGGTTATCAAGAACCAGATTTAAGGATACCGAGTAGAACATAGGTATTGATCAATCACTATAGGTGATAAATATACATGTGAACTTTAATGGATCTGTATTTAGAAATTCTAGATTGCATATACTCAGGTCAATAAGTATTTTTTACTACATTCTAACAAGTGTAGAAAATAGAAGAAATCTTTTGAGAAGGTGGATTTAACAATCCTTTTGTAAATCTCTTAACTGAGTTCACACTAAATAGTGTTTCTAAATCTCTTAACAAAGTAGACCTTAACCAGTCTAAACATGTTACTCCTAACAGTGTAAGATCATTAGAAGTGACCAAAATTTTAAGCCTTAATCATCCCCTTCCATTCTACAGATAGTGAAGTTTTAAAGGTTTCATCCCCACCATAGTTTTTACCTTCTAACAGGAGTTTCCTACGTTACCAAATCTTGTGTCATGTGTCATTACATTTCATGAATGTTTCTATGAATTTTTTACATGCAAAGTATGTTTATGAATTGATATTACAT
This sequence comes from Thuja plicata, assembly GCA_018584345.1. Classification (NCBI taxonomy): domain Eukaryota; kingdom Viridiplantae; phylum Streptophyta; class Pinopsida; order Cupressales; family Cupressaceae; genus Thuja; species Thuja plicata. Next base: position 418,784 of record MU227875.1, on the reverse strand, counting down.
ACACAAATATAGAATAACAGATATGGTTGGTAATGCAAGCAATTGATTACTAAAGGATTAAGGTTACTTGAGAAAAAAATTTAAGGGTATTGATTCACCCCTCCCTTCTTAGTACACACCATTCCATTATTTCCAACAATTGGTATCAGAGCTAGATCTCTTATTTGGAAAAGTTTAAATACTTGAGAGAAAACATCATACAGTGGAAAGGTATAAGCTAGACAAGAGTATTGAGAATCAAAAGCTAGAGATACATATCTTCTATGAGAAATACAAAGTAGCAAGAATCAAGATGAGAGAATTACTGGATGAAAGAAAGGTTATGGCATCTCACTGTAATGAAACAGAATATCATGAAGAAGAGATACCTGATTTATTTTAGTCATTAGGATCTACATCTAGCAATGCATCAAACACATCCGAAGGAAGCATCACAAGTCTGAATGAAATAAATCAACATTTGATAGAGAAAGTAAAGATATTGCAAATTGTTCAAGAGACACAATTGCTAAGGATGATTGATGTCATCAACAATTCTAGACAAGTTAAACAAGAAATTAAATTAGCTATTGATGACAAGAGGAAGATCACTGAAAAGCTACAAGAGAGAGTCAGAAATACAAAGACTTACTGAACATCATCATGAGATCACCAATTAGATTATTCTTATGATTCAGGAGGCAAACCAAGTGAATGTAGAACTCATTGAAAAAATAGAAGCTATTGGTGAGCTAAGAGAAGAAAATGAAAAACTAAAGCATGAAGTAAGAATTCAGCAATAGCACAATGATATGATCAAGAAAGCTGAAGAAAGTACCAAAAGAATGGATGATTTTTTGGATGGACAAAGAAGAGTCAACAACAATACCAGACTAGGGTATACCGAGCATGGAGAATCACCATACCAATCTAATCAAAAAGATTTCTACACAAATCCTAGACCAAGGAAGTTGTCATGCAGTCATTGTGGGAAACTAGGCCACACATCAAATGTTTGTAGGAGAAAAATGAAATGTATTCCTAAATCTACATCTACATTCATAGGAAATTGTTATAACTATAACAAGAAAGGACATAAAGCATATGAATGTAAATCTAAGGTGAAACAACCAAACGAGGAAACCTACATGGAAAAATATTATCCTACTTGCAAAATGCAAGGGCACACATCTCTTGAATGAAGGAAGAAGAAAAAGAAAGCATGGAAGCCAAGAGAACAAGAAAATTCTTATCAACCAAAAAGAGTCAGTAACTCATATGTTTGGGATTACAATACATGGAAAAACTGCACAACATGTGGTAGATATGGACACATAGTTGCTAACTGCATGAGGAAATGGACAAGAAGGTCCAGAAGTTGTACTAACCCTGGAATGGCATACATACACTACCATAGAGTTAGTCATCTAAGAAAGGACTACAAAGACCGAGTGACAGAGATAAGCACTTTTCCCAATGGTAATACCATTGAAGACATCAGGAAGATGAGAAACAAAATTTGGAGGAAAGATACAAACACTGATGATGCTGGACCAACCAATACAATTGGTGACACCTTATCCAATGCATCTAGTGACATCACCACTCCCACCTAAGTAGAATAAGTAATTACATGGAACTACAATATACTAGGTTATATTTTACATCAGTTCCATTATACATTGATAAAATGCCAAACTAGCATGAATAAAGATGCACTATGGTATTACTTGTTATGAATTTGAGAATTTAATCACGTCAGTCAATGCATACCAAAAATCATCAATGTACATACAAATCTAAGTTGTCAATGCTTACCGAGAATCATTAGTTAACATACAAAAGCTAAGTTGCTAGTTTAAACTGAGCATTGTTGGTAATCATGTAAAAAGTCAATGTTGTCTTCGCTATATACCAAGATCCATCAGGAAACATCCAAAAAGTCAAATGAGTTGACACCTACCCCAAGCATCATGTTCTCACTAAGAATGAAGTTGGCATGTCACCTGAGCAACTCCATTTTTGACACCTGACAAGTGGGTAAAGCATTAAATGTGCCACTTAGGGCACCATCTATAAAAGGGTAATGGAAGAGCTCATTATTCACCATGAGATTAAGAGCGAAGAATAGTACAAAGAGACCAGATTGTAGAAGCAGTTTACAAGTAGATTCACAACATTAAACTAGATTCTTCAAAAGCTACAACAGGTTAAGTAAGTAACTAGAATCACCGATCTCACTGTTTGTTTTATGAAAAAGCCCTAAATTTGCAAAATCATAGCAACAACATCCCATGTAACCAAGATCAAGAATGCCAAAGAAAATAAGGTCAAACTAATCAAGAACTCCACCTATGAGGAGCCACATTACAATTTCTATCGAGAAGTTGCTTCACAACCCGACGGTGTTGGAGCATTCTCAATCATACCACCTAGGGTTTTACTCGTAGAGGATGTTAGGGAATACATACATTGAAAGATCAGTGAGATAGGAGATCTTGAGGTCAAGAAAGATTACAAGAAGCTTTGCATAGATGGAACCATCAAAGATGAGCATAAGCACATAGAGTTCAAAAGGCTGACAAATGCTGTAATATTCCCAAAGGAGTTTAAAACCAAGTGGATCAGGATAATGTTGAGCAGAGTGCATGACCAAAATATGTGGCTGGATGAGCCAAAATAGATCACTAGGGATGTGATACATGCAGTGACCGGTTATCCTAAAACTGACAAGGCCAAGGCACTTAAACGCCTTTCTCGCCTTGAGATTGAGAATATTATAGGTGTAGAATGGGATGGCAGAGGATTAAAGGTAAATTCCATCAAGGATCTAGAACTAAAATTTGGTGCATGTGTACTGGGATACAAGATATTCCAAGCCAGCGGGATGAATAGTATGGTATCCAGAGCAGTAGACACTACACACAAAATTTTAAAGAAGGGATTATAGTTGGATCTATCTGATCTTCTAATGAAGTAGTTAGAGGAGAACATGAGGACAATAAGGTCTGCAAAGTCTAACTCATGTAAGTTTGGTTCACTCCTAATGTGCATATTTTTCTACTTTCAAGACTTTTTCCCATCTATCGGTAATGTCAAATTGGACACTACCCGACCAGTGACAATTCAGATCAGTGAATTCATTAAGTCACTAGGTGACAAATTTACATCAGTCATGGATGAATATTTCACTGGATTCAAGGAAAGAGTGCAGAAAAGAATAAGGATACCAGAACAACTGGTAGAAAAATATAAATCTAATATTTGTTTTATGGTGGACACTGATACAACCTTGATCAAACCATTTGTACTAAGGACAGCATGGTTAGCCCCACTTAACTATGAGATCAACATAGATCAAGCCACCAATGCTATTGAAGCATTGTTAAATGAACCATTAGACAAATCATTACCAACATTTGGAACCTATGAAGAGGCCAAGGAAAGAATAAAGACCGGCCTAGTTGTAAAGAAGATCGACAGAAAGAAGACCAAAATGGTCAAAACACTTGAGAAGAAGTTGTCAGTCAATGAAGAAGAAACACAACAACAAGAAGCCACTGAGGGACAGTCACACGTTGGTGAAGCTGAACAAGTGAGTGAATTTGAATCAATAGAGTCTGATGCACCACCCCCTAAGAATCCAAGAACTAATGTTTCATCATGGACAAGGATTCAAACTACAAAAGTATACTCATCATCAGTCAAGAAAGGACAGGTGAGGACTTACAAGAGGAAGCTTCAAACTGGGAGAGCTTCAAAACCAAAGAGGAGAAAAAGACTAATCTGAAGCAAGGAAGATATTGAGGATACTGAACAAGATGAACAACCTATAAAAAAAAAAAGTTCCTACCACAATTGGTGAGGTTTTTGCATCAATCATCAGGTCAGGTTCAATATCTGAGTCTAAGATTAGAAAATGGCTAACTCTGAATCCTGAGGATCAGAATAAGATAGAAGAAGAACTCATCCAAGAAATGTATATATTCAAATATATTCCTATATAGTTTGAAAATAAGTTTCCACAAGAACTTTTAGATAGGTTGTTGGCAAGGTGGACATTTGCATTGAATTCTAAAAAAGAGATAAGGGAAAGATCCCTAGTTTCTGTTATGCCACCCAAGTCCAAAATGGAAGAAATTGAAGAAATGATGAAGTTACATTCAAAGAAGTTCTCAACAAAATTGAGAGCTTACAAAGTGCTATAGGAAGCCTAATTGATCTTGACAAGAAAAGTGAGGATGCTTGGAGCAAAATACTCGATGTACCTAAGGAGGATAAAAGCCTCGAGAGATTATTAGCACTCACCGACAAGCCTCACAATGAAGAAAAAGAGGCTACATTGAGCCTTGAACATATTCTTATAAATGATGAAGAGGATGTCTTGTAAGTTGAATTGAACATAGGAGAAAGAAAAATAATGGATGACATACCTTAGATCTTGCAGTCATTAAGAGATACAGCCGATGTCACAATCCTAGATGTGACAATAATAGATAACATTGAAGATCCTGCCAATGAGGTAAAGGTAGATGAGGATATCACTAGTTCCACCGAGAAATCCAAGGAATGGGACACAACAACGGATGTCAAGCATGAGTTAACATACCAGGAAAAATGCCACTATTGATACAATCTATCAATATCATCATATAAAAGGAGAAATCACACGACCTTGATGCAAGCATACTCAAAAATAAAGGTGAAGAGGAGAAAAAAAACAACTGATGAACAAAATGTAACCGATGGAGAATAGAAAGAAGATAGAGAGAAAATAGATAAAGGTGAAGAAGAGAAGCAAGTTGATGCCACTCCTAAGGATACCAAAGGAGGTGTTACAGATAAATCTAAGTTTGATGTGGAGACATCCACTCCCAACCGATAGGTAGACATCGAGCAGCAGGATAAAGGCACACATACTCCAATGCCTTCACCAAGTACATGAGACCAAGAAAAGGAACTTGCTATGGTACTGCATAAAGGTGCCTCCACAACACTTTAAAAGAAGAAGAAGAAAAATAACAAGAATCCAGTCACACCGGATGAGATAATTAAAATTCCTACATGTGATCCAAGGACATTGGATCCAGAGACACTTACAAAGTATGCAGAACTTTGTAAATGGAAAGGTTTTCAAGATAATATTAAAAAGAAAACAATGGACACACAAGTACTAGAGACAACAAAGGAAATAATTCTATAGATTGTACCTGATACTGACATTGATCAAAATGCTTCTATACTTGATCAATTGGTCCTTCTTACCAAAGTTATCACCTCATAGACTGTGGATGCAGAGAAGGCATTAGAAGAACATGAAGAGAAAAAGTATCAATACAAATTGACAAAGAAAATCAGCCAAGAAGTGGCCAAGAACAAGGTAAATCTACCTAAACTAGTTAATGAATTGGAACCAATCATTTCAGAAGCTATAACCTTAATTCAAAAGTTATGCATAATAGAGCAATTCACTAAGGAGAATAGTGAGAAGATTGCACAGATAGATGCAGATCTAAATGCTAGTGCACAAAGTCTTACAATGATTGACAATGCAATCAAGTTACATTATGAAAATATTATGGAAGCTAAAAGGTTGAGACTTGAGATTTTAGAGGCAGAAACAAAATTTAGAGATGAGGTAACCAAGCTTCAAGCTCTTCTCCTATCAAATCTTGCATTACTGCAACAGCATAGGACATTGGCAAGAACATTGATTGCCACCCCATAAATGTCTGTGATAGAAAGAATATATGATATGCATGCAAGGATCACATTGGAGATCATGACCCTTGAACACCTTAAGGAGAAGTGGGAGAAAATGATGAAAGAAATACAGAAATCTCATTACCATATTTTTGACAAACTGTAAGTATTACACCTTTGTCCTTATTATAAAAAAAGGGGGAAATAATACGTGACAAAGACAAAAAGGGAATTGATAAGGTAAAATGGGGAATTAATGAAAGGAGGAAATATATGTATAAAGGAAAGAATATATACATGTATATATACTATACTAGAATGCACATAGGGGGAGTCATATTGACAAGGTGAACACATGGTATATATACTAAACATTTTAGTTTTTGCACAGATCAGTTTTTGATACTAATGTCAAAGGGGGAGATTGATGATCATATTTTTCCATTAGTATGCAAAGGAAACAAGTTTTGAACCATCGGTACAATGATCACCTAAAGATAGGATTTCAGAACAACCTAACCTAGCAGTTAAATAGAGGTCACCGAAGATACAAAGTGCACTATCACTGATAAGATAGATCACTGTGTAAAAACATAACATAATTCACAAAGGAACCTGACAGAAGTTTACAGTGTAAACTGACAGAGCAGTCAACAGTGTAAATCGAGAGAGAAGGCAACAAAGGAACCCGAAAGACAAGTTTACAGTGAACACCGAATGAAAGACTAAAGAGAAACCTGAGCACCAGTCTACCGAGAGACAATTATATTCTGAGAAATGTGGATCTGACTTACACGTCAGATAAAACACTTAAGTTTTAGATTTAGCTTTAAAGTATATCATTAAAACCATTTGTTGAGGGACAAGAAATGTAATTTTAATCATTTTAATCAGTCTAACTAATTGTAAACATGCAAACTAGGAGATCAAGGTCAAGTTGTAAACCTTTGACCATAGAGTTATCATTGAAAAGCGTGAAACTTATTTAGGTCAAATTCAATGCATAAATATATGTGTAATCAATCATAACAAGATTATGTAATGATGATTGTAGATGAGGAGCACATATATGGATCAGACTGAGAGTTTTATGTAGAAGGATAGAAAAAGATGAAATAGGTTATCAAGAACCAGATTTAAGGCTATTGAGTAGAATAGAGGTATTGATCAATCAATATAGGTGATAAATATACATGTGAGCTTTAATGGATCTATATTCATAAATTCTAGATTGCATATACTCAGGTCAATAAGTATTTTTGACTACATTATAACAAGTGTAGCAAATAGAAGAAATCATTTGAGAAGGTGGATTTAACAATCCTTTTGTAAATCTCTTAACCGAGTGCACACTAAACAGTGTTTCTAAAGCTCTTAACATAGTAGACCTTAACTAGTCTAAACATGTTACTCCTAACAGGGTGAGATCATCAGAACTGATCAAACTTGTAAGCCTTAATCAGCCCCTTCCATTCTGCAGATAGTGAAGTTTTGTGGTTTCATCCCCACCATTGTTTTTACCTTCTAACAAGGGTTTTCTGCATTACCAAATCTTGTGTCATGTGTCATTACATTTCATGGTTGTTTCTATGAATGTTTACATGCAAAGTATGTTTATGAATTTATATTACATACACAAATATAGAATAACAAATATGGTCGGTAATGTAAGCAATTGATTACTAAAGGATTAAGGTTAATTGATAAAAAAAATTGAAGGGTACTGATTCACCCCTCCCCTCTCAGTACACACCATTTAATTATTTCCAACATAGGCAATACATATTTAGTATCCAAGTATTGAGTAACATCATGTCCAATACCTGATAGGTGGAGTCTTATCCTACTTTTCCATGATGCAAAGTTGTCCTTGTTCAACTTAGTCACATCCCTCTTACTCATCTTGTGACCTTTATCTTAGGTTTTGAAACCTTCCTTCTAAGAACACAAATCTTTGATACCAATTGGTAGAATAACTAAGATGGGGGGTGAATTAGTGGCCTCAAAAATTAATTCAATAATTCAATCCAAAACTTTATACCACATATATAAACCTCTAGTTAACTTCAGTCCTACAATATGTATTCCTTTAAACAATCTTATCAAATAACTACTGCTCGGATTTCACTATTAATCCTTATTCTTAAGCTTTACCGAATAGCAGTATTAGTCTTTACTAAAATACAATAAATAACTTAGTGTTTACCAATAAATATTTTTTTAGTAATGTGTAAAGAAAAACATTAAAGAAATGAACCATATACACATTTGACACATGGATTTTTAACGTGGAAACCTTGTTAAGGGAAAAACTACTTGGGACCGGTAACCCAATATTTTCACTCTTCTGAAGTGAGCTCGGTGAAGATCCAAGCCTGTTAAAGGTTACAAACACACTATTAAGTGCGACCTTGTTAAAATATTTATCACTAATAGTTAATCACTTGACCTCTACATTCACTATGCTTGCCAATGTGAAAAACCCTTTGATACTCCTTGGGATGTATCTCAATATGTAAAGGATGGTTAAATCCTTCTTGGTTAAGAGACTTTATGATCCAATGGTTAAACTAAAATAGTATATGATCTGTTCATAAATACAATTAAACTTTGCAGATGTTCAGATCATTTGTAAGCTCATAATACCTTTCTGATCAATGTTTCTCTTTTGTTCCTTTTCTCCACTTCTTTCTGCTTGGTCAATGTTGTTTCTTCTCTATTGCTTGGTGTTTACGGAAAACTTTATCACTATTCTTTAGCTTGTATGATCAGTTATGTATGAAGACTTCTTTCTTCACTAGAATTCTCTTCAGCATCCTCTTATTCTTCCCCCTTTGTTATGAATTATCTTGTCTCTTTTATAGACATGATTTCACCATTTCTAGGTCCTTGTCTTTCTTTTTCTTGATGTGATCCACAAATCTCATCATTCTTTCTTTAAAGCTTGCTTTAGTTTTATCCCATAGATTTTTCTTGATAACTGGAATAAAACTAGCTTTAAATATCTAGATTATCTCTAGTTTTTAACTAGTTGATGAAAACAATGTAATCAATCAGTTAACTCCATTTTTAGCTTCTACTAGCTAAGTATTTTGTTGTTTCTAAACTTCAGTTATGATCAGTGTTTAACTCCTTGTTTGCTCGGTCTTGACTTCAGTTGTCCTCTAGCATCTTTGTTTGTCGGGGTTGTCTGTCTCTTGGGAAACACTGTGACTTTTAGTTCTTCTCAGGTATCACTTTGGTTCTTCTTGGTAATCCTTGCTTAGGTATCTTTCCTGGGTACTGTGACTCTTCTCGGGGTTCTTTATCTATTCGTGTGCACTGTCCATCAGTGTTTGTTGTCACTTGGTGTATATTGAACTGTTATGCATTACTGATAACATAACCTTTATTTCTTTGGTTCTTTGATGTCTTTAACAATATGAATATTAACAATCAAAGTATATCAATTTGAAATCAATGAAAATACAATACATTAACTAATTTAATGTCTTGCATTAACTTTCTGCATTTTGGTGATCATCAACTTGTCATCTTCAAACATTTAATCTGTTATAGTTCATCAATAACCACTATAGTAATTCTATATGCATATGCCCTAATGTTTTCATCATCTCTCATCTTCATTGATTCCATCTTTGTCTTCTAGTTTTATAGCTTTTCCTATTTAGTAAACTTATCTCCTATATACAGTACTTCCAATCTTGTCCAAATCTCATGTGCAGAATCCAAGTATTTTACTTCTATGTATTCACCTTCAGAAAGTCCATTGATCAATGATTCCCTTGCAACTATATTACATGAAAATAGCTTCTTATCATCTCTAGTAGCTTTCTCCAATTCATCCTCAGTCGCTATCTTTTCCTTTCTTTTCTTGATCATCCGGTAGTCAATTCCCAAACATAGAAAATTTGTTCTCATCTTGTTCTTCCAGTTGTCAAAGTTTTAAGGATCAAATTTCCCACTACCCTTCCTCCAGTAAGTCATCTTCAAGATCACCTCAAGTTATTAATATTTATATCTAAGGACTAGTAGCTCTGATACCAATTTTTAGGAATAAAATTCCACAAGCACAACTGAGAGAGGGGGTGAATCATTTATGATACAAAATATTAAACTTTATACTTTATAAACCAAAAATTCAATGTAAAAGATAACATAGTAATTGCCAACACAATAACACAATACTTTTTGTCGAGGAAACCTTGTTAAAGGTGAAACCCTGGAGGGAATTAGCACCCATAAATGATGTACTGAAAGTATAATATCTTTGTTAAAATACTTAGCCATGTTAGGAGCTTATTAAAACATTACAGTACATAGTCCTTGTTAGAGGACAGACCCTGTTAGGAGTCAAGAGTAATAGTGGGCTCACTGCCTAGGAAAACTTCCCAAATAAGGTTAAAGCCACCCGCAAGGATTAACAATCTGAACAAGTGTATATATAAAATATACAATTTAGTGAACTGTTTGATAGAAACTATTTTTGCTTGTTCAGTTCTAATGAAGTATTATAATTGCTTACTTTGCTCTACATCCAACAATCAATCAAGCTTTGTAGCTTCCACACTTCTCTATCTTTCAATTACCTTTTCATTACACATACATCTTTTCAAAAGAAAAGATCTCTCATATATACCCTATTACAATAATTGATTAGGTCGGCCAATTAAGCTTTCCCAATATATAAATAATTATTTAACCCCTTAATAAAATACACAAGGTATCTAAAACAATTAAACATCAGTTACAATACATCAAATATACTCCAAGATCTGCAATCCATGCTCACAATTCATAATACATGCTACATTTCTGAAATTGGCCCCAAATAGGTCTCCTCCAGAATACACGCCATAGCTGACATCACCAACATGATCATGCCAATCAATAAACAATGAGCATTCCTCAATCTATCTTATGTCATCCCTTAAGCTCGCATACTCTAAAACATCTTCACCTATAAGATGTACCCAAAACATAGAGACCTTCTCTACCAAGCATCACTGTCACAGTCCATAAACTAGTCTTCACTAAAACATCTGTAACACCACCAATATGCAATATTAGGCCAAGCAACCTTAGGAATAAGGTACTCACACATTCTTCTCCATATCCTTATCTTCGATCATTTTGAATCATTTGTACAGTGTCTATACTCTTCTATCAATCATCATACAATAGTAATAACCAAATTGTTCTGACCACATAAACATATGTTGACATCAATGACAAAACATGAATATCAACAACATCAATAGTACCTAAACAATCTGATATCATCCAAAAAATCCCCCCCACCATAGCCCTTCCCTTCGAAGGGAGGGAATGGGGGAGCGCTCGCCCCCTAGTGGCCAAGGTTGTTGGTCTATGGTAGTTCTGCCATCCTGCGCCTCTGTCGTTGTGGGTCTTAAAATCGCAGCCTGCCCAAACACAATCGCCGCCCTCTACAACAAATCAGTACCCTCCTACATTTTAAAACAAAGATTGACATATGTATATATAAATACACACACACACACACAGATACATATGTGTGTGTGTGTGTGTGAATATATATATGTATTAACCCTTTGTTAGCGTAATTAATTATTTTACTTATTAATTAAATCATTATTGATTTAATTATTAAGTCACTCATTATCTCTAGTTCACTTAAGCTAAACTTTAGGCATCTAATAATTAATTCTTTATTAATTATTATCATGCAACCTAGTTTTCTCCACCTAAAAATAAGTAAAACTAGGTTGCATCCACTAAGATCCACAACATGAAAAATAACGTGTTACAAAAGAAAATCTTGGAGACAAAACTCAGAATGATCTGAAAGAAAAAAAATATTCATTCAGAGAGGGAATAATAAAAAAAAAGAGATCAATAAAAGGTGGCATTTGTATTTAGAATTTGAGGATGATGTAAACTAAAGAAATCTGTAAAAATAGGTTAAGTTTATGTCTATAATTTTTTTTAAAAATTTTGAACAAGAATGTACATAGTTTTTTAATTTTTGAAGTCTATTTTTCCATTGCTAAAAACTGTTGAAAATCTGGGGTCTAGTTCCCTCCAAACAAGTATATGCAAATAATCTATTTTTCCTCTAATTTGAAAATATGTTATAGATAAAATATATAGCTAGTGTAGAAAAGAAGAAAGATTGGTTTTCAATGTATATTTTCACCGTTATAACTGTTCAAAGTTGAACTTATCTAAAATCGATAGTTTCATCTCCCTCCAAATTTCCCCTATCGAATCTACACAATTTAGAAAAAAAATTACATATTCTTGAAGAAGACTCTCTCCTCTAGTGTTAAATATAAATTTTAATTTTTTTTTATATGATTTACTATTTATTTATTTATTTGAAGCAACATCTTCTCGAATGTTAAAATACCTACTTGTTGTATTTTGAAATTATAATATATTAGATCTAATCAAAATATTATAAACTTTATATGATAATAATCTTGACTCTGAGCTCTACAAAAGGGTATTTTATATATTTTTTTAAAAATATCATTAAAAATAGTAGGGGTTATTGAAACATCAATTTTCTGAAATAATTTTATTTCTTTGGTAATTGGTATAAAACATTCATTTAATAGACATTTCCAATTGGGAAAGTTTAACCACTTATCTAGCTTAGCTAGAATGAATCTAGCTAGACCATATGTTTGACAAAAATTAATTTTTATTTAGAAATACTCAAATTTAGTTGTGCTGATAAGTGGTCCTGAAATGTGACACAGCTTTGTGCTTTTACCAAGCCTGTCATGCAACACAGGAATACGATGGATGAGGCCATGGGTGTGCTTTCTCTACATGTTTCAGATAGTTTTCTCTTCCATCTTGATGTGTGTGATACCCCTCTTGATATATGGGAGAATTTTCAGACTCTCTTTGGCACAGTCAATAAGTTTAGGGCACTTCAGATTGAGGTAGAATTGATAGCTTTGGGTCCTAAGACATTTTCTTCCATTTAGGACTTATTTATGAAATTCAAATCTATTAGATCTATCTTCCAAGGGTGTGGAAATAATAAGATAGACACCGAGTGAATTTACCTGATTCTTTCTAAGCTTCGTGGTCCCTTTCAGATATTTTCTTCTACCTTCCATTCCACCATATATTCTCTGGGTATGCGATTTACCATGCCTACATTTGATATATTTTGTGATCATTTGACTCATGAGTAGGAAAAGCTATCTCAGCTTGAATCTCTCATAGGATCACATAACCATGCATTGGTAGCTCACCCATCTTCAAGGAAGTAGGAGCATAAGTTACAAACCACAAAGTCAAGGAATGATTGTAGTTCTCAACACTCCTTTGTCCCATCTCCTCCTAAAAAGGGAAAATCAAAGATAGAAAGACCTGAGTGTGCTTATTGTAAAAATTCCAATCATGATGAGTCTCATTGTTATGAGAAGAAGATAGATGGATATGCAAAACAAATTTATGATGTGAAAGCTCTTCTTCAGAAGAGCAACATTGATATTCCTTCTTCTCCTTCTCATGGGTCTTCTTCCTCATCATCATTCTAGTCAGATGGATGGGGAAATGGAAAGGACCATGCATTATGTACAACCGCTATTCCACACTCTTCTAGATGGCTACTAGATTCAAGTGCTTCACACCATATGGCATATTCTTTGGATTTATTCATGTCTTTTGAGGATTATCCTACCCCCATACATTTTGATGGGGAATACTACTATTATGACTGTATGTGGGAAAATATTTATTGATATTGATGGTGGTGCATTCCATGATGTACTATGTGTTCCATTTTTGTCCTCTAACCTTCTCTCTATCTATCAGATTACTCACAGTGGGATAGGGAAGATAGTTGAGTTTACTCCAAGTTTAGTACACATTAGAGATAGTAAGACGGGAAATATTGTTGCAATGGGGATAGCTAATCATTCTTCCCACTTGTACTCCTCTCGTTTTGGTCCACCATCTCCACTTTCAGAGAAAATCTCTCCTTTTTCACAAGAGCTTATTAAGGTGAGGTTGGGTCACTTGAACTTATGTGTAGTTCCTAAGATTAGTATTCTGACTCCTACACCTCCACCTCATGTTGAGTTTACATATGTTCATCAAGATTCATCTTCATCTTTTCCAGACATTATCTCTCCATGCATCGAGCCGCCTGCTATAATTGTTTAGGACATATTCAAGGATATTCATCTCCTCTTAGATGATAGATTTAGCACCTCTATTGGCCCAACTTCATTAGAGTATCTATTATAGGAGTTTCATGTGTTCTCTTTTGAGCATCATCTAGGCCTTCCAGTTTCTCCTCACATTTAGGGGTTTCCTCTTCTTCATCTAGCACCTTTGTTTCTTTTGTAGTGGAGCCACATTGGTCTAATCACTGACATAGGGATTCTATCATTGTGGGGGCTTTGAAGCCTTGATCCTCTCTCATGGGGGGGGGGGTTGATTATACTTATGGTTTTGAGAGAGTCTCTTGAGTCATTGCATTTCTACATGTTTTTTCCATCTCTTTTTGGAGTAGAGTTTTTCCCATGTGGTTTTCTCTATTTCTCCACGTTTTAGAGATTTGGTTGTGATTGGGTACCTGATTAGGCCTTGTTGTCAAGACCCAAGTTTCCTGATTTTAGTTGTTGTTTTTCTGGGTTTTAGCTTCTCCCTAAATTTATCTTAAGGGGGGTGTTAGAGTAATTTGTTGTTTTAGTTATTAATTAAATCATTATGATTTAATTATTGATTAACTCATTATCTCTAGTTCACTTAAGCTAAACTTTAGGCATCTAATAATTAATTCTTTATTAATTATTATCATGCAACCTAGGTTTCTCCACCTTCTGGTGTTCGATCTCCTTTATAAGGATTGATCTCTTTGTATTCTATTTTCCCTCTCTGAATGAATGTTTTGTCTTTCACATCATTCTAATTTTTGGCTCCAAGCTTTGCTTTTGTAACGGGTTATTTTTCATGCAGTGGATCTTGGTGGTTGAATTCTATGAATTCTAAAACCCTTCCGCCATGAAAGTCCACCATTAAACCTACACATTTATAAAATAAAATATTTAGGGTTTGGGAGAAGTTTGAGAGAAAAAAGAAGATGCGAATGAAGTGGGTTTCCCATTTGGAGGTTAAGTTTTCAATCCTAGCCCTAGTTTTGAAATTAGGGTTAGGGTATGACTTTCTGTGCCAACTTCAAAAGAGAATAAATTTAAACTCTATTTTAAACTTGCCTATGTGATTCAATTTTTAAAACATTTTTGTATCAGGTGACTTTAGTGGGTTTTCAAATTGAGATTGAAAATTTTTAAGGGTGAAACTATTTTGAATCCAATGCGTTCTAAATGGTTAGAGAATTATTAAAAATATCATATAACTTGAAGATTTTTAATAATGATTAAAATAACATGGCTTAATTAATATTAACATAAATAGTTGTTTCACTCAATTTTGATAATGAAGGATATTAGCAAAAGATATTAAAACAAAAAATAAAATTATGATTATATCAATGAACTATAATTATAATTATAATTACATTGAACTATAATATTAGTAAGAAATGTAAAAGCAAGGTTAGAATTTGATACGTTAATATAGTGACTCTTAATTGAAATTAGTAGAGTTTGAATTTAATATTGGCTTTATTAATACATTTAACTAAATTTTGTATTATAATAATTAGATTGATAAGTTATTATGAGGATTATATATTAATATTATATAATTTAATTCCAATGATAACGATGATTAATAAAAGGGGTATGGTCAATTAGTTGTAATAATGAGAGTTAAGTAGGAATATAATATTGAGCTGAGTTGATAAACTTAATTACAGATAAATTATATAGTTAGTTAATCTATAGGAAGTTCAAGGTCATTATAGTCGAATAATATAATGGAGTGTTTAAGGGAAACCTTTTAATTTAAGTGATGAGATTTTTTAGTAATGGTATTAGGATTGACAATCATATTAAATTATTACATTAGATAGAATATAGTCAGATTAGTAATCCATATTATAATAACCAGTCGACTTATACGTAATAAAGTTTATTATATATAAATAAGTTGTAATTGTAATCGCCCCAATATGGTCTACTCTAACTAGAGACCATATTTTCCCTAAATGTGATCAGACCCCTAATTATCTCAATCTAACTATTCAATTATTGGCATAATTAATTAAAATCAATTTAATTTCCTAAAATCAAAGTGATTTCATCACTAACTCACATTAATTACCTTGGCCTGTTTAAATCAAATCAACCCAATTAAATCCTTGGCTAAAGTAATTAATTAAAATAAATTAAATAAACTCTCTTATTACAACTCATCACTTGCACATGGAAAGTCAATCCATGAACCAATGAGAGTTCACTCACATGGATCACTCACATGGATCACCAAATATTCAATCCTCACCTCTCTTCACAAGTTGATCTTCGCCACTCATTCCTCAAAGTCTTTTATAAATGGATTGAATTTTGAGCGTAATTGGCCCTTAATCTTAGAATATTGAATACACTCTTATGTTGTCCTAATTCTTAGAATTTCAATTATACTGTTATGCTATCAATTTGGTTTCATGATCTCACATACATTATTAGATAATCTTCATTTTGTGCTTCAATTGAATCCTTTGCATCATTTTAAGCATGAATTGCATGATATTTAGCTTCATTTCTCAATTGAATCTTCCATTCTAGGACTGAATGTGTCACTAATTTAATGCATAATCTGAGGGAAATTATAGATTAAATCATACTCTTCTTAGATAGGAAGCAATATATCAATTTTTATAGTTTTCTTATGCTTTTCATTTGATCTTCATATTTCTAACCATTGATGAAATGACATGTTGAGGTTTTGTGTTGCAACTTGCAAGTACAATATTCACACACATAATAATAAATGAATTTACGACATTATTATGATTAGATTAAATGAAATTTTAATGACACTATTGCTATGCCTTTAGTAAGATACATATATTATTGGTTCATTAAGGATTAAATGCGGGTTTACATAAGGATCCAACATAACCATAATTAAGAATGGTAATTTACTAATTTTCATCTATCTATGAAATGGGATTTTAAAGCCAAATTTTAATGGAGATAATTAAATGCAATAATATTCTTATCAAAGTGTCATTAAACCTTAGGAAAAGGGGTAATTTAATTAATTTTATTGAAAGCATTTAGATCTTGTAAATAACTTCATTTAATAATAATAAATCTGATTTAGATATTTAAACCTAATTAAGCATTGTCAATTAGTGAGCTACTATTAGCAATAATAGTCCACCAGTACAACTAAGAGGGGGGTGAACCAGTTGTATGCCTAATATTCTAAAATTTAACCTTTAATAATAACAAGATAAATGAAATTATGAACACATTAACAAAAACACTATAACAAAATCATTTGTTGTCAATGAAACCCTATTAAGTAGAGAAACAAATCCCGATGGGAATCAGCACCAACAAATAATGCACTGAAAGTATAGTATCCATGTTAGGAGATTTATCCCTAATAGGAGCTGATTATTACATATAGTACATAGTCCTTGTTAAAGGACAGACCTTTTTAGGATTCAAGAGTAACAACAGGCTCACTTCCTAAAGAAGGTTAAATCCACCTTCAAGACTGACTTTCTGAGATACATATATATATATAAAGATATTACATCTAGTGAATTGACTGATAGAAAATATCTTTTCTTAAACAGTTGCAATGAAGTTCATCAATCACAATCTCTACTCTACATCCAAAAAAATTCACAAATACAAGCTCGCAACTTCCACATTCCTTGTCCACACTCTTCACCAAGAAAACAACTCTCATTTATACAAGTTTACAAATAAATAATTAGGTCAACTAATTAAGACTTCCTCAATGCACAAATAATTAAATAACCCTTTTCTAATATACACATGGTACCTTTAACAATTAATCATCAATTATAATTCATCAAATATAGTCCAACATCTGAAATCTACGCTCGTCATCCATAATATACGCTACATCTCTGAAGTCGGCCCCAAAAAAGTCTTCTCTAGAACACACGCCACAGCTAACATCACCAAGAGTCTTGCAATCCAATAATCATAATAAACATTCCTCAACATGTCTTCTTGCATTCCTCAAGCTCGTATAACATGAAACATGATCACACCTAAGTTATCTCAGAAAACTCAAAGACTAACTTTGTCACAATTCTCTGTCATTGTTCTGCAAATAGTCTTTACCAAAACTGATGTAACTCAAACAAATAGAAACATAAACGCACACAACCTTAGATATAAGATCCCAGCTTGTCCCTTAATATATATTTGTGCTTTCATACTTTGATAGTGTGTACAGTGTTCGCACATGACTATCAGTCTCGCCTATTCCTGAAACAACCAGTCTGACTGAGACTTCAACTAAACATATGTTGACATAAATGACAAAAAATGAATACCAACAACTCCAACATAAGCCAATTCCAATAATATCCCCCTTTGGCATTGATGGAAACACATAAGAAAATCAAGAAATCCAAAAGTACCATTCTCAATACAATCTTCTAAATATCCTCTTCACGACCCTCCCTAAAAAAGTAGTAGCATTTTCCATTGAATCTCTCCCCCTTTTAAATCAATGGAAAAGGGTACCATAGCACTGTCTCTGACCATCTTCCCTCTGCAAGGTGTATCTTTTTCAAATCTTCATGTCTGCAAAAACCAGGTGCATAAACACCCAAATGTGTTCTATTTTGTTCATGTGATCACTCCCCCTAAGGAGTGGATCCATACATCAAGTCTAGGAAATGATATAACTTTGAGGTTTTCTGGACTAATGCATTTCTGTATTAGTTAGTTTTTTCAAGGAGGGGCTCTCACCCCAAGCATACCTCTGAGATACTCAAAGGAATCCTTTGGCAAAGGTTTTTTAAATATATCTACAATTTGTTCCTTTGTGTTGATATACTTTAATCTAATATCCTTCTCTACAACCTTGTATCTCAAGAAATGATACTTAATTGAAATATGTTTAGTCTTTGAATGCATAATTGGATTCTTTGACATATTCACTATGTCATTGTTATCACAATGAATAACCACTGGGTCTTCAAAATTTATCCCAATGTCCTTCAGCATCTGCTTCAACCAAACAATTTGTGTGCAATTTGTAGGAGCAGCAACATACTCTGATTTAGTAGTAGACTGAGCTATGCATTCCTTCTTTTTACTTAACCAGGAAACCAGTATTTTCCCAAGAAAAATTCACCACCACTTGTACTATTTATGTCATTAACACATCCTACCCATTCAGCATTAGTATAAGCATGAAAAACAAAATCATCTTATTTATCATACCATAAGCAATATTCCAGTATCCCTTTCAGATATCTAAATATTTTCTTTACTATAGAAAGATGACTCTCTTTTGTATTTTCTTGATATCTTTCCACAATTCCAACTACATTAGCAATATCTGGGTTGGTGTGAGTTAGATATTGTAAGCCTCCAATCATAGATCTGTACTTGGTCTAAAAAACACTTTGAGATTCATCAGTAGTAGTAAGCTTGTAAATAGGAACCATAGGTGTTCCAACAGGTTTACACTCTTCCATTCCAAACTTCTTCAACATTTCCTTAAGATACTTGGTTTGAGAAATAAAAATACCATCCTTGTTCTGATTGATTTGTAATCCAAGAAAAAATTTCATTTCACCAATCATTGACATCGCAAATTCATTTTTTATTTCATCATTACCTCCAAAAATGATATCATCTACAAAAACTTCAATTATTAAGATTCCATCTTCATAATATCTTAAGTATAAATTATTGTCTGCATTACCTTTTCTAAAACTAAGATGAAATAAATACATGTCCAATCTATCATACTATACTCTAGGTGCTTGTTTCAGTCCATACAAAACCTTCTTTAATTTTCAAACCATGTCCTCATTATCTGTCAAAAGAAACCCATTAGGTTTCTCAATATACACTTCTTCTTCTAGTTCTCCATTCATAAATGTAGCTTTCGCATCCATGTGATACACTTTAAAGTCTCTATGCAGCATAATAAATAAATAATCTCACTACCTCAAGCCTAGAAAAAGGAGCAATTTTTTCTTCCAATTCTATGCCTTCTTGTTGCGAGTAGCATTTACAAACCAGTCTTGCATTATTCCTTACAACCTTTCCTTCTTCATTCATTTTGTTTTTAAAACCCCATTTAGTCCCTATAACATTATTATCCTTAGGTCTAGGAACAGATTCCTAAGTGTTATTTTTCTTTATCTATTCCAATTCTTTCTTCATTGCTTTAGTCCAAGATTCATCTCTACATGCCTCATCATTAGTTTTTGGTTATACTTTATAAATCAAACAAATCTCATTTCTTAAGCTAGATCTTGTCATCATGCCTCTATTTTCGTTGCCAATAATTTGATTTTTGGGATGGTTTTTCTTAACATAATTGGTGTCTTAGGAATTTTAGTAGAATCATTTGAATTATTCAAAATTTTAGACATACCTCAATCTCATGATCTACATCAAAAGGTTCTTCTTGATTCACAGTATCCTCCCTATTCTCTGAATTTTGGCTATAGTCATATATTCTTTATTGAATTTGAAACTTCTCATCAATCCTTACAATAGAACTTTTAATTATCTTCCTCAATCTTAGATTGAAACATTTATAATATTTTCTCTTAGTGGAATAACCAAGGAAGATCCCCTCGTCACTTCTAGCATCAAAATTTCCTATCTCAACTTCCCTTTTGATATAGCATTTGCTACCAAATATTTTGAAATATTTCACAGTAGGAGCATGATTAAACCATAGTTCATAAGGAGTCTTATTAGTATCTTCTCTAATCTAAATTCTATTCAAAGTGTAAACTCTAGTACCATCATCTTCTCTCCAATGAACATGTGACACATTTCCTTCAAGCAACATAATTAGGGAAGCATCTAATATAGTTTTATTTCTTCACTCTGCAATCCCATTTTGTTGTGTTGTCCTGGGAGTGCATGTTTGTCTGTATATTCCATTCTCTTCATAATAAGTATTGTACATATCTAAAGCAAAATCTTTACCTCTATCTGACCTTAAACATTTTATCTTCAAACTTGATTCATTCTCAACTTTTTATTTGAAAATCTTAAACTTATCAAAAGCCTGAGATTTCTCTCTAAGAAATAAAACCCACATCATCCTAGAAAATTCATCAACAAAAAGTAAGAAATACCTTTCACCATACTAATATCTTGTTCTTATAAGACCACATAGGTCTGTATGCACCAAATCCAACTTCCCTTTTGCTAAGTAAGATTTTCTTTTAAAACTGCTTCTACTTTTCTTCCCCATCGCACATTCTCTACACAATATTAGAAGGTTTCTTGATATTTGGTAGATCTCTAAAAGCATTTGTCATACTTGCTTTCACAATATTATCAAAATTTATATGATAGAATTTTTATTTCATAACTAATTGTCATCAATATTCACAACAAAAGAATAACCTTATGTAGTATTCATCTCAAATATATTACCTCTTGATTTACTACCTAATGTAATCGAATATCTTGTCTGACTTCTGATAGAACATTTCCCATCATTGAAATTCAAATGATAACCCTTGTCTACAAGTTGTCCATTATTCAAAAAGTTAGGATTAAGTCCATCAATAAGAAATACATTATCAGTATTAGATTTACCATCAAGAGAAATTTATCCCACTCCATTGATAAACTTAGGAGTATTATAAGTAAATATGACTACACCACCATCATATTAAGTTAACTGAACAAGATTATTTATATCATTAGTCATATGATGTGAACAACCACTGTCTATGATTCATTCAAATTTATTTTCAACATGTGAAACTAGGGCTTTCTCATCATGAATAAGTTCACCATCTTTAATAGAAACATATCCAATTTCATCATAATACACAACATCATCATTAGACACACCTTCACTAGCATAGTAAGATTCCTTATCCTTGGAGTAATTAGGTGTATGAAACTTATGGCTATGTTTAGGAGCCCTTGTAGGACATCTAGAAGTAAAATGACCTATCTTATTGCATGAAAAACATTTCAGAGGTAGATTTCCTTCAAACTTACCCTTGCCTCTCTTTTATCTTCTTGCAATCAAGGCCACAATTTCATCTATCTTTCTCTATTCTTCCTATATCTTCTCCCTATCATCATCATATTAACCAACCTCTTCTTGCAAAATAATTTTTCTGGTGCTCACAAGACCTGAAAAACTCTTTATGTTGTTATGCAAGGTCGCCTTCAATGTTTATTCAGCCTTAGGTAATGACTCTCCAACCTCTACGGCCTCAAAGGTAGTTAACTTCACAATCAACATCTCTATTTTGAATTTTTTTGTCAGAGGTATGATCTCCTCTATAACTTGTACTTTAGTTTTGTAAACAAGTGTCAAAGATCTAAGAATCTTTGTGATCACTTCTTCTTCACTATAGGTGCCTCCAGAGTTTCTAATACCTATAACAACCTTAGTAACCCTCTATACATACACTATGACATTCTCATCATCTCTCATTTTTAGGATTTCCATCTTTGTCTTCCAGTTCTACAACTTTGTCTGCTTAGTAAACTTATCTCCTTCACATAGTGCTTCTAATCTTGATCAAATTTTATGTGCAGAATACAAATATGTAACCTCTGTAAATTCACCTTAAGAGAGCACACTAATCAGTGCTTCTCTTGCAACCATGTTACAAGAAAACAACTTATTTTCATTGTCAGTAGCTTTATCTAATTCATCTTTAGTCTTGACCCACTTATCTTTCTTTGTTCTCATCTTGTTCTTCCAACTGTCAAAGTTTTTAGGGTCAAACTTTGGACTTTCATTCCTATAGAATGTCATCTTCAGGATCAAATCAATTTGTTAATCTTTCTCTCAAAGGACCAAAATATTTGATGCCAATTATTAGCATGGCTACTAGATTCAGGTGCTTCAAACCATATAGCATATTCTTGGGATTTATTCATGTCTTTTGAGGATTATCCTACCCCCACACATTTTGTTGAGGAATAACACTATTATGACTGTATGTGGGAAAATTCCTATTGATATTGATGATGGTTCATTCCATGATGTACTATGTGTTCCATTTTTGTCCTCTAACCTTCTCTCTATCTATCGGATTACTCACAGTGGGATAGGGAAGATAGTTGAGTTTACTCCAAATTTAGTACACATCAGAGACGATGAGACAAGAAATATTGTTGCAACAAGGACAGTTGAACATTCTTCCCGCTTGTACTCCTCTCATTTTGGTCCACCATCTCCACTATCAGAGAAAAACTCTCCTTTTTCACAAGAGCCTATTAAGATGAGGTTGGGTCACTTGAACTTATGTGTAGTTCCTAAGATCAGTATTCTGAATCCCACACCTCCACCTCATGTTGAGTTTGCATATGTTCATCAGGATTCCTCTTCAGCTTTTCCAAACATTATCTCTCCATGCATCGAGCCACCTAATGCAATTGTTTAGCACATATTTGAGGATATTCATCTCCTCTTAGATTATAGATTCAGCACCTCTATTGGCCCACCTTCATTGTAAATTCCATTATAGGAGTTTCATGTGTTCTCTTTTGAGCATCATTTAGGCCTTCCAGTTTCTCCTCACATTCAGGGGTTTCCTCTTCTTCATCTAGTGCCTTTGTTTCTTCCATAGTGCAGCCACATTGGTTTGATCACTGACATGGGGATTCTATCATTCTAGGGGTCTTTGAAGCCTTGATCCTCTCTCATGGGGGCAGGGGGGTTGGTTATACTTATGGTTTTGAGAGAGTCTCTTGATCCATTGCATTTTTACATGCTTTTTCCATCTCTTTTTGGAGTAGAGTTTGTCCCATGTGGTTTTCTCTATTTCTCCACTTTATAGAGAATTGGTTGTGATTGGGTACCTGATCAGGCCTTGTTGCCGGGACCAAATCTTCCTAATTTTAGTAGTTTTTTCTAGGTTTTAGCTTCTCCCTAAATTTATCTTAAGGGGGTGTTAGAGTAATTAGTTATTTTACTTATTAATTAAATCATTATTAATTTAATTATTAAGTCACTCATTATCTCTAGTTCACTTAAGCTAAACTTTAGGCATCTAATAATTAATTCTTTATTAATTATTATCATGCAACCTAGGTTTCTCCACTTTCTAGTGTTCGATCTCCTTTATAAGGATTAATCTCTTTGTATTTTATTTTCCCTCTCTGAATGAATGTTTTGTGTTTCACATCATTCTGAGTTTTGGCTCCAAGCTTTGCTTTTGTAACAGGTTATTTTGCATGTAGTAGATCTTGGTGGTTGAATTCTATGAATTCTAAAACCCTTCTACCACAAAAGTCCACCATTAAACCTACACATTTATAAAATAATAGAACTAGGGTTTGGGAGAAGTTTGAGAGAGAAAAGAAGATGGGAATGAAGTGGGTTTCCCATTTGGAGGTTGATTTTTCAACCCTAGCCCTAATTTTGAAATTAGGGTTAGGGTATGAATTTTTGGGCCAACTTTGAAAGAGAATAAATTTAAACTCTATTTTAAAATTGCCTATGTGATTCAATTTTTAAAACATTTTAGTATCAGGTGACTTTAGTGGGTTTTCAAATTGAGATTGAAAATTTTAAAGGGTGAAACTATTTTGAATCCAATGCGTTCTAAATGGTTAGAGAATTATTAAAAATATCATATAACTTGAAGATTTTTAATAACGATTAAAATATCATGGCTTAATTAATATTAACATAAATGGTTGTTTCACTCAATTCCGGTAATGAAGGATATTAGCAAAAGATATTAAAATAGAAAATAAAATTATGATTATATCACTGAACTATAATTATAAGTATAATTACATTGAACTACAATATTAGTAAGAAATGTAAAAGCAAGGTTAGAATTTGATATGTTAATAGAGTGTCTCTTAATTGAAATTAGTAGAGTATAAATTTGATATTGGCTTAATTAATGTGTTTAACTAAATTATGTATTATAATAATTGGATTGATAAGTCATTATGAGGATTATATATTAATAATATATAATTTAATTCCAACGATAACGATGATTAATAAAAGGGGTATGGTCAATTGGTTGTAATAATGAGAGTTAAGTAGGAATATAATATTGAGCTGAGTTGATAAACTTAATTAGAGACAAATTATATAGTTAGTTAATCTATAGGAAGTTCAAGGTCATTATAGTCGAATAATATAATGGAGTGTTTAAGGGAAACCTTTTAATTTATTTAAGTGATGAGATTTTTTAGTAATGGTATTAGGATTGACAATCATATTTAATTATTACATTAGATAGAATATAGTTAGATTAGTAATCCATATTGTAATATAGGTAATAAAGTTAATTGTATATAAAGAAGTTGTAATTGCAATCACCCTAATTTGGTCTACTCTACCTAGAGACCATATTTTCCCTAAATGTGATCATACCCCTAATTATCTCAATCCAACTATTCAATTATTGGCATAATTCATTAAAATCAATTTAATTTCCTAAAATCAAAGTGATTTCATCACTAACTCACATTAATTACCTTGGCCTATTTAAATCAAATCAACCCAATTAAATCCTTGGCTAAATTAATTAATTAAAACTAATTAAATAAACTCTCTTATTACAACTCATCACTTGCACATGGAAACCCAATCCATGAACCAATGAGAGTTCACTCACATTGATCACCAAAGATTCAATCCTCACCTCTCCTCACAAGTTAATCTCCACCACTCATTCCTCAAATTCTTTTATAAAAGCATTGAATTTTGAGCTCAATTGGTCATTAATCTTAGAATATTGAATACACTCTTATGTTGTCCTAATTCTTAGAATTTCAATTATACTTTTATGCTGTCAATTTTGTTTCATGATCTCACATAGCTACATCTTTGAAGTCGGCCCCAAATAAGTCTTCTCTAGAACACACACCATAGCTAACATCACCAAGAGTCTTGAAATCCAATAATCATAATAAGAATTCCTCAACATGTCTTCTTCCATTCCTCAAGCTCACATAACATGAAACATGATCACACCCAAGTTATTCCAAAAAGCTCAAAGACTAACTCTGTCACAATTCTCTGTCATTTTTCTACAAATAGTCTTCACCAAAACAGATGTAACTGAACCAAATAGAAACATAAACTCACATAACCTTAGATATAAGATTCCAGCTTGTCCCTTAATATATATTTTTTCTTTCATCCTTTGATAGTGTGTATAGTGTTTGCACACAACTGTCAGTCTCGCTTGTGCCTAAAACAACCAGTCTGACTGAGACTTCAACTAAACATATGTTGACATAAATGACAAAAAATGAATGCCAACAACTCCAACAGAAGCCAATTCCAATAATATCCCCCTTTGGCATTGATGTAAACACATGAGAAAATCCAGCAATCCAAAAGTACCATTCTCAATAAAATCTTCTCAATATCCTCTTCATGGCTCTCCCTAAAATAGTAGGGCTTTTCCATTGAATCTCTCCCACTTTTACATCAATTTAAAAGGGTACCATAGCACTATCTCTGACCATCTTCCCTCTGCAAGGTGTATCTTTTTCAAATCTTCATGTCTACAAAAACTAGGTGCACAAACACCCAAATGTGTTCTATTTTGTTTATGTGATCACTCCCCCTGAGGAGTGGATCCATACATCAAGTCCAAGAAATGATATAACTCTGAGGTCATCTGGACTAATGCATTTCTGCATCAATTAGTTTTTGCAAGGAGGGGCTCTCACCCCAAGAATACCTTTGAGATATTCAAAGGACTCCTTTGGCAGAGGTTTTTTAAATATATATGCTATTTGTTCCTTTATGTTGATATACTCTAATCTAATATCCTTTTTTGCAACCTTGTCTCTCAAGAAATCATACTTAATTGAAATATATTTAGTCTTTGAATGCATAACTAGATTCTTTGACATATTCACTATGTCATTATTATCAGAATGAATAACCACTGGCTCTTCAAAATTTATCCCAATATCCTTCAGCATCTTCTTCATCCAAAAAATATGTGTGCAATTTGTAGGAGCAGAAACATACTCTGATTTAGTAGTATACTGAGCTATACAATCCTTCTTTTTACTTAACTAGGAAACCAGCCTTTTCCCAAGAAAAATTCACCACCACTTGTACTATTTATGTCATTAACACATCCTACCCAATCAACATCAGTATAAGCATGCAAAACAAAATCATCTGATTTATCGTACCATAAGCCATATTCCAGTATCCCTTTTAGATATCTAAATATTCTCTTTCATCTAGAAAGATGACTCTCTTTAGGATTTTCTTGATATCTTTCCACAATTCCAACTGCATTAGAAATATTTAGGTTGGTGTGAGTTAGATATTTTAAGCCTCCAATCATGGATCTGTACTTGGTCTGAAAAATACTTTGAGATTGATCAGTAGTAGTAAGCTTATAAATAGTAACCACAGGTGTTCCAACAGGTTTACACTCTTCCATTCCAATATTTTTTAACATTTTCTTAAGATAATTGGTTTGAGAAATAAAAATACCATTCTTGTTCTGATTAATTTGTAATCCAAGAAAAAATTTCATTTCACCAATCATTGACATCACAAATTCATTTTGCATTTTCTTAGAGAATTTATTACTCATTTCATCATTACCTCCAAAAATGATATCATCTACAAAAACTTCAACTATTAAGATTCCATCTTCATTAGTTCTTAAGTACTATAAATTATTGTCTGCATTACCTTTTCTAAAACTAAGATGAAATAAATACATGTTCAATCTATCATACTATACTCTAGGTGCTTGTTTTAGTCCATACAAAACCTTCTTTAATTTTCAAAACATGTCCTCATCATCTGCCAAAAGAAACCTATTAAGTTTCTCAATATACACATCTTCTTCTAGTTCTCCATTCATAAATGCATATTTCACATCCATCTGATACACTTTAAAGTCTCTGTGTAGCATAAGAAATAAATAATCTCACTACCTCAAGCCTAGGAAAAGGAGCAATTGTTTCTTCAAATTCTATGCCTTCTTGTTATGAGTAGCCTTTACAAACTAGTCTTGCATTATTCCTTACAACCTTTCCTTACTCATTCATTTTGTTTCTAAAACCCCATTTAGTCCCTATAACATTATTATCCTTAGGTCTAGGAACCAATTCCTAGGTCTTATTTTTCTTTATCTGTTCCAATTATTCATGCATTTCTTTAGTCCAAGATTCATCTCTACATGTCTCATCATTAGTTTTTGGTTATACTTGATAAATCAAACAAATCTCATTTCTTAATCTAGATCTTGTAATCATGCCTCTATTTTCATTGCCAATAATTTGATTTTTGGGATGGTTTTTCTTAACATACTTGGTGTCTTAGGAATTTCAGTAGAATCATTTGAATTATTCAAAATTTTAGACATACCTCAATCTCATGATCTACCTCAAAAGGTTCTTCTTGATTCACAGTATCCTCCCTATTCTCTGAATTTTGGCTATAGTCATATATTCTTTCCTGAATTTGAAACTTCTCATCAATCCTTACAATAGAACTTTTAATTATCTTCCTCAATCTTAGATTGAAACATTTATAAGCTTTTCTCTTAGTGGAATAACCAAGGAAGATCTCCTCATCACTTCTAGCATCAAAATTTCCTATCTCAACTTCCCTTTTGATATAGCATTTGCTACCAAATATTTTGAAA
Source organism: Thuja plicata (assembly GCA_018584345.1). NCBI lineage: Eukaryota > Viridiplantae > Streptophyta > Pinopsida > Cupressales > Cupressaceae > Thuja > Thuja plicata. Next base: position 390,355 of record MU227875.1, on the reverse strand, counting down.
TATTTCATAGTAGGAGCATCATTAAACTATAGTTCATAAGGAGTCTTATTAGTACCTTCTCTAATCTGAATTCTATTCAAAGTGTAAACTGCAATACCAACATCTTCTCTCCAATTAACATGTGACACATTTCCTTCAAGCAACATAGTTTTGGAAGCATCTAATGTAGTTTTTTTTCTTCGCTCTGGAATCCCATTCTATTGTGGTATCCTAGGAGCATATGTTTGTCTGTATATTCCATTATCTTCATAATAAGTATTGTACATATATAAAGTAAACTCTTCACCTCTATCTGACCTTAAACATTTTATCTTCAAACCTGATTCATTCTCAACTTTTTATTTGAAAATATTAAGCTTATCAAAAGCCTGAGATTTCTCTCTAAGAAATGCAACCCACATCATCCTAGAAATTTCATCAAAAAATAGTAAGAAATACCTTTCACCATGCTAATATTGTGTTCTTATAAGATCACATAGGTCTATATGCACCAGATCCAACTTCCCTTTTGCTGAGTAAGATATGCTTTTAAAACTGCTTCTAGTTTTCTTCCCCATCGCACATTATCAGCACAATATTAAAAGGTTTCACAATATTTGGTAGATATCTAAAAGCATTTGTCATACTTGCTTTCACAGTATTATCAAAATTTATGTGATAGAATCTTATATTCCATAACCAACTGTCATCAATATTTGCAACAAAAGAATAAACTTATGTAGTATTCATCTCAAATACATTACCTCTTGACTTACTACCAGATGCGATCAAATCTCTTTTCTGACTTGTGATAGAAAATTTCCCATCATTGAACTTCAAATGATAACCCTTGTCTACAAGTTGTCCAACATTCAAAAAGTTAGGATTAAGTCCATCAATAAGAAATACATTATCAGTATTAGATTTACCATCAAGAGAAATTGATCCCACTCCACTGATAAACTTAGGAGTATTGTAAGAAAATATGACTACACCACCATTATATTAAGTTAACTAAACAATATTATTTATATCACCAATCATATGATGTCAACAACCATTGTTTATGATTCATTCAGATTTATTTTCAATATTTGAAACTAGGGCTTTCTCTTCATGAATAAGTTCACCATCTTTAATAGCAATAAATCCAATTTCATTATAATACACAACATCATCATTAGACACACCTTCACTAGCATAGTAAGATTCATTATCCTTGTTGTAATTATGTTTATGAAACTTATGTTTATGTTAGGATCCCTTTTAGGACATCTAGAAGTAAAATGAGCTATCTTATTGCATGAAAAACATTTCAAAGGTAAATTTCCTTCAAACTTTCCCTTACCTCTCTTTTATCTTCTTGCAATTAGGGATAATATTTCATATTAATTTCTCTCTTCTTCATGTATCTTCTCCCAATCATCATCATATTCACCAATCTCTTCTCACAAAACACTTTTGTTGATGCTCACAAGACCTGATAAAGTCTTTATGTTATTTTGCACAGTCTCCTTCAATGTTGATTCAGCCCTAGGTAATGACTCTACAAGCTCTACGGCCTCAAAGGTAGTTAAATTTGCAATCAACATATTTATGTTGAAGTTTGTCGTCAAAGGTATGATCTCCTCTATAACTTGTACTTTAGTTTTGTAAACAGGTGTCAAAGATCTAAGAATCTTTGCGATCACTTCTTCTTCACTATAGGTGCCTCTAGAGTTTCTAATACCTATAACAACCTTAGTAACCCTCTATACATACACTATGACATTTTCATCATCTCTCATTTTCAGGATTTGCATCTTTGTCTTCCAGTTCTGTAACTTTGTCTTCTTAGTAAAATTATCTCCTTCATATAGTGCTTCTAATCTTGATCAAATTTTATGTGTAGAATACAAATCTATAACCTTTGTGAATTCACCTTAAGAGAGCATGCTAATCAGTGCTTCTCTTGCAACCATGTTACAAGAAAATAACTTATTTTCATCACCAATAGCTTTATCTAATTTAGCTTTAGTATTGACCGGCTTATATTTCTTTATTCTCATCTTGTTCTTCCATCTGCCAAAGTTTTCAGGGTCAAACTTTGGACTTTCCTTCCTATAGAATGTCATCTTCAGTATCAAATCAATTTGCTAAGCTTTCTCTCAAAGGACCAAAATATCTAATGCTAATTATTAGAAATAACAATCCACCAATACAACTGAGAGGGGGGGTGAATCAGTTGTATGCAAAATATTCCAAACTTTAACCTTTAACAATTCACAAGATAAATGCAATTATGAGCACATTAACAACAACACCATAAAAAAACCATTTGTTATCAAGGAAACCCTATTAAGGGAAAAAAAACCGGTGGGAATTAGCACCCACAAATAGGAGCTGAAAGTATAGTATCCATGTTAGGAGATTTAGCCCTGATAGGAGCTGATTATTATATACAATATAGAATCCCTATTAAAGGACAGACCCTGTTAAGAGTCTAGAGTAACAACATGATAACTTC
>MU227875.1:377286-387714 GCA_018584345.1 Thuja plicata | reverse complement strand
AAAAGTTCCAATGAAGTTCATCAATCACAGTCTCTGATCTATATCCAACAGAATTCACAAATATAAGCTCTCAGCTTCCACATTCCTTATCCACACTCTTCACCAAGAAAATAACTCTCATGTATTCAAGTTTACAAATAAATAATTAGTTCAAACAATTAAGACTTCCCCAATGCACAAACAATTACATAAACCATTACGAAGATACACATGGTACTTTTAATAAGTAAAAATCAATTACAATTCATGAAATATATTCCAATGCCCAAAATCTATGCTCGGCATCCATAATATACACTACATCTCTGAAGTTGACCCGAAATAGGTCTTCTCTAGAATACATGCCACAAATGACATCACCAAGAGTCTTCTAATCCAAGAATCATAAAAAATATTCCTCAACATGTCTTTTTCCATTCCCCAAGCTTGCATAACATGAAATGTGATCACACCCAAGTTATCCCAAAAAAATCAGAGACTAACTCTATCACAATTCTTTTTCATAGTTCTGCAAACAGTCTTCACCAAAACTGATGTAACTCAAATAAATACAAACTTAAACTCACATGACCTTAGATATAAGATCCTAGCTTGTCCCTTAATACATATCTGCCCTAGCATCCTCTAATTGTTTGTACAGTGTTCATATATGATTGTTAGTCTCGCATGTGTTTGATACAACCAGTCTGACTGAGACTTCAACTGAACATATGTTGACATCAATGACAAAACATGAATGCCAAAAACTCCAAAAGAAACCAATTCCAACATCTACATAAGGTGACCTTGTCAAGGGATGTTGATACTTTCCCTAATTCTCCTTAACCTCATTCAGTTTCAACTAGATACCTTTAGGAATTCATTAATTCCATCGAAGATATTAACCCTGTAGAGAACATGGTGAATACTTGGATCTTTTCAACTGTAACTTTAGTTAATCAATATGCTTAGAAAAAACAATTCTTGGTATATTTTTTCCCTAAATTTTGGGAATGACATTTTGGTATTAGAGAAAAGGTTCAACACTAGGAACCTTGAAACCGTTATGCTTCACTTAGAAATATTTTACGCTTGGGTAGGAAACCCCTAGATATGCAACTAACATCCAGAAAGTGAACGGGAATGAGGATGTGTCCTTGTGACATGAGAAGATGTAGAGCGAGAGGAAGATGTTTCCAAAGGAGATCAAGGAACCCCTCTTGAACAACCTTTTACCCTCATCCCAGGTTTTAGAGATAGCTCTTCTGAGACATGTAATTGACAGAGCTTTCATATATTAGGATCACAATGTTATATTTCCCAAACATAGGATGTTGTAGATGTCAATGTACACATTGAACAATATGGTGAACTTGAGATGATCTAATGTTTGGGTGTGCTATTGTGGCAATTTTGAGTACTCTTTTGGGACTGACCTAAGTAGCACTTTCTTGGGATGGATGATTCCCCGATGTGATCACCCCTTCAGAGTCTCTTAGAATGGTTGGCTATTGTGTTTCTATAGGTGTATGAGAGCTTAGTGAATAATTTTGAATGTGTTAACAATTGTGGTAGTGATGTCACTTGTTTTATCTTGATTGCTTGTATATTTATGGTGACCCTTGTTGGTTATAGTGTTAAAAATCTTATGAGTGGCTTGCTTTCTTATATGTTTATGTGTGGTTAGTATTGTTTATTGGTTTCCTTGCATGGCTAGAGGGTATACTAATTTAATCCTAATGGGGTGTGATTCACTACACCTAATTCATAATCACATATGTGTGAGCAGTATAAGATGAAACCAAGTTGTACTTGAGCACCTTAAATTTCAGCATTATTATGCTTTTTTCTTAGAAAGTGATGTGTGTACACTTTGGGAATTAATAGAAAGAGATACCTATCAATGTGGAAAAGTTTCTAACTATGGTGGTAGGTCATTCAAGTTAATGATCATTATCTCCAGAGTGCTTGGTAGACTTAATCTATGGGGGGAGGATGTGTTATTGTTGTAGATGTGTGGCATCCTTGTGGGTTACTACTAATTGTGGCATCATGTGTGCCTAGCATCCTTTCCTTGTGACCTCACCTTTATCATGCACTGAGTGCAATGAGGCCCTTGTGTAAGTCAAAATTATCCTTCATTGTGTAGAGTAGAGTTTGCTAACAAAAAACCTTAGAGTTCTGCATGGTGTCAAACTGTTGAAGCTGATTTGGGGCTTGTATAGTAAGTTGTACCTCATTGGTAGAAAGAACCCTTGTGATTGTTATTAGACCCTTTTTATAATGATGAGCACCCCCTATTAGAGTTTGTGACTTATGTTTTAACCTTGTGATGATCCTTTGGCATAGGGTTTAAGGTGGTAATATCTTGCCTAATGGAAAGTATTGCATGTGTGTGAAAGATAAAGGAAACTTGTAATGGTATTTATATTGTTGCAATTACTAGAAGTAGAGTAATGCATAGGTGAGGTACATTGCTTGATAGATGAGTATTGGGTATGTGCCTTAAGGTTACTAAGTGGTGTTATCCTAAGAATCCTCAGTGGATACTCCCTCTTATGTGTCTAATTTCAGTTGCATTGTTCTGTGAATGACTTTCTTGATTTGTTTATTTTCTTGGTGGAACTTTCCACATGTTGTGTCGGCTAGCATATTTTAGGCATTTCTTTTGATTGGAATTAGTCACCGAATTATGTATCTATTTCTTTCTGACAGTTGTCACATTGGATTTATTGTTGAAATGAGCTCACTTTGAAAATTACTGTTGAAATTTATAATTTCCCCATTGGGACTTTTACTTTTGATCATAGTGACTGTTCTGAATGTTTTCTTATACAGGTCATTCCTATGTTTTGTGACTCTATCAGGTCCAATTTGGGCCACTGATAGTGTGTATAAGGGAGAACACCAAAGAGAACATACTATTTTGTCTTGTCGAGTAATACTAAACTTGTGGGATAGGATCTCAACTCTATTTTAATGATGTAGCAGGGTTGTTAATTCTTTTAAAATTAAAAGGGAGTACCAATCAATGATAATGTTAAGGCATGGTGGCATAAGTTATTCCAGACATACGGATTGAAAATTGGAATTGTATGGGGGTTTTTTAACCGCATTATGTGTTTTTTTAGTATGTAACATGAAAGAAGGACTCTAGTGGCATGATTATTACAATTAAAGGATAATTGGATGACTCAATAACCTCTTTATGTAAATATTTGAATTGGTACAAAAATGTTGCTCCAGGTGATAACCTTGCATATCTTATTCGGTATTGGTCAGACATTGAAATCTGGCATTAAGCTCTGGCATTCATGCTTAGTGGAAATCATTATTTCCCTTGATGTGAGTTAGGACTTGTGATGTTCCCTTTTCTTAACAATACTATGATAAATAGATGGGAATGATTTAGTATGCTTATGATTTTGGTCCATGTTGTGGGCCTTGGTAATCTTGTAATGATGTAATGATTACACCTGTATCTTCATATATATATGATAAAGTATTGGTTAAGTTTTTTCCCTCTTGGTGAGACTCCAAGGTAGAAAATTTAGAGTCACTAGAGGATTGAATGTTAAGAAACAATCCTAGCTGTGGGCTGATGGGAGAAAAAAATTCTTAGGCATAATTTACACCCTTTTGAGTTGGTGCAAAGATGGGAGTAAGAGGATGTCTTCTTTATGGATCAATTTCCACCTAGCGAAGGGTAAGACTAGGATCTAGTAGGTGAGTGATCATGTTTCCCTAGAATGAATGATCTCTCATCACTCTAGGATCACATTTCTCCTATGTTAGTAATTTTAGAATGATCTCTCATCACTCTAGGATCACATTTCTCATATTCTCTATTTATCCCTTCAAAAGGAAGGATTGTGTTTATGTCCTCTATTTTGGTAAGTACTCTTGTTTCTGAGAGGAAGCCTTATGTTTTTCTATTTTCTTCAGCACCCTTGATTTGGGGATGGTATCCCTTTGAAGAGTGTGATTTGTATAGATAATCGTCACCTTTTTCAAAGGTATGGGTGAGAACATGGTAGTTCCTTACTGATAATCGATGTAAAAAAAATCACAAGTTTCCCAAGTTCTTAGCACTGTGAACAAAGAAGGAAATTGGAGGGAAATGTTCACTATTGGATGCTCCCTAATGAAGTAGTGAGGCTTGGGTTATGTCTTGGGTGGAAGAGATGTTATCGGATGTGTTTTTCTAACTTGTGTTGTTTCCATTATTAATGTCCTTTTGACAGTGTTGATACTCTTTAAGTGTGTGATAAATTCCTCCAACTGATATCTATTTGGATGGTTAGGAATGGATATTTTTTGAGTTGACATGAAGGAAAGAACCAATATGTATACTTGCATTTAGATCAGGTATTATTTCCTCACCTTGGTGTGCTACCTCTGGTTTGATGCATTGGCTTCCAGGAGTAAGCCTACTCCTTAGGGGGATGATGTAGAGCCTCCCTCATTCCCCTTCTATGTTTTACGTGTTGCAAAGTGATAGTTTTTGGTCTGTATGAGACACTTATGGGTTGTAATTTATGGCAACACATCTGATATATTGATCTCTTGGAATGAAGTTCTATTTTGGAGATACAATCTTCAAAATAACTAAGTATAGAAGTAGAAATATAGAGTACAATAGTATTGTCTTGGATAGTGAAGATCAAGTACGAAGTTTTATGACTAGTGATCTTAGAGGGAGATACTATGGAGTATGTATGACCTCCACCTGAGATCTATTTTTTTTGGAGATGATTACAATGAGTTAGAGATATTTGAAGGCATGCGCAGATAGGAGAGCAGCATAATAGATTAGTTGAACAAGTAGCGATGATTTAAGGAGTATGTCAAGGACTCCTCGAAAGATAAGATGGATTATGATTTTGGATAACTTATATTTTGGTTATGTAAGATTGCCGACTTTGTATTTTCTCTTTACATTATTAATTCTATTTTGTATTGAGAGTCGACTATGTAATAATAATTAAAAGAGCCAACTTGATGAAGATATATATATATATATATATATATATATATATATATATATATATGAAGACTTTTTGTAAAGTGAAATGAGGATATGATACAAAAAAGGATATGTATCTATGCGAATAGAAGAGGCAAGGATAGAGGTTGACAAAGATCATTATAGAGCTATGACTGGAACTATCTAAGCATTGAAGATGCTTGTTTTGTTCATTACAGAGAACACTTTGTAACAGAAGCTTTTTTTGTAAGAGTTGTAAGCTTAGTTGGACCCTAACGGGGTGTTGTATACCTTTAATAGGTTTGTATTCCATTAATAAGGAAATGTACTATGTAATATTCAGCTCCTAATAGGGCTAGGTCTCTTAACAAGGAAATTATACTTTAGTTTATGCTTGTGGGTACTATCCCCACCAGTGTTTTCCCTTGGCCAGGGTTTCCTCGACAACAAATTATGGTGTTATGAGTTATGTGGTATTTTTTGTGTTCTTTTCATTTCAGAAAGCTTATGGTTTATTTGGAATTGGTTTAAGTTTAATTTAAAGTGTTGCAATACTGATTAACACCCCCCCCCCCCTCTCANGTTGCAATACTGATTAACCCCCCCCCCCCCCTCTCAGTATTACTCAATCCTAACAATTGGTATCAGAGCTATTTTCCCTTGAAGAGAAAGTCTAACAACTTAAGGGAGACCAAGATGGATTCAGTAAGTTTGGAAGAGAACTTTGAAGAAGCACTTGAAGACCTTGATAGAGAAAAATTTAAAAATGGTGACTTGAGATTCAGTCTAAGAAGAGATGAGGGATTCATTAAGAAATTGAAAGATCAGCTTGAACTTTCTAGAAATCAGAGACAGGATCTTATGGTTTAGATAAAAGAAGATTTATACAATGATAATCTAGATCAGATAAAGCAACTTGAACAAGAGAATGATACTCTGAAGATTAATAATGAATCAATCTCTAAAGAGATTCAGCAAGAAAAGGATGTTAAGAACAAGACTAAAGAAGATTTGAAGAATGCTAATGTTCTGATGGGAAAAATAAAGATTGACCTTGACCATTACAAGAAAAAGTATCTAGAATTGGAGAAATATAATTAGATCATAAAACGTGAACTTTTTGAGACAAAGAAACACATTGAGAAACTTCACATGAGTAGTGACTTGATCGATGAACAAAGAGACAGACAGAAACCTAAAGGTGATATGACTGGTATTGGCTTCAATGAAGCTGAATGTTCTAAGATTCAAGAAGAAAAACCCGATACAAAGACTGATAAAGAGAGACTTATTCTTGAAGAACCTAGAGAATAGATCAGACCTTTCAGAGCTAGATGTTTTGGATGTAACAATTTTGGACACATGAAGAGATATTACAAAGGTAATACCTCTTTCAAATTTTTTTTTGGTTGTTGTTTTAATTACAATATATATGGGAACAAGAAAGTAGAATCAGCAACTAAGATCACATGTTAGAAATGTAATAACCTTGGATACATTGCAAGGAATTGTAAGTTGCAAGTTAATCAGAACAAAAAACCTCCTCTATGCTACAAATGTAACAATCTAGGTCATATAGAAAATTTTTGCAAGTATAATGGAGTAAATAATGGAAGAGTGCCACCTCCTATGGATACAAAGAAGAATGACAGTGATATTGGTAAGAGTCTTGCAAAATACAAGAGTGATTTTGACAATTGTTTCAAGAAATCAGAATATAACAGTAGTGGTGAGATATGGAAAATCAAAGAGTCAAGTGAGATATTGGTTCAGGGAGAGACAATAGATACTACTGGATCTTTTCCTGATGTGAACACATTGACCTAAATGGTTGATCATGGCCTTAGGGAGAGAATTGGATGAAGATATCATAATATATCTAGCCCCTAATTTTGAGGAATAAGCTCCAGCGTGCTTAGTTGTGATATGTGTAGACATCATAGGACTTATATCTAAGAGCCCAACATTGAATGATGCATATTCGGTGATCACGGGATTTGTAATTGACTGGATGGTATACATATTTGTGTATTGGGTAATGTGAATTTTACACTTAAAGATGAATAAAGGACACCTAAGATACATATTTCTTTACCATTTGAAGAGCAGAGATTAGAGAGTATCAGACAATGTAAAAGCTATATTGCATGATCAATCAAAGTTAGAATTCAGAATTCAGAGTGATTAAGGTATTTACATCATCCACTCATATAGAATCTATGGATGAACCTTTGATTTATGATGTTGTAGATCAACCTAGATACAAATTCAAGAAACATCCATTTAAGTCTTGTGAAGTTGACCCTGAAGGAGCATTTTCTCAGACACCACATGACATCTTGAATGTAGAGGATATTAGGGCTTACATTCATTGCAAGTATGAAAAATTGGGTGTTGATGAAATTTCTACTAAAATGGAATACATGACTGATAATGGTAAAATGAGGGATGAATGCAAACACATAGATGACCTAAACATTATGAAAATATTGGATCTATATGAGTTCAGCGAAGATAAATGGTTCAAAATCTTACTTAGCAGAGTTCATGATCAATTCATCTAGATAGGAGAACAATAAAGATATGTAGTAAATTGATTCATGAGATAACTAGGCTAGAAAACATTGGATTTATCCCTGTGGTTAAGAAGAACATAAAGAAACAAGTTGAAACCCTAACACATTCTAAATGGGACAGGCGAGCTATGACAGTGAATGTTATTTTCCTACATGATGTCAGACTAATTGTAATGATACTTGGATACAAATTCTACTATAATAGTAGACCTAATTCAGTTTCTGGAGGATTAATTATGATGGCTTATAGGATGATAAAGGAAAACACTAAGTATAACCTATGTGAAGTTCTTGCACAGCAATTCTTGGAGAATGTAAAGCTAATTAAGAAGGATAAATCTAAGAATTTTAGATTTGGCTCACTCATATTTCATATGTATATCCACATTGAGCACAAGTTTCTAGGCATGCACCCTAGAGCATGGAGAGAAGGGATACCCACTGGTATTCAGACATCATAGATCTACCAAAGACAAAATAGCACATGGGTTGATGGTGAACTATTTGGTATGATCAATATTCTTCGAGGCAAATAAAAGAAAGATTTAGAATTCCTAAAGAGTTAGTTGAGAAATACAAGGATACAATTTGTTTCATGGTTGAAACTAATTGTGTATGCTTTGAGGTATTTGTACCTAGGAAGAAATGTTGCTACCCTATGGGTTATGAAGTCAGTTCAAAAGTTCTAACTATGCAGATTGAACATGTGTTGGCATCTGAAATTGATACATCTGAGGAGAGATGGGTCACATATGGAGAAAAATCAGCTAAAGTCAGAGAAGAGAAGACTAGAGGTATGAGGAAAATAAAATTAGAAAACATTATTGATGACTGTGGAGCTAAGGCAGGTTTGACCAAAGAAGAAATGAAATAAGTAAGGAAGAAGATAGCAGAGAGAACTTCTGGTTTGGCAAGAACTTCTATTGCAGCCCTTCAACCTCTAGAGATTGAGTAGGTAGTTATTCCACCTTCTACAGTAATTGATGTAACCACCCCTTCACCCCCACAGAAGACATCACAGGAAGAGATAGCAAAGAAAGTACCTTGGAGAAACACAAGATTCACTAAACTGAATTAACCTCCTAAGGAATAGAGGATTGAAGGAGAAGAGAAGAAAATTGAAAAAGAGACCACAAGTGGCAAACATGTATGGAAGCCTGATTTGAAGATGTTGGAGAAGAGAGCTATTGAGCAAGAGAAGCTAGTTTTAGTAGAAAAATACTATGATAGGTATGAGGAATCTGATAAACTAGAGATTTAAGACATAGTAGTAAATCATTTACTTATTTTCAAGAAGAATCTACTAGAGATAGATGGAAGTATACCCAAGGAACTATATAGAAAACTGGAGATAAGAAAAAAGCTAGCACTTATTGAAGATGAGGCTATTAGGAATCAATCTATTGATGACATGTTGCTAGTAGTTTTAGTTCAAGAGAGAGAAAGAATATTGGGAGCACTCAAACCCTTGTTGAGAACCAAAGAAAGATTAGTAAAAATTATATGTAGGAAATATAAGGAAGCCCTAGAGGAGAATTAGAAGGAATTATATCAAATTCTTATGAGTGATATTTCTGAGAATACTCCACCTCCTAAACATACTATTCCTATAGCTATAGGAAATGGTGAATGTTTTAAGGTATCTTAGGTAAGTGTTGAGATGAGAAAAGATGTCATGCAACCATATTTCTATGTTTTTGGTCTACTTGTGACCCTTAACACTTCACTTGATGAGAAGGACCCATTTGCAAGAAATATTGACAACACAGTGGCAAATGAAGAGGAAGAATAGAAAGAGAAAGAATAGAAAGTTAAAACTAAACAGAGAAATGAGACAGATGCAACAAAAGATGAATAGGTAAGAGTTTAGGTAAAACATGAACCTGACACATCCACTACTCTATTTTTGGAAAGTAAGGATAAAACCCTTAGTACTGATGTTGACAGTATAGATGAGAATAAATTAATGAGACTATCTTTCATCGCATTCAAAAAAGAAAAATCAAGGTCTATGTATAAAGGAGATAAGAAGACTAAGGTAATCACTAGAGTAGGCAATACTGTGAAAAAACTACTCCCTGTACCTATTGTCTTTCAAGGAAAGGATGGAGCAGAGAATCTGAGTTTGGCACTAGATGACTTTGATAATCACTATGTGTCTTTAGTGAAACTTGTTGGAGAGAAGGTAGAGAAGAAGTTGAAGGAATTTTTCTAGTCTATTTCATGGGACTTGGGCATTCTGAGAACAACTACATAAAAATCCATAATTTTTGTTACACAGAGAAGGATACTATTCAGCTATTGCATGAACCCTATTAGACACATTTAGAATATTGAAGATATTATTACAAAGGACAAGAAATTCTGAACAACATGATGGATAGTTGTGAGACCTCCTCACAATCTGTAATGGAGATGGACAGAGAGGTTACAAGGATTCTTCACAAGTTGAATGTCTTGGATATTGAGAAAGGGAGAGTGATGACAAGATTTGGTTTTCTGAAGAGCTTTATCACTCCTAAGCTATCAATTCTTGAAGCTCGTCTATATGACATGGAGAAGACTGCAAAATATTTGACTAACTCTATACCCATGAAGTTAAAGGGAGAAGAGACATCATCTTATGCACTGAATGGACTAATTCATGTTAGTCAATTATTTCTAGAATCATGGAGTACAGAAGTGAAGATCTAGGGAGATTCCTTTCAAGATATTCTAAAATTGGTGAGAAAGCACTAAATTCTATATTTTTGTAAATTTTTTATGCATATTTTTTATTGTTGTCAAAGGGGGAGAAGAGAAGAAAAATGAATTAAGGATAAAAGAAATATATATATATATATATATATATATATATATATATGTATGTATATATATCTGTATATA
>MU227875.1:353528-376391 GCA_018584345.1 Thuja plicata | reverse complement strand
AAAAATATATATATATATATATATATATATATATATATATATATATATATATATATATATATATGAATACTTTTTCAAAAGTGAAATGAGGATATGATACAAAAAAGGATATGTATGTATGCGAATAGCAGATGCGAGAGTGGAGGTTGATAGAGATCATTATACAGCTATGACAGGAACTATCTAAGCATTGAAGATGCTTGTTTTGTTCATTACTAAGAACACTTTGTAACAGAATTTTTTGTTGTAAGAGTTGTAAGCTCAGTTGGCCCCTAACAGGGTGTTGTATACCTTTAACAGGGTTGTTATTCCTTTAACAAGGAAATGTACTATGTAATATTTAGCTCCTAACATGGACATTATACTTTAGTGCATGCTTGTGGGTACCATCCCCACCAAGGGTTTCCCTTGGCCAGGGTTTCCTCAAAAAAAAAATGGTATTATGAGTTTTCTGTTATTTGTTTGTGTTCTTTTTATTTCAGCAAGCTTATGGTTTATTTGGAATTGGTTTAAGTTTAATTTAAAGTGTTGTAATACTGATTCACCCCCCTCTCAATATTACTCAATCCTAACATTACGCCCCGATGGGTGTGGATTGGATTGATCCTTGTATTTATGACCATGTTTAAACCTTGTGATATTGTACCCTTGGGGTGATCTGTTGCCTACTTGATCTATGATACCTACCTTGGACTTGAGATGCAAGGAGAGGTCATGTTATGTTTTGATATGATTTTTTGAGATGATCTTTTGATGTTGTGATGTTCTTTTGAAGGGATTGTATGTGATTCACTCGATTCAGTTTAGCCTTGTTCTGATTATGAGACTACCACTATAGTTGTGCTTGGTATCTGGAGAGACCATGCCCCGAACATCATAGCAATTATTTTATCTTCGTGATGGACCTAGTATGTGAATTCTTTATATTGATGCATTATGAATTTATACCTTTTTGGATCAGACTAGATTTTGGTGCACTCTATATTTCCCCTTACTCGTGTCGATGATTCTATGATGCATTAAGTTTTATTAGGGCTAATTGGTTTAATTTACTATTATAGCGATGTAGTTGAGTATTGGATTTATGTGTCTTGATTTGAAATAAGGAAATGGAATTCGCAATAGGATGAGTTGTGATTCTAATAATTGTTGGGTGCTTAATCTTCTTTGTAAGAGAACATGAATAAATCAATTGACTTGAGTTGTTATTGTGTATGTAGTGATATTCATTAGATGAGCAATAGGATAAGGCAATTTCGTATTAAATTGGTTAAATTAAATGGTTAAGATGACAATGTTATGCTGAATTATTATTACATGCATTGTGTTGGGTGGAATTAGATTTTATTTTGATGACACAATTGGATTAAACTATATTAGAATATTGTGAATTATGTTCTAAACTAAAATTGATGTTAATTGGGAATTGTATGATGATTTGATGTGTACCTATGTTTTCGTGAGGAAATTGATTTGGGAATATTGTTTTTGATAATTAGTGAATTATGTAAATGCAGTTGCAAAGGATATATGCTTGAATGTTGTCAATTATTTACATTGATTATATGTGTGGTTTTTCCTTGGACTACTTATTTTTGGATCTAGTTGTCCAGGAAATTGACTATGGAAATAAATTGGGGAACCAAGGTTAGACCATTGTGAAATCAGTGAAAGCCAAGGTTACCACTAATAAAGAGACAAAACCTCATCGTAATGTGTTTTATTTTGTAATTGTCTATGCTTAAGTGTATGTTAAATTTTAATTTTTTATTTGTGAATTGTAAAATGTGCAGACACTCAAGTGGATATGCCATATGTCCTTGTTATGTGAATTTGTGTAGTTTTATTTGGAACTTGCATTGTGCATATGTGGAAATGACATGTCCATTTGAGGATTGGATGGAAACCAACCTAGGATATTACCATATAGAATCCCCATGTGTACCTCTTGCTTAGAGAGCTTGAGGTATGGTCATATCACTTAGAATTTGTAGGTGAGTTTAAGGTGGGTTTTTTAGGGGTTAAAAGGACACTTATGGTTGAGTTTGGGTTATTTTTAGGAGGCCCACTTGGTATACCTATAGGTAAGGTTCATTTTTAACCCTAGGAAAACTCATAGTTGACTTGAAGACCCTTCCAAAAGTTGGATTTCCAAGATGGATGAAAATTAACTTTTGGAAGCATGGTCTTGGATAGACAACCCTCTATTAGGATGCAAGTTACTTGTTCCACTTTTTGAGTCAGATTTTCTAAGACCTATTTTTAGAGAACCTTGTAAGGGGGTTTTGGGAAGACCAAACCAATAGGTTTTATACCTTGTTCCAAGTGAATTCTTGGAAATGTGTAGAGCCTTTTTAGGGGAGATCCTCCAAGACTTGGAGTTTGATCACCCACTCTCTATCCTTAGAGACTGCTAGAATTAGAGGATATTTTGGAGAAGAGGAGGGACTTGGAAAAAATGGAAGCTCTCCTTCAACTCTTTCCATAAGCTCTGGTCCAGGTTGGTGGTTTATATTCACTCTTTGTTTCTCATACTTGTTAATATGCAAAAATGTTGTAGTATGGTAGAGTAAGCTTGCTTGTGTGTTGTAATGGAAATTATGGTTGTACTATTGCTGTATTTTGATTTTATTTTGTGATATGTTGTAAGTTTTGTACATGGGAGTATCAAGGCATACTCACCCTTGGGAGGGTAGAGTAACCTTGGGGGTGGAGCGATTTTGGACAGCCCTCGGGTGTAGAGTCTCTCCTCATGGAGGAGAGGGAGAAAACATGGAGTATGGGCTCTATGATGCCATATTTTTGTTTATGCATTGGGGGTCATAAGGGTTGTATTTATGGCTTGTTTCCTTGGGGGTCATAAGGGTTGTGTTAGCACTATTAAAAAAAAATTGGTTCTGGGCATTTTCTTTTGGTTTTTTATTTTTCTTAGGTCTTTCTGCTTAAACCCTTGGTTCATTTCAATGAAAAACCCTAAAACCATAAGTCCTTATGACTTGTTATATTTCCAATTTAATTTTTGAATCACTTAAATGACTTATGTTTCATGTCCTCTAAGTCGTCGGTGGCGGGGCCACTTTATTTCCTAATTCCTAAGTGAAGTTCCCTTTTAATTTTTCCAAAATTTTTATGTCCCTACCATAATTTATGTTTTCCATCTACCAAGAAAGTATATCTTAACCCAAAGTTGGGTGTGTTTCCTCAAACACAAAGATGCCTCTACTTTACTCATCAAGGCATAGCAACAAGGTGTCACATGTCCTTCTCAGATCTTGTGGGGTTAGTATCATTCAGCAGTTAGTGCCCATCTTCATCCACCATCAGATCAAGTATCATCTACGGTTTGCATTATACCTTAATCGGAAACATGCAAGGAAATTATTCTTCAAGGCTTCACAACCGAGTGCCATGTGGAAAGTGTTCAGGCTTACAAAGGTTGTCTCGATGGTGTGGGAGCTTAGTTGGGAGTGTGACTATTGTGTTCAGGGGGATAGTTGGTTATCTTGGCTCGTCTTATCTGGGGATTTTGTTGAGTTAGCTTTCCTCAAGCGCGCATTAAATTTACCAAATTAACTTCAAAAGATAGATCAGGGTTAGAAGTATTCCATCTACCTATAGTTATGCTAAAAATTCAAGACATCAACCATGCTCTAACATACTACACTAAATACTGAAGAAACACAGAACCATCAGCTCATATTTAATCAATAGCGAGGGAAAATAAGGTTGTTAATCTACTTAAAATAGCAGAGTAAGGGACATAAAGAACATACAGCACAAAAGATCATTAATTAGGAGATCAAAATGCTAACAACATCATTGATAGAACCCGTCCTTCTTCATTAACATGTTTCTAGAAAGCACTGGTGCATACAATAATGGTGGCTCCTGGGGAGCATCTGACTATTGAAAGCTTCTAAAAACTAAGGAGCATTGATCTCTAAAACTAAGAACTAAGAAAACCAAAATTCTATTAGCTATGGAATGAAAAATCATCAATTTAGCTGACCCTTGGAATGAGGTCAGAATTGTTATCTATACATAAGTTTACCCTAATCTTAACCTAACTTACTTTACCCTTTGAACAATATAATACAATTTTTGGTGGTTGGTACTACCTACACCATGCTACAAAGACCTCGAGATGGAAAAGGTCTGACATGTCAGAAGAATGAGACAAGAAAGATGGAGTGGAAGAATTGGCCTCAAGAAGAGAGTTGGAGAGAAAGTAGAAGGAATTTGATCCCCTAGGGATCGAGGCTACATGCCTCATTAATGGGAAAGTGTCTCCCTGTCTCTGATGCGCTAGGTGTTATTTTGGAGTGGCACCTTGGGAAGACCACCTGTCAGAACCATCCTCTAAGCTAACGTACCTTGTTGTAGTTACCTATTTTTTGACACTTTTATTAACTATCTGATAGTGACCGGTCAGCTCTAGGAACCAAGACACTGGTCACTAAAAGAATACAAAATTATGGGATCTAAAACTCTGGGATCTGGAAGCTTACGCTCCCAAAGAATGAATAAATACATCTCTTGATAATCATCTCTGGAACCTAGAGAATTTTATTGTTCCTTAGTATCATTGAAGTTCTGCAGGAGCTGGGATCTTCATCGATGTCCTTGAGGCCGTCCTGGCGGTACTTGGCCACATCCACCTATTCGCCCAAATCTAGAACATTTGCCTTTAATTTTGCAGCCATCTTCACCATGTCATGACCTTGGAGAACCATGTGAGTTATCCATGTCATTTTTTATCCATCTATCCCCTCTGAGGATCCATACCAAGACTCTATAGCTCGTTGAACTTTCCCACAACATATTTCTCTAGAGTGCACATTTCAGTGCTAAAGGGATCAGCTCTGAAAACCTTCGAGATGAATGACTTGTACAAATTAAAATAATATTGAAATTCTTGGGATTTGTCATGCAAGGTCCCTACCATTTGCTTCATTAGCCCCAATGTGAGGTCAAGTTTGGAGTGTTGGGTCCCGACAAAGTAAAAAGACTCCTCTCCCAAAATTTTAGCCTCAGAGACAACTTCTTCTCTGATGCCGATGAGTTCTTCCAACTCAGCCTTCCATGCTTCATAATTTTCATTTTCTCCCTCCCAGATGGAGATAGTGGTTTCATCCTGATGTAGGATATTGCTGGCCACATATAAGTCTGGGAGTTTGGATAATAAGAAATGTTGGATGTTTCCCACCTATTTTTTAACCCATTCATCAACTGCCTGGGCCTTTCTTTTCATCACCCTTAGTGAATCTATGTCACCCTGAGGGAGCGGTGCCCCAGATGTGGAGACATCTGGGGGAATGGAATTAATAGGTTGTGCAAGCTCTATTAGAAGCCCCATGAGGTTTGCATTCTTTTCTTTTTCTGCCCTAAATTTTTGGGCCTCCTTTTCATAGTGAGTCTCCACTGCCTTGGTCGCTTCTTTTAATAAGTCCAACTCACCCTATTTTCCTCTCTTCCCCAGTGATACTTCGGTGATGGAGTACTCATCAGCCTTAGTCATTGCTTCGTCTGCATCTGGGGAGGGTGTTGCGATCACCACAACTATTTCTCCATCCAGCCCAATCCGAAGAGTATGGATTGTCTAAGCTTTCTTGGCCTTGGGAGGATTCTACGTTTGTGCCATCATCTCCACTAATGAGAGATGGACCTTGGGTGTTGCTAGGGCCTTCCTCTTCTGGTACTCTACCAACCATTATGGAGGTAGGGGTGGCTTTGCTGCCAGTGTCCATTCCTGTTCTTCCCCTCTAGGATTTTGTTGTGTCTCCCTAGTGTTGTTAGTCGTCTCTGACTCCTTTCCTACATTTTCAGACCCACTGGCAAGATTTGTCTCAATAGTTCTTGTATCATCTACCCCTGCATCTGCACCCTCAGCATTGTTAGGATCCACATCTATTTCTCTGGGTTTCTGTTCCCCACCCTACTGTTATTCTTCATTAGCCTCCTTTGCTGGAATTTTTTCTTCAATTGGTGCATTCTCTGGAGGTGGTGGAGGTATTGGGCCAAGATTCAAAGTTTGAGACACTATAATTACCTCACCAAATGTTACCCTTGGAGGTAGTGTTTGGAATATGGTAGTTGGGGTCATGGTTGATCCTGTCGGTCTAGTTTCCCCAACTGATGTCATTTTCTTATCCTGTGTTTGCCTTCCCTCCATGGTTCCTACTACTTGTATCTCTGAGACTTTGGAGATGTTCACCTGTTCTTGTTCTTTTTCTCCCTCTACCTGGGTTTCCTATTTTTGGGCAGCTTCCTTCTTTGGGAAGTTCCTTTCAAGAGGGGGCATTGTTTCCTCTTGGGAAGCTATCTCTTCAACTGCCCTCCCGATATCTCCCTACAAGTTCCCAAATTCATCAGTCCCAAATAAATCATCAAATTCATCATGTGGAGGGGATTTCTTTAGGATATCCTTGGGTTCTTTGTCTGGCTCTAGAGAGTCAGAAGAAAGAATTTGTATTTCTTAGATGCTTGGCATCCCAAGTTCTGGCTCCACCTTTGGTTGAGAGTTATTCTTATTTTTCTTTCTCTTAGTTATCAAAGGGGTCCTGTAGCCATCATAGTTTCCCACTCCTCCTCTACTCCAGTCCTTATTGCTTGGACCATCAATGATGCTAGTGAAGGGGAAGAGGGAGGATGGATAGGTCCGGTCATACGTACCAGGGTGGCCAACTGCACGATTAACTTATCTTTCATTTGCTATGATACTGCCAGCATCTCTTACATTTTCTCTATTATGGGGGTCACATATGGGGTTTGTGATGGGATCCCCATTATCCTTTTTCCTCTATCCTCCCCTTGTGAGGAGGTTCTGGCCCCAGAAGTTGAGCCCTGTATAAACGGGCCAACTTTGTGTGTGCTCCTTGGGCATGACTTTTTAAAATATGC
The DNA here is from genome assembly GCA_018584345.1 of Thuja plicata. Classification (NCBI taxonomy): domain Eukaryota; kingdom Viridiplantae; phylum Streptophyta; class Pinopsida; order Cupressales; family Cupressaceae; genus Thuja; species Thuja plicata. The sequence continues at coordinate 369,491 of MU227875.1, read as the reverse complement.
ACGGTTGCATTCAACCACATCATGGGTGAGATCCTCAATTGTCGGACCTTCTTAGGCATTCCACTCTACTGGAGGGAGAGCCATCTTGTCTACTTCCTTTTCTTTATATTTTGGGTCCACCATGGACCCAATTTCTGAGGAGTCTTCCTGGAATTTTCGAAGCTTTAGCCTCTCCATCATCCCCATTGTCATCCGGATGAAGTGCTGGCTCCAGACTTCAAATTCATCCTGGAAATCTTCCTAAAATTCCTCCATGTGAAATGCATGGGGCTCTGATACTCAGGGAAGTTTCATTGCTATTTTTCCTAATGGATCAAAGTTCTTCCACGTGAGATAGAATTCATTTAAGCCCAAGATTTTAAGCTTGTTGTCCGTCTCTCTTGATGTGGTCAGACTACATGAGTAATTCCCACAAGTGATTGGGAACAAAAAATTTATTACCTTCTTCACCATGAAGAGGGCGTGTGGCTCAAAAATTTGTCGGCAGTACTCCAAAATAATTATTTTGTTCCCACAGTGCTTGGGCAACAAATAGGGTTTCTTGAAGAAGTGGGTCACCCAAATATAAGTGTGCTCCTAGAATTGAATGTAATAGTGGCCATAACTTTTGACCGAATCCATTACCTCCTTGGAGAAGTAGTACTGGGCATCCTGGGTAGGTGTGAGGAGATTTTAGTAAATGAAGGCATCATTTACTTGGCAGAAGCTAAGGAAACTAGCCTCCCATTGGATATGTGGGAAATAATCCCAGGGAGCCTTTTGGCCTAGACCAACCCCGAGTACACCTGTTGTGAGTATCCCATTTTTGACAAGGTGTTTTTGTGCCAGGGCCCAGAGAATGTAGGACGTCATGTAGAATTTGGAGGTCCGGGTGACCTGGAGGAGTTGGGAGTCCACATGATTTGAGATGATGGTGGCCTAATCAAAGTATTTCTCACCGGAAGAGATACCGAGAAAGAAGTAGTACATCCATGCTGAGAATTCCTGGGCATGGGGTTGTCCAAAGATCCTACACAATGCTATGATCCCCATCTATATGCTTTCCTTGAATTCTAATAGGGGGATTTCTAGCTTCATCCTTTTGGAGTCTTTCTTTGGCATCTTCAGCCAGTTGTTGCTCAAATATTTCAAGGCCATGTGTTCCAAATCCATAAATTCTTGCAAAGCTAGGGACCAGGTGACGATGGCTGCCTCATTGAATTGGGGAATTCCTAGACCAGCCTAAAAATTTATGGTGTCCAAAGACACAATAGGATTTGGATACCCGCTCGGGACCGAGGTAGTAAGCATGACGGCCCAAATAGATGAATTGTAGTATGCGTCCAGAGTAAGAATAAGTTCCAGGGCTTGCATGGAGCATGGGAAGCAAGCAGCCTTCAAAATCCCAAAATTGTTGATACTAAAAACTAATGGGTCTCTGACCGTTCATTGGATATACATCATTTTTACCAGGGCTTGCATTTCTTCCCACATTCTAACGCTAGTTTCAGTGATCAACTGAACCTTGGAATCAATCTTTGATCCCGTGATAGTGTTTTCCTTCAAGTACTTCATAGTTAGGGGAAGCTTTTCCAAGGCCCTCTCGATCTTAGTCCTGACAGCTGCCTTGGTGACTGGCGTGGTGGGGAGATCTGGACTCCTAGGCGGAGAGGATACAGATGCTTCTGACATGGTGAGAGTGTTATTGGCAACCTACAAGGCAAGATGACTATCAGAATTTACATAAAATAAAACACTACTTCGGGTCCCAGAGATCTTACCATCACATCCACACCTGTAGGAGTTAGTTTGTCAAATCTTGGGAAAGATGTGTGTACAATGAAAAGTGAGGAAACAGACCAACATCTAGGCCTCTAGGGATTCCAGCACATATGATACAAGTGAAATAGAATCTGAATGAGGACATAGGACCTAGAGTCTGAAAACTAACTGTTGGGTGACATGGCCAAAAGATGAGCTGTACTAAGCTGACGCGGGTGTCACATGGCCATCCAGTAAATAGGAGTTATGGCAATAACGTAGATAGTTGTCTAAACATGCACAAAGTAGAAGCCACTTGGCTGGACTTGAATATGAGCATGGGAAATAAATTTTCCATTAAGACCATCACAGCGGAAGAGAGAGAAAACCACTATTGTTGAAACAAGCAAGGAGTCAAGTCCACACCAGGTGGTATTTTGCCATGCGGGTGAGCTCACAAATTCAAGAAAACATGGACAAAGGTGTGGGGAGCTCGACATGATATCGAAAGGATATACACTAAAACTACTATAGAATATAGAGGGCCGAGGGCCAAGGCATATATACACAACTTACAGAAATTCACACAATGTACAAAGTAACCCACACCATACGGAATGCATGAGAAACCACCCTAGATTACAACTACAAAGAGGGTAGACAACCCTCTACCAATGCCAACCCACCAATGGGAGGCGACAGAAAGACTAGCGCCACGAGGCATGGTGAGACACAAACAAAACTAAAACCATACAAAACAAAAAAAAAGCCAAAACAAAAAAAAACACAACAAAACAAAAACCAAGAACTGAAAAGAATAGAAAGATGAGGGTCGAGAGCCTACCTGAAAATGTAGAAGCAATGGAGAAGGTGAGAACAATAAGCACCCTGCAACAAGTTAGCCTTGAGAATTACCGCAAGTGAGCACTACAAACCACTGGTAATCAACCACTAGGCATAGGAGCAAAATTTGTTTAATTCCCCTTAATTCTCTCTGAATGCACCAAGTATTTTAATCATGGTAACTGTGAAAATGATAGGTAACTTCTATTTATATTGTTAAGGTAAAAATAGGTTGCATTTCTTTCTGAAAACTCTGGAATAGACAGACCTCTGGACTCTGGGCCCAGGGATTCCATGCAATTATGCCTTCTTGCAAGAGAAGACATAGTGGTGGAGAATCCTGGAGTCTAGAATCTAGCTCAGGGAAGAACAAACTCTAGGATCAGGTCCCGGAGACACAAGGAGACAAAATTAGAAAGAAAAACAAACCTCATGGAAGAAAATCCTGGAGGGAAAAAAAATAAAAAAAGAAAGCAAGGCAGGAGAAAAAGCAAAAAAGGGGGACCCAACATTTTGCCCACAAATTGTAGGGACGCGTATGCAGGGCATAACAGATATGAGGGCTTTCATTGGATCTCATGATTTAAGTTGGGTTAAGTCATGTATTCGGTGATTCAGAGATAGCCTTGTCTCTGAATCTTATGATCTAATTGTAGTTATGACTTTCATTTGGAGATTATGAGATAATATTTGTCTCTAAATCTCAGAATTGACCTGGGGTTAGGAAAACTCTTCTGAGATCACACACCAACCATTGATTAAGACAAAGATGTGTGGCTGGCGCTAAATCTCTAGATAAGAAAAGCAAAGTAAAAAGTATTTAGCAATCAGGCGTTGACCATTGATTAAGATTGGGATGTGCGGTTTTCACTTAATCTCTGGATCAACCATGGGTCAAGACAAGATTTTAGCAATTCAAAGATAGCTTTTATCTTTGAATCTCAAGACTGAACCATAGTTAAGACTTTCATCTGGAAATTCAGAGATACAAAGGATTGAGGTGCTCCAATTTTAAGGTAGGTTAAAGATAAAGGATAGATGTAAAGTTCATCTGATAGTGGGCGCTATGTCTTGAAGGCAAAGATGATCAAGAGATAATCTTCAAGGCATTATGACGTGATTACACCTATCTGATCAGATCTTTGAAGCTTGGGTAACTTAAAGATGATCTACAAACCTATTTTAAAGACAGATTAAGTTCAAATCTTGACCATTGATGCTGAATTTTTTGCTAGGTGTATTCGTTGTATCAGATTTTCAAATTTTCAAATTTGTTTCTCAAGTTTTTCAAGTGGTGAACTATGTCATCTTGTCACAGAGTAATAAATGGATTGATTTAATCTTATGGGTCATGTTTTTACAGTGATTGGATGTTGTATGAAGACAATTTTGGTGATTATAAATGCATTTATGTAGAGATTATCTCTTTAGGGTTTCTGATTGATTTGTTAATCAATTTAAACCTTTATTTTATATTTTTATGTTCTTCACAATTTATGAAGTGTCTTTTCTAGAATTGTATAATTGAATATCAGATATGTTCTTAGGGTCCTAAGCTTTTTCAAGAGAGGATAATTTTCTTCATGTAGTTCTGAAGGGTTATGTTTTCCTAGGGTAATTAATGAAGAACCAGACATTCCATTCATTATTCATGTGGCAGGGTATTGTTCTTCAGTTTCCCAAGATGGATGGCAGTCAGATCATATTTTACAATAGACTGAATCAAAGGAATGTTTGAACTTGCTGATGACAGAGCTACTTGTTTGTAGAAGTGAAGTAATGTTCTCTGTCATGTAATATTTTAAATGTTTGAGCCCTAGCCTTAAATATCTAAATCTTGTTGCAGTCCTTGGTATATAAAAGGACTTCCAAGATCATTTAGAAGGGATGGAAACTTGGGGAAGTAACATAAGGCATAAAATTGTTTATTGTTTCCAATGAATATAGCAGATATATATCTAGAGAGTATCAATATAGAAAATAAAGTTGCAAATCTTTTGCATTTGTTGAAGTGGCATATGTTTTGAAACATTTTGGAATTGAAACTGGATTCTTTGTACTTAATACAATATTTCAAGTCTCTCCTTGGTGTTTATCTCTTGAGTTTTGAATCTTCTAGTTCACTGCATAGAACTTCTCTATGTATATATTTTATTCCCTAGTTCTAATCTAGGATCAAATTAAAATATTCTTTGGATAAGACATAGACTCATTTGGTTTGTCTGCATAAGGATCCTATAAGAAGTGTTTGATCTGAATTATTTATATTTATGGTTTTGAGTCCTTGACAATAGTTAGTTTCTTTGTTCTATATCTATACTAAAAACATTACCCAATGGATAAAAGCATTGATCAGTAATTAGTATCTTCTACATTGATACATATCTAATATGTTTGGCTATATTTTTCCCTATTAAAAACATCAAAACCATCGTAGTTCCTTTTGATTTTTTTGGTTGTTGGTTGTGTGTCCTGCATGGTAGTGAGGATTCAATGAATGAGTGGTTATTATTTCATACTTTCTTATCATTTATTTGTTGTTAAAATCCAAAGTTGTAAAGAGTTGTGAAAGTTGAATATATATCTAGATTAGGTGTACCCACCTTGGTTTTGCAGAGCCAGAAGTGCAGAGGGAAATTTTGTCCCTATAGTTGGTCCAGTTACCTTGTAGAGCTTTCATACTTTGAGCTAACCACTCCTAACATCAGTCTTAAGGTATATTGGTTGGTTTCGAAGCATAATAGTTTTAAACACCAACAAAATAGTGACTCTAATAGGGAGTTGACCTTTGAAAGAAAATAGTTAATCTTGTTTAGCCCCTAGTTGTATTCCTTTATCTTATAAATTTCCTCATTGCAGTATTCATATTAGCTAGTGTTGTATTCTCCCAACTTTTTTTGGGTGGCGAATCAAAGAGATCTCTGCAGCAGTGTTAAGTAATACTATTATTTATACACATTTTCTCAATAGGAATACCAAATCTAAAGTGAAAGAGCGTCTTGAAGTTGGATTGGAAGGTATAATTCCAACTAATTCTAGGGCTAGAAAGCCTTGGAGAGAAACAAAGAACAAAGATAATCCATCTCCAAGAAGACAAGAGGAGGACACTAGGAGAGAAGATTCAATCCAATATAGATATGAAGGAAATACATCATATTATGAAGAGGCTTCATAATCTTGATTGGGTACATATAGAGATTACAGTTCTCCTGATGATAAAGAGGAAGGGGTATCTAACACCACTCTTCCAGACTATGAAGATTCCTCTGAAGACCTTGACGAAGAGGAGAGACTTTCCATAAGATAGTTGGCCATCATAGAACAAAATAAAAAAGAGAAGGCCAATAAGAAAAGACAAGGTCAGATCAAAGTTGACAAATTAAGAAAGTGATTGTTGAAATAGCAGGCAACAAACTGTGCTAAAATACCTAAGAAAGAAGAAGAGAAACCTGTCACTCACCAAAATATTGATGCCCAAGGCTCTAAAGGTAAAGGAAACAAGAAGTTGATGGGAATTGAAATAAATGAGCCCAAAAGTCACAAAGTTCCAATGGGTCAAATGTCTAAATTAGATATTGATCTTGAGAAAGCTAGAATGGAAAGAGATATTATAGCTAAAGAGCTTGAGAAATTAGAAGTGGAAGCTAATGCTTTAAAGATGAAGAAGAAGGTTGATTTTCTTAGACAATCTACTAGGTCATCTCATGTTGGTGTTGAAACCATCTCAACATCAAAATCCAAATCATCTACCTTCCAAAATGATGATAGATCCCAAAGGAGACCACTTCATGCAGAAAGGTACAAACAATTTTCTTTTATTGATATTCTTGGTTTTCCTAATGCAGTCCTAAATGAGATTCAAGATAGACTTCCCAAATTTACTAGCAATAATGTCGTTACTTGTGAGGAATATTTAAGGAAGTTTATTGATATCATGGATGATTTTAACATCATTCATGAGGATATATTGATGAAACTTTCTGTTCAATCTCTAGTTGAAGATGTTAGGGAGTGGTTTAGAGGGTTATCTTATAGTTATGTGGGGTCTATGGATGAACTAATAGATTTCTTGAAGGATCAATATGGTGATAAGACCAATAAAGGGTTCTTGTTGAATGAGTTTAACAATATCAAGAAAAATTCAAATGAGGGAGTTTTTGAATTCAATACAAGATTCCAAAAGGCTATGCACGAGCTTTTTCAAAAAATAAGGCTTGATGAGGAGGTATATCTTTCTACTTATTTAAATGCTTTTGATCCTAAAATAGGATATCATCTTAGACATAAGAATTCTAGAAGCATTAGTGAATCCTATAAGACAATTGTTAATATATAAATGAACAGGAGAGTATCAGGGAAAATGGGTAAAAGGGAAGATGGGAGGCTTACTAGGATCAATCAAATAGAATCAGAAAATAAATATTATAGGGATCCAAATAATAATAGGCCATCCTATAACAGTTATAGTTAGCAGCCAAAGATGCAAAATTTTCCTTATAATACCCAATTGAAGGATGGGAAACCTATTCTCTCACAAAGGAAGGACAAGCCTAAAATTAAGACCCTTGATCCTCTGCAAAAAAAAATTGTTAACATGTGTAATGAGGATTATTGGTGTGAAGCCTGTCAATCTCCACAAAATCTTGATTATTGTGTTGTTTCTCTGAATGTATATGAAAATGAGAAACAGGGAGAGGACAAAAATAATTTATATGATGATATTGGTTGTGCCATGACTTACTCATCTCCATGTCCTGAAGCAGATTTTGATGATGAAATTTAGAATCCTGATGTCTTTGGCTCACGAAGAACAGTAGAAGCATATGATCAACAAGGTTTTCTAGATGATGAAGGAGAAGAATTTGATAATGTAGGGTGTAATTCTCATAATAGTAAATAAATTAAAGTATTGAGAAGACCCTCTGATGAGGAAATAGCACAGCTTATAGCTGATTTTGTCACCAAAGCAAGAAGTAATTATGATTTGAGAAATAGAACAGTTGGTGGAGCAAAAAGAAAACCAGTTACTTTTATTTTCAAAGAGACCAAAGTAGATAATAAACACAAGAAAAGTGGTAATTCTATAGATAATAAACACCTTTAAGGAAGGTCTGCTGAGAATGTAAGTAAATTAAAAATCAAAAGTGTAAATAAATTAAATGGTTCAAACATTGTGTATGAGGTAAAAGCTAAAACACCAGAAACAAATTGTTCCCCTCATAAAATGGACAATAAGAAATAAAATATAGAAGAGCCAACTCTGAACATTCAAGTTGAGGATGGTAATCTTAGTCTTGAAAAACAAGAATCCTCTGATGCAAAATACACCCATGGTGATATGGGGTGTCTATTTTCACAAATGACTATTAAAGTTCCATTTTTGGATATGATGAGAATTAGGGAACATAAGGAGAAGGTCTTGTCATTGATAGATGGTGTTTCTTCAATAAGATTTCAAAAACTAGAAGGTGTTGAAAAGATGAAAAATATACAAAACAAGTCAGAAAGCAAGGGAAAAGAGTCTGAAGATATGATTTTAGAAATCCCTCATACTTATTTGAATACAAATCATGTAAATACTCCCTTAGGATTTGTTGATTATTTTTTCTTAACTTTGGTTATCAATGGTAAGATGTTAAAAAATTTTATGATAGACTCAGTAATAGCTAATATTGTTATGCCTGCAGAGGTAATGAATTCAATGGTATTACAGGTTGATACTCCTCATGGAAGATGTCAGGCAATGGACTCCAAATAAATCCCTAACATTGGTACTATGAAGGCTTTGCCTTATAGGTTGGTTGGTTGTTTGTCCTGACAAAGTGTTGACAATGAGTGTCTTGGTTGTTGATATTCCTCCTCACTATGGAATGTTGTTGTCAAGAAAATGGAGTGCTTCAATGGGAGGAAGTATGCAATGTGATCTATCTTTTGCTACTTTTAGTATTGATGGTAACAATTTCAATTTTTCCCAGGAAAATAGGACTCCTCACATGATGAAATAAATGAAGATACTACTATGAACTATTTTGTGGATACTGATCTTGGATCTTTTCAAGTGCAAAAGAAAGAGGTTGAAGGAAGAGCTTAGCCTATGCTATTATATGATGAAAAAGACAATTTAATGGGCCAATTTTATTTGTGGACCATGTATTTTGATGGAGCAAGTTCTAAGGAAGGAGCTGGTGCAGGAATCCTAGTGGTAAGACTTTTTAGTTTTCTTTTACATTATTGTTTACATGCACAAATAATGTTGCGGAGTATGCTCAAATTTGTGAATAGGTTTGAGATTAGCATAAAAACATGGAATAATAAGTCTCAAATTAATTGGAGACTCTGAGTTGATAATATCTTAGATTAAGTCCAAATATGTTTCAAAAAATCAGAGACTCAAGTAGTATAGAAATGTTGTCTGGGATGAATTGGAAAACTTTGATGCATTTTGGTATTGATTGGATAGATAGAGATTAGAAAAAGATGGTAGATTTACTAGCTAACATTGATTTAAGGCCTGAGGATATTACATCTATAGGAATTTCTAGGATAGAGATTCAATCTAGTCCTTCAATACCAGACAATGTTGAAAATTGGCAAGTCTTTGAAGATGACTTAGATATTCTGAGATTTTTGAATTGTGAAGCAGACTTTTTAAACAAAGAAATGGATTTTAGTAGATGTATTGAAACCTTGGATAATGAAGATACCATTTTTGGTAAAGATGTTCTTCAATTAAAGTCAAATAGAGTTCCCAAGGGGTTAGTTATTCTTGAAAAGGTAAGTAAACTTGAAGATTTGGACAAAATAAACATAGGAACAATTGAGAGCCCTAAGAATGTGTATATTGGTAAAAATTTGTCTCCTAAAATCAGTAAGTTATTGGTTGATCTTCTCAGAAAATATACACATGTTTTTGCATGGTCTTATGATGATTTGAAGGCCTATAGAGAAGATTTATTTTAACATGAGATTCCTTTAAAGGAGGGTGCTAAGCCTTTCAGAAAAAAATTGAGACCTATCAATCCCACCATGGCACCAAAAATGTAGGAAGAATTAAAAAAGATGAGAGATGCTGGGATTATCAAAACCATCAGACATTCTACATGGGTATCAAACTTGGTACCAATGAGAAATAAAAATGGTAATATCAGACTTTGTGTAGATTTTAGAAATTTGAATGTCAATTCATTAAGGGATAATTATGGTTTTCCAAATATGGAAGTCATGTTAAAAAGAGTTACTGGGTCTGAATTAATGTCTATGATGGATGGGTTCTCTGGATATAACCAAGTTATGGTTAAGGAGTCTGAACAATTTAAGACTGCAATCACCACACCATGGGGAACTTATGTTTATGTGAGAATTCCTTTTGGATTAATAAATAATGGGGAAAATTTTTAGAGGTCTATGGATGTGGCATTTGTAGATCTCATAAATAAATTTTTAGTTGTTTAACAAGATGATTTGATAGCTTATTCGGCAAAATAAGATCAGCACTATGATCATCTTGAAAATATTTTTGTTAGATCTTTGGAATATGGGGTCTATTTAAACCCAAAGAAATGTGCTTTTTGAGTCACAAAGAAAAAAAATCCTAGGACATATTGTATCTAAAGATGGAGTAAGAATTGACCCTAAAAGGGTTGCTGCTATTGATAAAATCCCTCAGCCAAAGAATGTCAATGGCATTCAATCTTTCTTTTGATAGGTAAATTTCCTACGGATATTTATTACAAATTTTGCATAAATTAATCTCCCTATTTCAAAGATGATGAAGAAAGGAGCCAAGGTGGAATGGAGTGAAGAAGCATCTAAGGTCTTTTCAGGTATTAAATAAGCTATCAAAGATTATCCTATTTTAAGAACACCTGATTATGACAAGCCTTTGTAGATTTTTTCCTTTTCCTCATACAATATTGTTGCTGCAGTATTGTTACAAAAAAATTCAGAGGGTTTTGAAGAGCCCATTTCTTTTTCCAGTAAGTCCTTGCAAATAGTAGAACTAAAGTATGATATCATGGAAAAACAAGCATATGATCTGGTTAAAATTGTCAAAGCTTTTAGATGTTATTTGGTAGGATCAAATATAAATTCTTATGTACCTAATGTTGTTGTAAAGAACATTCTAGTTCAACATGAAGTTTCAGGAAGGAGGTGTAGATGGATAAACAAAATCCAAGAGTTTAATATTGACATTCACATCACAAAATTGGTCAGAGGCCTAGGACTTGCAAAACTAATATCTCAGAGAAATTTAGATGCAAATAAAATTAATATGATAGAAGAAGAGTAGAGGTCTTCTATTTTTTATATGGATTGTTGTGAATGGTATAAGCACATCATTGGATATTTATAGAAAATTATACTACCTCTTGAAATGGATGGAAATAGAAAGAGAACAGTTAAGTTGCATTCCATTAAGTATGTAATAATACAGGGCCAATTATGGTGGAGGAGCAATGAAGGAGTATTGCTCAAGTGTGTAGACTGTGAAAAATCCAAGAACTTATTGGAACAAATTCATAATGTTGCATGTGGGGGCCATTACATGGCTAAGACTACTGCACATAAAATTATGAAGTCTGCTTTTTGGTGGCCTACTATCTTCAAGGATGCCCACAGTTATGTCAAGAAATGTGATGCTTGCCAGAGATTTGCAGGTAAGCTTAAGTTTAGTGGGAATTTACCTTTGAGGCTTGTCATAGTTGATGTACCTTTTCAAAAATGGGGAATGGATTTCATTGGAGAGATTCCTAACAAGTCTAGTGGGGTTCATTTATGGATCTTGGTAGCAACTTATTACTTTACTAAGTGGTTTGAAGAAATTCCCACCAAAAGTGCCACTAGTAAATTTGTAACTAATTTTATGTTGTAGAATATCCTCATTAGGTTTGGTTGTCTAGAAACTATGGTGGTAGATAATGCAGTGTGTTTCAGATCTAAAGATTTTAGTGACTTATTCCAGTAGTATGGAATCCAAGTTTCTTTTTCTTCCCCATATCACCCATAGGGAAATGGTCAAGCTGAATCTAGTAATAAGAGCCTAATAAAGATTCTAAAAATAATGTTGGATAAGAACAAAAGGGCATGAGATTCAAATTTGCAACAAAAATTGTGGGCTGACAGAGTAATAGTGAAGAAAGTCATTGGTTGTGCACCCTTTGATTTAGTATATGGCATACATGCTTGGTTTCCACAAAATAATTTATTGCAAATGTAAAAATTTATCTAAAAATATGACAATGAACTAGATGATGAAATGAAGATTAGAATGGATGATTTGATATAGTTGGATGAATCAAGAAGGGAAGCACATGACAAGAATGTTAGGCTTCAGCTTCAATGGAAGGATATGTATGACAGAAGGACTAGTGCAAGCAATTTTGAAGTTAATGATTTGGTCTTGATGTGGAATGTCAGATTGGAGGATAAAGGAAAACATGGAAAATTTGATCCTATTTGGTTAGGACCATATATCCTTGACAGAAAATTGGGTTTTGATTCTTATATTTTAAAGCATTTGACTGGAAATATTCTGGCATTGCCTGTGCATGGACAGTTCTTGAAGTTCTATTTCTCTTGAAGTTCTCTAAATCCGTAAACAGTTGGTTGTAACTAAGTTTTGTGTACATATTTCCTTGTTTTCTGTTTGTTGTAGATTAGTTTATTTTCCTATAGTTGGTCTTCTCAACTCAGAGTTCTGGAATCTTGCTATGCCTACAAGAGACATACATCTCAGTCAGATTCATTGTTATCACTGTTAAAAATTTCCTGGTTCTAGTCATTTTCTTTTGTGTTTTTCTATGTCTTACATCTCTATGCTTAAACCCTTGGTTCATTTCCATGAAACACCCTAAAAACCTCCGTCCTTATGGCTTTTTATATTTCTAAGTTACTTTTTGAATCACTTAAATGACTTAAGTTTAATGTCCTCTAATTCATCATTGGCGCGGCCACTTTATTTCCTAAGTCCTAAGTGAGGTTCCCTTTTAATTTTTCCTAAAGTTTTATGTCCCCGACATACTTTATATTTTCCATATTCCAAGAAAGTCTATCTTAATCAAATGGCAGACATCTTTCCTCAAATGCGGAGATGCCTCTACTTTACTCATCAAGGCATAGCAAAAAGGTGTCACGTGTCCTTCTCAAATATTATGGGGTTAGCATCATTTAGCAGTTCGTAGCCATCTTCATCCACCATTAGATTGAGTATCATCTACAATTCATGTTATGGATTAATTTAAAATATGAAAGGAAATTAGTCTTCAAGGATTTGTGACCGAGTGCCACATGGAAAGTTGTTGGGCTTACAGAGGTGTTAGTGATCTGTCAAATCAATTTCATCCTATAGAAGGCATTAAGCCTTAAAGGGAAAAATACTGTCTGTTTAACCATCAAGGCTTAGTGACTAAGTTACTTGTGTCCTGTCGAGATCAAAGCAAGGTAAAGTGTTCAGCATTTTGATCTAACGGTTGTCTCCAAATCTCACAATGTTCATGGTTAAGTATTTAAGATATAGATATTTGGTGAGGATTGTTGATGCTATTGTGATCAGAGGGTTGTTGCTAGATCTCATGATTTAAGTTGGGTTAAGTCATGTATTTGGCAATTCAGAGATAGCTGTGTCTCTGAATCTTGCAATTTAACTATAGTTAAGACTTTCATTTGGAGATTACAAGATAAGCCTTGTCTCATAATCTTGAAACAAACATGGGGTTAGGAAAAGTCTTCTAGGATCATGCGCCAACCATTGATTAAGACCAAGATGTGTGGTTGGTGCTAAATATCCAAACAAGTCAAGAAAAGTGAAAAGTATTTAGTGATCAGGAACTAACCATTGATTGAGATCAGGATGTGTGGTTTTCACTTAATCTCTAGATAAACCATGGGTCAAGACAAGATTTCAACAATTCAGAGATAACCTTTATATCTGAATCTCAAGACTGAACTAGAGTTAAGACTTTCATCTGGCAATTTAGAGATACAAAGGATCAAGGTGCTCTAAGTTTAAGGAAGGTTAAAGACAAAGGATAGATGTAAAGTGCATCTAGAAGTGGGCGCTATGCCTTGAAAGTGAAGATGATCAAGAGATAATCTTCAAGGCATTGCGATTTTATGACACTTGTTTGATTAGATCTTTGAATCCTGGGTAACTTAAAGATGATTGACGACCCTATTTTAAAGACTAATTAAGTTCAAATATTGACCATTGATGCTGAATTTTGTGCCAGGTGTAGCCATTCTATCAGATTTTCAAATTTTCAAATCTGTTTCTCAAGGTTTTCAAGCGGTGAACTATGTCATCTTGTCATAGAGTAATAAATGGATCGATTTAATCTTTTGGGTCATGTTTGTACAACTGTTGGATCTTGTATGAAGAAAATTCTAGTGATTATAAATGCATTTATGTAGAGATTATCTCTTTAGGGTTTCTGATTAATTTTTTAATCAATTTAAACCTTTGTTTTATCTTTTTATGTTCTTTGTCATTTATGAAGTGTCTTTTCCAGAATTGTATAATTGAAGATCAGATATGTTATTAGGGTCTTGATATTTTCAAGAGAGGATAATTGGATTTCTATAGTTCTAAACGGTTAATTTTTCCTAGGGTAATTAATGAAGAGCCACACATCCCATTCATTATTCCTATGGAAGGTTATTGTTCTTCAGTTTCCCAAGATGGATGGTGGTGGGATTGTTGTCTGACTTTTAGTCACCCATGTTTTTTGCAATATTGGGGTCATATGGTCATGTCATGTTGGTCTGGTCAGTCTAATGTCTAGGTCTAAGTCTTTCCTAAGATAGGAAGTCTTTTCCGGGTCCCCCTTCCTTTGCCATCTTGTTTTAGCTGGGTGGGTTGTTATCAGAGTTTCATTTCTTTGGGTAGGTTGTAGATCCTAACCCGGCAAAGATTTGTGCTCCAATCAATGTTCTTTCTCAGGCAGAGACTGAAGACTGGTATGGATTGATTCTACAGGTCTCAACGATCCTAATGCAACAAACGATGAGCAATTTGGTTAAGAAATGAGCGAGAACGAGCTCGGCGGGATTTCAGAAATCATCTTCTCCATGGCGGAATTCTACCTAAGAAGGTAATTTTCTGCAAAGGCAGAAAAGAAGAACTTTTCATTGTACGGGTTTTGCACCTCTCAAGTGATTTTCTCCAAAGAAGAACTTTTCATTGTGCGGGTTTCACACCTCTCAAGTGATTTTCCACAAAGAAGAACTTTGCACTATGCGGGTTTCGCACCTCTATGGTGATTTTCCGCAAGCTTAATTATAATAAGGTGGGCCCAATTTATTAAAAAGGAATATTATGTTATTGTTTTAAGAGATCAAATGAAGCATGTTCTTTAAGTTAAGTAGCCCACACACTTAAAAATGGCATGCGGAAAAATAGGTAGTGGCTTCTCCATATTGCGGGTTTCGCACCCCCTCATACATTTTCCGCAATGGAGAAGCACTTTTCCAATTCTCCGCCAAGGAGAAGCTTCAGTTTCATTTTCCGAAAAGGAGAAGCTTCAGTCTCATTTTCCACAAGGAGAAGCTCTTTTCTCATTTTCCGCGAGGAGAAGCTCTTTTCTCATTTTCCATGAGGAGAAGCTCTTTTCTCATTTTCCGCGAGGAGAAGCTCTTTTCTCATTTTCCGCGAGGAGAAGCTCTTTTCCCATTTCCCGCAATGGAGAAGAAGATTTGGTATTTTCTGTTGGCCGATATATCCATGGTTTCAGAGTCTTTTAAGATTTTGATCACATGGGTCATTTTGAAATCATTCAAAGAGTAAATGATGTTTCGACTCCGTAGCCCAATGGATTCAGCTCGATAATGCTGGTTGGAGATGAAGAGTTTCAGATTCTATAGTGACTATTCGAGTTCTCAAATTTGAAAAGTCTTTTTCTTTGCATTCTGTCTCTTTGTATTCGGAGAAGAGGAAAGGTCATTGGCTCTTAGAAGCCTGATGTATTGTAGAGTCTATAAATTCTGTAAAGAATTCAATATACAGGGGTCGGAAAACTTGGTATTGGAGCAGAATAATTCTATTTGCTGTCTATATATGATTCTGCTTCTGTTCTCATTAGTAAGATATGCATTCTTAAAGTAGGTAGGTTTAAGTTAGATGATAGACTTCATGATAATCTGTGATCAACATTCCATTCAGGATTATAGATTGTCCACCTTATCCTTGCCTGAATTGTTTGTGCCTATAAGCAATTCAGTTAAAACTCATAAGAAGATAATCTGATGATCATAAAGAAACATATTCATTGCATATCAAACACAATCAGGGAGCTGTACCTATCAATTCAGAGGGCAGTGATAGATGATTTACACTGACCCATTTTTTGGTGACATCCTTTTGTTCTCTCACCTTGGGTGCTAAAA
>MU227875.1:328878-351026 GCA_018584345.1 Thuja plicata | reverse complement strand
AGCATCTTCTTCTATATAGGAAAGGTTCATATTTCCCTCTCCCTGTAAATGGCCACGTATGAATCTTTCTTTGTTTTTGGTCTTGCTAGTGAGGTCTCCTCACCTTTTGTAAATAGTTTTCTTTCCAATTTTGGTGTGTCTAGTGTAGTCTTTCCTTGCTTAGTTGGTTGTTGTTTTCTCCTACTTTGTTTCAAGTTTTCCCTGCTCCCCTTCGCCCTCCCTATATGCAACTTTTGGTTGTTTTCTTTGGTCTAGAATTCGCAACCCAATGCATAAGGCACTTGTCTCACCAAAGAAGCTGAATTCTTCATGCACTTTACAGTACACGATCCCCCAGTCGGAGCCAGCTGTTGTCTGACTTTCAGTCACCCATTTTTTTTGCAATATGGTCATGTCATGTTGGTCTAGTCATTCTGATGTCTAGGTCTAATTCTTTCCTAAGATAGGAAGTCTTTGCCGGGTCCCCCTTCCTTTGCCATCTTATTTTAGCCAGGTGGGTTGTTATCAGAGTTTCATTGCTTTGGGTAGGTTGTAGATCCTAACCTGGCAAAGATTTGTGCTCCAATCGATGTTCTTTCTTAGGCAGAGACTAAAGACTGGTATGGATTGATTCTACAGGTCTCAACGATCCTAATGCAATAAACGGCAAGCAATTTGGTTAAGAAACGAGCGAGAACAAGCTCGGCGGAATTTTAGAAATCATCTTCTCCAGGGCGGAATTCTACCTAAGAAGGTAATTTTCCGCAAAGGCAGAAAAGAAGAACTTTGTATTGTGTGGGTTTCGCCCTCTCAAGTGATTTTTTGCAAAGAAGAACTTTGCATTGTGCGGGTTTCGCACCTCTCAAGTGATTTTCCGCAAAGAAGAACTTTGCACTATGCGGGTTTCACACCTCTCTGGTGATTTTCCGCAAGCTTAATTATAATAAGGTGGGCCCGATTTATTAAAAAGGAATATTATGTTATTGTTTTAAGAGATCAAATAAAGCATGTGCTTTAAGTTAAGTAGCCCACACACTTAAAAATGACATGCGGAAAAATAGGTAGTGGCTTCTCCATATTGCGGGTTTCGCACCCACTCATACATTTTCCGCAATGGAGAAGCACTTTTCCAATTCTCCGCCAAGGAGAAGCTTCAGTTTCATTTTCTGCCAAGGAGAAGCTTCAGTCTCATTTTCCGCGAGGAGAAGCACTTTTCTCATTTTCCACGAGGAGAAGCTCTTTTCTCATTTTCCACGAGGAGAAGCTTTTTTCCCATTTCCCGCAATGGAGAAGCAGATTTGGTATTTTCCGCCGGCCGATATATCCATGGTTTCAGAGTCTTTTAAGATTTTGATCACATGGGGCATTTTGAAATCATTCAAAGAGTAAATGATGTTTCAACTCCGTAGCCCAATGGATTCAACTCGATAATGCTGGTTGGAGATGAAGAGTTTCAGATTCTATAGTGACTGTTCGAGTTCTCAAATTTGAAAAGTCTTTTTCTTTGCATTCTGTCTCTTTGTATTCGGAGAAGAGGAAAGGTCATTGGCTCTTAGAAGCCTGATGTATTGTAGAGTCTATAAATTCTGTAAAGAATTCAGTATACAGGGGTCGGTAAACTTGGTATTGGAGTAGAGTAATTCTATTTGCTGTCTATATATGATTCTACTTCTGTTCTCATTAGTAAGATATGCATTCTTAAAGTAGGTAGGTTTAAGTTAGATGATAGACTTCATGATAATCTGTGATCAACATTCCATTGAGGATTATAGATTGTCCACCTTATCCTTGCCTAAATTGTTTGTGCCTACAAGCAATTTGATTAAAACTCATAAGAAGATAATCTGATGATCATAAAGAAACATATTCATTGCATATCAAACACAATCAGGGAGCTGTACCTGTCAATTCAAAGGGCGGTGATAGATGATTTACACTGACCCATTTGTTGGTGACATCCTTGTGTTCTCTCACCTTGGGTGCTAAAAGAGTCAGAGATTACAAATCTAACGGGAGGACAAACTGTTAACCAACAGGGATCAGATTTTTCAACAGACTGAATCAAAGGAATTCTTGAACTTGCTGATGACAAAACTTCTTGGTTGTTGAAGTGAATTAATGTTCTCTGTCATGTAATATTTTAAATTTTTGATCCCTAATATTAAATGATCTAAATCTTGTTGCAGTCCTTGGTCTATAAAAGGACTTCCAAGATCACTTAGAAGGGATAGAAACTTGGGGAAGTAACATAAGGTATAAAATTGTTTACTATTTCTAGTGAGTATAGCAGATGTATATCTAAAGAGTACCATTATAGAAAAGAAAGTTGCAAATATTTTTTATTTGTTGAAGTGGCATATGTCTTGAAACATTTTGGAATTGAAATTGGATTCTTTGTACTTAATACAATATTTCAATTCTCTCCTTGGTGTTTATCTCTTGAGTTTTTAATCTTCTAGTTCACTACATAGAACTTCTCTATGTATATGTTTTATTCCCTAGTTTTGATCTAGGATCAAATTAAAATCTCCTTTGGATAATACATAGACTCATTTAGTTTGTCTACATTAGGATCTTATAAGAAGTGTTTGATCTAAATTTTTAATATTTATGGTTTTGAGTCCTTGACAATAGTTAGTTTCTTTGTTTTGTATTTGAACTAAAAACATTACCTATTGGATAAAAGCATTGATCAGTAATTAGTATCTTCTACATTGACACATATCTGATATGTTTGGCTATATTTTTCCCTATTAAAAACATCAAAACCATCTTAGTTCCTTTTGAGTTTTGTGGTTGTTGGTTGTGTGTCCTGCATGGTAGTAAGGAGCCAGTGAATGAGTGATTATTATTTCATAATTTCTTACCATTTATTTGTTGTTAAAATCCAGAGTTGTGAAAGTTGAATATCTATCTATATTAGGTGTACCCACCTTGGTTTTGCAAAGCCAGAAGTGCAGAGCAAAATTTTGTCCCTATAGTTGGTCCAGTTACCTTGCAGAGCTTTTATGCTTGGAGCTAACCACTCCTAACATCAGTCTCAAGGTATATTGCTTGCTTTCAAAGCATAGCTATTTTAAACACCAATAGGTTGTAGATGTGCATTGAGGAGATTATGATACTGTTTGAAATCCTTGAGAAGGCATTGAGATTCTTTTTTTATTTTGGCATTCTCCTCATAGGGTACTTGGTCCACCTTCACCCCATGTTTAGCGTCATTGTGAGACCCATTGTGAATCCTTGGATGTGATTCTTTTGTGGGTTATTGTTGCATTGAGGTTGTTGGTTTTGTATGAGTGTTACCTATCTCTCCTTGGTTCTCCAAGATCAGGGGTGGTCTCTTAGAGCCCTAGGCTAGGAGGTGAGCTCCTATAGTCAAACTAGAAAACTTATTGCAGGTTTTGCACATGGTTAAAGATAAAGGATAATGTGAAGGGAAGAAATAAAATGTTCTCCAAAGTGTGGGATTATCTCATTATTGGTTCCTTTTATATAAAAAAAAAATTTATAATTTCTTGAGCAAGAAAATATTGCTTATACAAATGTGTAATAGATAGATTTGAAGTTTGAGTATAAATTTTGATAGAGTTAATTGCTGGTTATAAGTTGTATTAAAGTCTTGTGAAAGGAATACTATGGAAGTTTCCTTTCCTTAAGTTCTATCTATTTACAAAAAGTTCAATATACAAAGAGAATAAGTTTTGTTATTGCATGAAAGAGAATTTTAAATGCATTTCTTAGAAATTAGTTACTGGTCTATTTATCGCTTTATTTCTTTAAAATATATATATAATTATGTTGATTTTTAGGACAACGAGGAGATATTGATTGATAGATGTAGATTCTGTTACTTAATTTACAAATTAAGCTACCTTAGCATTCTTAAATTTATTAGATACTTTTTTGATAAGTCCATTAAAAAAAATGCATTCAAGAGATACGTATATAAACATCGAACCAAAAAAAAGAGAAATTAATTATTATTTCCTATATATTTACACATGTCTATTTACATTTTAAGATATGTCTTAGATTTGACATATATGTTTATAACAGAAAAAATTGTATGTACATGTAATAGTATATATACATATAATAGTGTATATATATATACATGTTATTTCTTTTAACAAAAAATATACATGTATATAAAATACTTGCATATATACATTTATATAGTATAATTTTAAAAAAAAAAAGTTTCGTGGTTGTGGAAATGTTTATTAAAAAATTTTATAACAAAAAAAAATTTAAAAAAAAACTTACCATAGCTGGTGAGGCCTTACCCCTCCCCCCATTGTAGCCCATCCATTTGAAGCGAGGGCACGGGGGAGGGCTCGGCCCCCCTGGTGGCATTGATTTGTTGCAGCATCACCACAGCTAGCAACCATGGTTGCTCGTCTGTGGGGGCTCTACCACCCTTGCAGCTACTACCAACTATCGCCCTGCGCCTCTGCCATTGTGGGTCTTAAAACTGTGGCCCTCACAAATGAAACTTCTGCCCTCTACGGAAAAATAGAACCCTCCTGCATTTCGAAATAAAGATTTGTGTGTGTGTGTGTATGAACCCTTCTTCCATGAAAGTCCACCATTAAACCTGTACATTCATAAAACAAGAGAACTAGGGTTTGGGAGAAGTTTGAGAGAGAAAAGAAGAAGATGAGAATGAAGTGGGTTTCCCATTTGGAAGTTGAGTTTTCAAATCTAGCCCAAATTTTGAAATTAGGTTTATGGTATGAATTTTTGGGCCAACTTAGAAAGAGAATAAATTTAAACTATATTGTATACTTGCCTATGTGAGTCAATTTTTAAAACATTTTAGTATTAGGTGATTGTAGTGTGTTTTAAAGGGTGAAACTATTTTGAATCGAATGCGCTCTAAATGGTTAGAGAATGATTAAAAATATCATATAACTTAGGAATTTTCAATAATGATTAAAATAACATGGCTTAATTAATATTAACATAAATGGTTGTTTCACTCAATTCTAATAATGACGGATATTACCAAAAGATATTAAAATAGAAAATAAAATTATGACTATATCAACGAATTATAATTATAATTACATTGAACTATAATATTAGTAAGAAATGTAAAAGAATGGTTAGAATTTGATATGTTAATACAGTGTCTCTTAATTGAAATTAGTAGAGTATGACCTTAATATTGGCTTAATTAATATTTTTGACTAAATTTTGTATTATAGTAATTGGATTTATAAGTTATTATGAGGATTATATTTTTTTTTTGGTCAGTAATTGGTATTTTGTATTGATAAAGTATAGAGAAATTAAAATATAATCTAATAAAATTGAAGCAGCCTATAGCTTTAAAAAACCTATATCATCTGTAGGAGTCATTTGCTCCTTTACGATTTCAAACCAGCAGGCTATTATGTCTGAGGATATTTAAAAAACCTCATTAATTCTACCACAAAAACCATAGAGTTTCACTTTACATTTGTCCTTGTAAGGGAAAAATAAAAAATTTTCCAAATGGAAATATCATATTAACAGCATAATAAGAACTGGAATTTCTCTAAGACTTATCTTTCAACAAAAACAACTCCATGATTGTTCAAAAATTGGGCCTCTATGCCTTTCTTGTTTCATTGTTTAGCTCTTCTTCAAATTTCCTTATCTAGGCACCTGCATTATCAAAAAGGATGACACCAAAAAGACTTTCACAAAAACCATCTCGGTTATAATTATGGAAAAATAGTTCTTGGTTTGGCACGGTTCTTTTCTTCTTTAGCACATTACCCAGAATGGCCCCAGCTCAGTTTTCCTTCATTTGGGTTTGCTTTATTAACTCCTCCTTCACCATTCTCCATCCATCTACAGCCTCCTAGTATATCTTCATCTTGTCCACCATCACTTGCCAATGTAGAAAGGGGATTAGCCCAAAGCTTCGAGCATATTCATCCTCTGCAAAACACTCTGTTATATCTTTCCCTATGCCCAGCATAGACCATTCTAAGATGGAATCAATGTCTCCCAACACCTCTTCCTCAAAAATCACCCCTGTTATGTGGCCCGCTTCCTCTGTGCTCTCCCAAATCTCCATTCCCCACTCTATGAAGATGGAGATGACATCTAGGTTGGTGCGACATTTAACCTTTATGTTCTGAAATTGGTCACCAATAAATTTTAACACGCTTACCACCATTCCCTCAGATTTAATTTTGAGAAGTCCCTTAATTCTTTCTTTGCTTACCAGGCCCTTGAAAGCCTTCATCTGTTTTTCCAAGTCCAGACTAAAGGTGGCCTCCATTCTGTCCTTTGCTCACTACAATTTCTTGCTTCTTCATTGTATGGAGAGTCGCTAATTTAGACCATAACCATTACTTTGCCTTGTTTTAAAGGTGATTCTTTGCATTTCTACTCCACTTTCACTGAAATTTGTGTGAAAGGTCAATTCTTTTCTCTCAGCGCAACTTGCGCATAAAAAGCCAGCATACTCATTAATGAGTATAACTTCCCTCCGTCATCCGAGTATCATTACCACTTTGGTAATTGATCCAGATATGATGCTTTCGATGTACATTCCACACCCACCAAAGGACATAACTTAATTTCATTTTGTCTTTGAAATATCTCAAAGGATTGAAGGCATTTTTAATTATTATTCAGTGTTTCCATCATCAATTTGGACTCAAATTGCATATGTCTAAATTGGAGAAGTTATCATAAATCAAGTCATTCACCTTGGCAAATGTGGTTGCCCAATTTGTTAATTTATCTACCTCCTTATTTCCCTCCCACAAAGTATGACTAATTTTAAAATCTTTGAATTTTTGCAAGTATTCAGTGATTTCTCGTATAATGCTATTTATATACCACATGTGGGATTGTTCCTTCTTTATAGCCTCAATTATTATTTTTGAGTTTCCTTCTATATGAATTTTTTCCACACCTAACCTACTCCCCATTTTTAATGCTAGGATTGTTGCTTGTGCTTCTGCCATATTATCAGATCCAATCTCTAATTTTTTACCTGCTATGGTGAATACTTCTCTTCTGTGGTTTCTTTCTATTGCCCCTGCTCCAGAAATACCCAAATTTCCTCTTGAAGATCCATCAAAGTTTACCTTTGTCCAACCAATTTCTGGAGGAACCCACCTAAGAACATGC
This sequence comes from Thuja plicata, assembly GCA_018584345.1. Lineage (NCBI taxonomy): Eukaryota > Viridiplantae > Streptophyta > Pinopsida > Cupressales > Cupressaceae > Thuja > Thuja plicata. Next base: position 343,910 of record MU227875.1, on the reverse strand, counting down.
CTACACATCTTGATCATTCCTGATTTACTTCCATCATTTTTATAATGAATCTTAATTCTTGGCCATTGTTTTTAAATTGAATTATCCCAAGAGGAAAATATGGTGCTAGCCTTTAACTTGCTGACTATCGAGCTCGTGAATTCTTCAATAGAAGCATCTATCCTCTGGAAAATTCTATCTACTGATTCAGAAACCTCTTGGAAGATTCACGTATTTCATTCCTTCCAAATCTCCCATATGACAATTGAAGGACAAATGATCCAAATTTTAGATAAAGTAGATTTTCCAGGAGGGATTTGTCATCCCTTGAACTAGATATCTAATAAAGAGTAAGGCATTGGTCCAATTAAATTTAGTCTAGATATTATCCTCTCCCAGCATTGGACTGAGAATTTACAGTGAGCCAGAAGATGATTAGCATCTTCACTTGCCTGCTCACACATCGGGCACCTAGATGGGCCTATGAAACCAAATTTATGCCTTTTATCACCTATTAAAATTCTATTCTGAATGGAAATCCAAGAAAATGATTCAACTTTTGGTAAGCAATCCTTATCCCAACATAATTTATAAGGCCAATCACCTTTTTCCTCATGCACTAATAAGTTATAGCCTAATTTTGCTGAGTAGTTGCCACTTTTGGCAGCACACCAGATAACCTTGTCCTTTTTATTCATTAGAGTGAGAGATATTTTTGTGAATATGGTGTTAATTTTAGTGCATATTTCCACCCCTAGGCCAGTAGTAGCAGTATCTTTCCATCCCCAATGTTGTCCCCAAGGCCCAGATTTTAGTTCCATATAGTCTTTTGATCTTATCTCCCCATACCTCCTTAAAGTTATCAATTAGTTCTCTCGAATTGTGACTTTCTAGAAAAGTTGGTTTGCCTTCCCATGAGTCCTCCCAAGACAAAGCATCTTGTCTATATCCTACTTTCCATGATAAGTGATCCCTTATTATGGGTCTACAGTCCAAAATAAAATTCCAAACTGCTGATCCTTTGGGGGGGTTTTGAACTGTAAGAATTCTAATGTTTTCCCTGGAATCTAAGTATTTTGCCTTCAGGATTTTAACCCAAAGTTGACAAGGGTTATTATAAATCTCTCATACCAATTTGTCCTCTAAGGCCTTATTAATCAGATGTCATTTATGAAGCCCAGCACCTCCATTTTTCTTAGAAGTGCAAATAGTGTCCCAAGCCACTAATGGCATTTTCTCCTCTTCCTATCCCCCATTCCAAAAAAAAATTTCTCATTCTCTGTTCAATATATTTCAGCACCTTTATTGGTATTTTAATGCAACTCATAGAGAAAATAGGAATGGTAGATATTACTAATTGGAGCATTAGAATACGGCCTGCACTAGTAATCCATTTGCCTTTTCCAACTGTCCATTCTCTTAACACAACTATCTATTAAATCTTTCCACGAATTTTCCTTTGAAGCACCTGCAAAAAGTGGAATGCCTAAATATTTGTTTAGGAGAGATCCCAATTTCATTCCCAGAATTCTTGTGATGTGTTTTTGAGTAGGTATATTAGTATTAAAATAAGAGAATCTCTGATTTCTCCCAATTAATACCCTAACTTGAGGCAGTGTTGTAAGTGTCTAAAGTTGATTTAATAAGTCTTGATTCTCTTGCAAAAGCTTCACCCATTAGATAAGTGTCATCCACAAATTGTAGATGAGTAATAGGTTCTAAATCTATGGCCACCTTAAGTCCTTTCCAAGTCCCCAAAGAATTATCCATTTTGATGGTTCTTCCTAGTGCCTCAGCTAGGATAATGAAAAGAAATGGAGAAAGAGGATCTCCCTTACAAATCCCTGTAGTGGTTTCAAAAGAACCTTGAGGGTTTTCATTTATCAATATAGAAAGATGAGTAGTTGACATGCAGCTATACACCCAGTCACACCATGCCTTATCAAAACCAAATCTTTGGAGCACTTTCAAAAGAAAAACTATATTAACATTATCATAGGATTTTCTAATATCTAATTTAACCATCATACTGGCCTCTTTTCCTACCTTTATGGAATGGATTGCTTCATGCACCACTATGATCCCTTCATAAATGGAATGCTCAAGGGAAAAACTGCTTTGTTATTCTGAAATAAGTGTAGGCAGCACTTCTTTCAGCCTATTTTCTATTACTTTTGTTATCACTTTGTAAATAGCATTATATAAGGAAATTGGTCTAAAATCATCAAAGGATTCCTTCTTTCCTTTCTTGGGAATTAAAGCCAAAAAGGTATTATTAAAATCCCTTAAAATGAAACCTCCATTCCTAGATTCCTCCACCACATTATATAACTCCTTACCTAGAATGTGCCAAGATTTTTGAAAGAACAAGGTTGGGAATCCATCGGGACCTGGGGCCTTATCCCCACTCATTTTGAATAAGGCCTTCTTAACTTTAGACTTAGTTATACTTCTCATCATCCATTTTTTCTGTTCTGTGGAAATAAGCTGAGGGATTACCTCCAAAAAGTCCTCCATGTCTATATTATCCTTTGTTGCTTTAGAAAAAATGAAGAGAAGTGTCTTACTATTGCTTCATTAATCTGATTTGGTTTAGTTAATAAAACTCCATTATTATCTATGATTGAGAAAATTTTGTTCAAATATCTTTGTCTTTAACCGAATTGTAGAAAAAATTAGTGTTTCTGTCCCCTTCCTTGAGCCATGTTTCTCTAGACTTCTGTCTCCAGAATGCTTCTTCTCTGTGTAAAATCTCAGAATATTTCTTTTTTAAATTTGTTTCTTGATTGAAAATTTTTATATACATGCCCCCTGCAGCCGTTAACTCATTTAAAGCAGCCAGTTCTGCTTCCAGTTTATATTTTTCATCAAAAATATTCTTGAATTTTTCTCTATTCCATATTTTTAAGATCTCTTTAATGAATTGCAATTTTTTAAAGAATATGACATCATAGTTACCGGATCTTCATGGAGATGCTTTCCACCATCTTTCTATCATATCCCAAAAATCTTGTTACCAGATCTTTAGACATATCAGAAAATGATTTGATCTATTAATCGGCAATATTTCTGCTTGACATAACCATTGTGTTTCATCCTAGGCACCCCCAAGAAGGAATCTATCTAGCTTTTCAGCAATGTTAGTGAATCATTTACATCGGTTTGTCCATGTAAAGCCTCCATTTTTTAACTCTACATCTTGTAATTCATTCCAAGTAACAAAATATGCAAAATCCTTCTGACTCTGACTAATCCACCCTTTTCCCCCCAATTTTTCCTTCAGAGAAAGAATGGCACTGAAATATCCCACTAGCATAAAGATATTGTCTTTAATTTTGGATATAATATTAGTGAGAGAATCCCATAACTGTTGCTTCATTATATGACTACATGGGCCATAAATATTGATAGCATAAAAGGTGACCATGTGTTGAAAGGATTGGATTTTAACTAACTACTAGTTATTGTTTTCCTCTATCAAACTGACCTTTACCCTTTCTTCCTTCCACATAATTCCTAACCCCCAAACACCCCTTCAGCATCCTTAAAGAGGCATCCCCATTTTTGAAATTTCCTTATGAACTGTTGTAAACCATCACTACTTAGCTTAGTTTCTTACAAAAATATAAATCAGGTTGGGCTTTGTCAATACATCTTTTGACCAAGCATCATTTTTCAGGGGCATTGCAGCCCCTGACATTCCATGAAAGGTGTTCATGGCTTCTGGGAAGAGGAGCCTCCTCTTCCCGATCTAGTCAATTTCGACTGGTTTGTTGCATTTCCAACAAGAGCTAGTTTTTTCTTAGCCGACATTGGGCCTCTCTTCTTCTTTCCTTTTATGTTTGGTTTGATGATCTTTGACTGAGTTTGAATAATGGTTCTATTCTCTAGGAGATCCATCTGTTCCATTAAGCCTAAATCATTTGTTCTTCCTTCTACTTCCTCCTCATCTATCTCCAAATTCCAATCCTTTTCCTCCTTATCCCTCACATCTTCCATTGACTTTTCTAGATTACAAATGGGGGAAATTTGAATGTCAATGCATTGGTCTAAGAGTTCATTGTTTCCATCCTTTATAATGAGCTCACCATGTTCAGATTGATAAACTCCCTTTGCAGTGAAATCTAGTTTGAAACCTCTCTCAACTGTTAATTGTTTGAAGCTCTTGGGGGTATGCAAGCTATCCTCTATTATATCTGGTACCATTATCGACATCTCACCTCCATCATGCCCTAAATTTTTTGTTTCCTTTGTTATGGATTCAATAGGGGTTTCCTTTACCACTTGAGTAGATAGTGGACTATATGTATTTCCCTCATGGGTAGAGCCATTATATCTTTATCTATCCTACCAGTCATCTCTTAATTTCTTGGGGTGATTTCCATTTGGGGTCTGACCTCTCCCCCAGAGGACCAGATTTCAAGCATTTCTTCTTCAAATTGAATTGACCATAGAGGTTGTCGAGTTCTAGTGTTTTCGATCCTTTTGATCCATTCCACACTTTGATTTACAGCCAAACCTTTTCCTTTTACATGTGCCTTCACTGCTTCCTATGTCAGATTAACTTCTTCTATCTCTATTTTCAGTCTTCATTCTCCTCTATCTGATCCAAGGACCACAAAATCTGGAATTTCATAATATTTCTATATTTTCACCAATATTTTGGAATATATATAAATCATTATAATCCACCACTTCCTCATATGATAAAAATTTTCCAAAATTGTTCCCAATAATCTCTAGGGTTTCTTCATTTTGATATTCCCAGGGGAGGTTTCTTAGTTTTAACCAAATGACTATGTTTTCAACTTCTTCTTTTTCCGGATTAAATTTAGGCTTCCAGTCACAAATATAAATTCCTTTCCCATCTATGCTAAATGGGTCACCTTTCACTATCCATTCTTTATCTTTCTTTATAGGGCATATAATTAATAGGAACTCATTGGAAAGGGTTTTGATTTCAAATTTGCTCCCTCAATTAGCCTCCATCCAAGTTTGAATCTTTTCTAAAGAGGGTCATGGGCCTAACCATTTCATGAATAAATCATTCTCTTGTAATATGTTTACATATTATTCCCATTTCCTATTATTAATCAATAACAAAGAAGCTCTAGCAAATATAGTGCTATCTACCTTATTAGTAGCCTGTTGATTTGACGAGGTCATGTTGATAGTGGATTTAGCATTTTCTGAATCCTTTGGGCACCAAAACTTGTTGTGATCAGTTTGAAGCTGAAGTTGCTTGGTTTCTGCAAAAAACCCATTTGTTTCCAATATGGAAGACCTTTTTTATCCCTTCTCCCAACATTCCTTCCTTCCTTAGTGTTTCGGGATGGATCTTGTCTTGGAGCTCTCCACTCGGCATGCATATTGGATCTCTGCCTTCGAGTCTCATTTTGGGTTTGGGTATTGATGGGACCTAGGGATCAATTGATTTTCCTTCTTTGAGAGTCATCCTCTCTTTGGAAACCTACTAGACTTTGTTCTGCATCTAGTAGAGCCTATCCTGATTACTCTATCTAAATCGCAAGCCATTCTGTCCTTCAAATTAGAATCTACCTATGTCCGATATGATTCCACCAGAGCTTCTTCCACCATAGCCTCTGTCTCCAAAGTCATTTCATCCATAGTCATTGCCTCCATAGCCATTGCGCTCCATCAGAGAAAATTCCTCTACTAATATGGCTAGATATGGCCTTATGAGAATTATATATCAATATTATATAGTTTACTTCCAATGATAACGATGATTAATAATAGGGGTATGGTTAATTGGTTTTAATAATGGGAGTTAACTAGGAATATAATATTGATCTGAGTTGATAAACTTAATTAGAGATAAATTATATAGTTATTTAATCTATTGGAAGTTCAAGGTCATTATAGCCGAATAATGTAATGGAGTGGTTAAGGGAAACCTTTTAATTTATTTAAGCGATAATATTTTTTAGTAATGGTATTAGGATTGACAATCATATTAAATTATTATATTAGACAGAATATAATCGGATTAGTAATCAATATTGTAATAACTAGTTGACTTATACGTAATAAAGTTAATTGTGTATAAAGAGGTTGTAAGAAATAAATTTACGACATTATTATGATTACGTTAAATAAAATTTTAATGACAATATTGCTATGTCTTTAGTAAGATAAATATATTATTGGTTCATTAAGATTTAAATACAAGTTTACATAAGGATCCAACTTAACCGTAATTAAGAATGGTAATTTATGAATTTTCATCTCTCTATGAAATGGGGTTTTAAAGCCAAATTTTAATGGAGATAATTAAATGTGATAATATTCTTATTAAAGTTTCATTAAACCTTAGGAAAAGGGATGATTTAATTATTGTTATTGAAAACATTTGTATCTCATAAATAACTTCATTTAATAGTAATAAATCCTATTTAGATATTTAAACCTAATTAAGCATTTTCACTTAGTGAGCTACATCGAGTGACCTTGTCGAGGGATATTGATACTTTCCTTGATTCCCCTTGACCTTGTTCAGTTTCAACTGGATACCTTTAGGAATTTATTAATTCCATCGAAGATGTTAACCCTATAGAGAACATAGTGAATACTTCAATCCTTTCCACTGTAACTTTAGTTAATTATTATGTTTAGAAACAAAAATTGTTGGTGTGTTTTTGCCCTAAATTTTGGGCATTACATTTTGGTATCAAAGAAAAGGTTCAATACTAGGAACCTTGAAACTATTACACTTCACTGAGAAATATTTTATGCTTGGGTAGGAAACCCCTAGTTACACAACTAACATGTAGAAAGTGGATGGGAATGAGGACATGTCCTCGTGACATGAGAGGATGTAGAGAAATAGGCAGAGGTTTCTAGATGAGATCAAGGAACCCCTCCCGAACAGTCTTCTACCCTCATCCTAGGTTTTAGATTCAACCCTTCTAAGACATGTAATTGACAGAGCTTTCATATGTTGGGATCGCAATGTTATATTTCCTGAATATAAGATGTTGTAGATGCGAATGGCTACATTGTACAATAATGGTGAACTAGAGATGATCTAATTTTTGGGTGCCCTATTGTGGAAATTTTGAGTACTCTTTTAGGAGTGACCTAAGTAGCACTTTCTTGGGATAGATGATTCCCTGATGTGAGCACCCCTTCCAAGTCGCTTAGACTACTTAGTTTTTGTGTTTCTATAGGTGTTTGAGAGTTTACTGAACAATTTTGAATGTGTTAACAATTGTGTTAGTGATGCCACTTGTTATAGCTTGATGACTTGTATATCTATGTTGACCCCTTTTTGGTTGTAGTTTTTAGAATCCTATGAGTGGCTTTATTTCTTATGTGTTCATGTGTGGTTAGTATTTTTTATTGGTACCCTTGCATGGATAGAGGGTTTACATATTTAATCCTAATGGGGAATGATGCACTTCACCTACTTCATTATCGCATCAGTGTGAGTGGTGTAAGATGAAACCAAGTTGTACTTGGGCACCTTAAATTTTAGCATTATTATGCTTTTTGCTTATATAGTGATGTGTGTACACTTCAAGAAATAACAAAAAGAGATACCTATCAATGATGAAAAAGTGTCTACCTATGGTGGTTGTTCATTCATGTTAACGATCATTGGCTCTGGAGTGCTTGGTAGACTTAATCTATAAGGGAAGGATGTGTTATTGTTACAAATGTGTGACATCCTTATGGGTTAATACTAATTGTGGCATCATGTGTGCCTATCATCCTTTCCTTGTGACCTCACTTTTATCATGCACTGAGTGAAATGAGGTCCTTGTGTAAGTCAAGATTATCCTTCGTTGTGTGGAGTAGAGTTCGCTACCAAAAAAACTCAGAATTTTCAATGGTGTCAAATTGTTGAAGCCAATTTGGGGCTTCTTGATGTGGACAGAAGTCTTGTTGCTGCTATAGAACCAGCCTGGCTCTATTCTGAGATCTTTCTCCTAGATCCCTTAGGGTGTTCACAACCTTAAACTAAGGTAAGTCACTCTCAACTTCACCTCCTCTTCAAGACTCAGTCCCCATCGAAGTTCTTTTTATCTTCTTCTTGTTGAACCTACACAAATAGATTCATTCTTCTCACTTATTCAATGTTTCCTAAATATTGCTTTCATTCTCTTCCCTAGCCAGACTATCACCAAGCTCGCCTAGGGTAAGATCTCGAGACTCTTTGTTTTTGCTTGTCCTATAGAAAACAAAAAGAAAACTATGTACAAGGGCTCCTCTTGAGTTCCACCCCAACACATGACTCTCACCATGGATTTAGGAATCTCGAGGGGCCATTACTGCTTACAACCCAGGATGGGTGAAGAACTAAAAACTTACAAAATAGAAGATAAAGTAACTAATCTACTTGCATGCAAAATGAACAAAGAAGTTTCATATCCACTAAACACACTATCTGCAACTCCTCATTACTGGAAACAAAACAAAACAGTACAATAATCTACAACTCTGTGATTTCCTGTAGCTTCTCTTTTCTTCAATCTCTACTCTCTAGATCTCTACAATGAATACTCTAGATGTTATTAGTAACCATCCTCTCTTAGGAAACAACCCTAGCGGTCCACTCCTTCACAAGAATCTCTTCAAGAACCGTTACACTAACCATACTATCCATAAAAGACAAGATCCACTTTTCATGGGCCATTACAACTGAATATTTCTGAGCAATAGAAATGCAAGCTAAGCTATAGTATTAACTCGACACTCAGTGTTAACTCAGCACTCAGTGTTAACTCAACCTCAGTGTTAACTCGGCACTCAGTGTTAACTCAGCCTCAATGTTAACTTGGTAGCTTATCAAGGTTCCTGATGCCTTGGTTGGATTTCCAGAGGCTTCCAAACTACCTCACACACACACAACTAAAGAAAACCAACTAAGAAACCTATCTAGACATGGATTGACCTATTCATATCCATCTTAGGGGAAAAAAAATGACCTTCTAAGGTACACACACTCTCCTGACTTGGCTAGAGTCAGTACATCCTAGAAAGAAGGAGCTAGGGGTTTGAGTTAGGTTTGCTCCTGCACCACTTCTATAGTAAGTTGTACCCATGTGGTGGAAATAACCCTTGTGATTGTTAGTCAACCCTTTTGTAGAATGATGAGAAACCTATCTTAGAGTTAGTGACTTATGTTGCAACCTTGGGATGGTCCTTCGACATAGGGTTTAAGGTGGTAATATCTTCCCTAGTAGAAAGTATTTCATGTGTGTGCAAGATAAAGGAAACTTATATCGATATTTTATTGCTGCAGTTATCGGAAGTAGAGTGATGCATAGGAGAGGTATGTTTCTTGATAGGTGAGTATTGGTTATGTTCCTTAAGGTTACTAAGTTTTTTTTCCCTCAAAATCCTTGTTGGATACTCCCTCTTATATGTCTAATTTTAGTCGCATTGTTTTGTGAATGACTTTCTTGATTTGTTTATTTTCTTGGTGTAACTTTCCACATGTTGTCTAGGCTAGCATCTTTTAGAAATTTCTTTTGATTGAAATTAGTCACCAACTTTTGTATCTTTCTCTTTATGATAGTTTTCACATTGGATTTTTTGTTGAAATGAGCTCACTTTGAAAATTATTGTTGAAATTTATAATTTCCCCATTGGGACTTTTACTTTTGATCATGGTGACTATTCTAAATGTTTTCTTATGTTGGCCAGTCCTATGTTTTGTGACTCTATCAGGTCCAATGTGGGCCACTGATAGTGCGTATAAGGGAGAACACCAAGGCGAACATACTATTTTATCTTGTCAAGTAATATTGAACTTGTGGGATAGGATCGCAAATCTATTTTAATGATGTAGCAGAGTTGGTAATTATTTAAACTTGAGAGGGAGTACCAATCGGTGATAATGTTAACGCATGGTGGCATAAGCTATTCCAAACATACAGATTGAAATTTGCCCTTGTATAGGTTTTTTTTTAATCGCATTATGTGATTTTTTTTGGTAAGTATGTATCATGAGAGGACTCTAGTGGCATGATTATTACAATTAAAGGATAATTGGATGACTCAATAACCTCTTTATGTAAAGATTTGAATCATCACATAGATCTTTCTCCATTTGATGGCGTTGCATATCTTATTCGGTATTGGTCAGGCATTAAAATCTGGCATTAAGCTATAGTGTTCATGCTCAGTGGAAATCCTTCTTGCCCTCGATGTGATTTAGGACTTGTGATGTTCCCTTTTCTTAACAATACTATGATGAATAGATGGGAATGATTTAGTCTTCTTGTGAGTTTTAGTCCATGTTGTGGGCCTTGATGATCATGTAATGATGTAATTATTACACCTGTATCTTCATATATAGATATGATAAAGTGTTGGTTAGGTTTTCTCCCTCTTTGTGAGACTCCATGTTGGAAAATTTAGGGTCACCAGAGGATGGATTGTTAAGATACATTCCTAGTTATGGGGTGATGGGAGACAAAAATTCTTTGGCATAATTTACCCCCTTTTGAGTTGGTGTGAAGATGGGAGTAAGAGGATGTCTTCTTTATATATCCATTTCCACCTAGTGAAAGGAAAGAATGGGGTCTACTATGTAAGTGATCATGTTTCTCTAGAATGAATGATCTCTCATTGATCTAATATCACATTTCTCCTACGTTAGGAAATTTAGTTGTGCTCTATTTATCCCTTTAAAAGGAAGGATTACATTTATGGCCTCTATGTTGGTAAGTACTCTTGCTTCTGAGAGGAAGCCTTAGGTGTGTATTTTCTTCAGCACACTTGAGTTGGGGATGGTATCCCTTTCAAGAGTGTGATTTAGATAGAGAATCTTCACCTTTGTCAAAGGTATGGGTGAGTTAGTGAGATTCTATCTGGATGTAAGGGTGCACTAAGAAAACATGGTAGTGCCTTACTATTAATCAAGATTATAAAAAATTCAGAGGTTATCTGAGTTCTTGGCACTACAAACAAATAAGGAACTTGGAAGGAAATGTTCACTATTGGATGCCCCCTAATGAAGTAGTGAGGTTTGCATTGTGTCTTGCATGGCAGAGACCTTAGCAGATGTATTTTCTAACTTGCGTTGTGTCCATGATTAATATCCTTGTGAGAGTGTTGATACTCTTTTAGTGTGTGATAAATTCCTCCTGCTGATATCTAGTTGGATGGTTAGGAATGAATATGTTTTGAGTTGACATGAAGGAAAGACCCAATATGTGTACTTGCATTTGGATAAGATATTATTTATGCACCTTGGTGTGCTACCTTTGGTTTGATGCATCGGCTTCCAAGAGTAAGCCTAGTCCTTGAGGGGATGATGTAGAGCCTCCCTCGTTCCCCTTCTATGTTTGATACCCCTAGGGGTTTGTATTGGACTAATCCTTGTATTTATGACCATTTTGAACCCTTGTGATATTGTACCCTCAAGGTGATTTGTTTCCTACTTGATTTATGAGACCTACCTTGGACTTGAGATGCAAGGAGAGGCCCTGTTATGTTCTGATATGACTAGTTGAGATGATCTTTTGATGTTGTGATATTCTCGTGAAGGGATTATATGTGATTCACTTGATTTAGTTTAGCCTTGCTCTCATTCTGAGACTACCACTATACTTGTTCTTGGTATCTAGAAATACCTTGCCCGCATTGTCATAGCGATTCTTTTATCTTCATGATGGACCCAGTATGTGAATTATTTAAGTTGATGCATTATGGATTTATACCTTATTGGATCGGACTGGATTTTGGTGCACTCTATTTTTCCCCTTACTCATGTTGAAGATTCTATGATGCATTATGTTACAGTAGGGATAATAGGTTTAATTGAATATTATAGCGATGCATTTGAGTATTGGCTTTGTGTGTGTTGATTTGAAATAAGGAAATGGAATTTGTAATAGATGAGTTGTGATTCTAATAATTGTTAGGTGCTTAAATGTTATTTGTAAGAGAACATGAATTGATCAATTGAGTTGATTCATCATTGTGTATGTAGTGATGTTCATTAAATAATTAATAGCATAATATAGTTTAGTATTAGATTGGTTAAATTAAATGGTTAACATGACAATGTTATGCTGAATTATTATTATTACATGCATTGTGTTGGGTGGAATTAGATTATTATTATTATGACTCAAGTGGATTAAAATATATTGGAATATTGTGAATTGTGTTCTAAACTAAAATTTATGTCAATTGGGAATTGTATGATGATTTGATGTGTACCTCTATTTTTATGAGGAAATTAATTTGCGAATATTGTTTTGGATAATTGGTGAATTATGTAAATGTGGTTGCAAAGGATATATCCTTGATTGTTTTCATTCATTTACATTGATTGTATGTATGTTTTTTCCTTGGACTACTGATTTTTGGATCTAGTTATGTGGAAAAATGACCATGGAAATAAATCAAGGAACCAAGCTTAGACCATTGTGAAATCAGTGAAAGCCAACGTTACGTCTAATAAAGAGACAAAACCTCATCGTAAGTGTCTATGCTTGAGTGTATGTTAAATTCTAAATTGTTATTTTTGAATTGTAAATTGTTATTTTTAAATTGTAAATCATGGATACACCCAAGTGGATATTCCATGTGTCCTTGTAATGTGAATTTGGGTAGTGTCATTTGGCACTTGCATTGTGTATATGTGGCAATGACATGTCCACTTCAGGATTGGATGGAAACCAACCTAGGATAGTACCATATAGGATTCCCATGTGAACCTCTTGGTGAAAAAGCTTGAGGTATGGTCATATCACTTGGAATTCGTAGGTGAGTTTAAGGTGGGTTTGAAAGGTTAAAATGACACCCAGGGTTGAGCTTGGGTCATTTTTAGGAGGCCCACTTGGTATACCTATGGGAAAGGGTCATTTTTAACTCTAGGAAAACTCATAGCTGACTTGAAGACCCTTCCAAAAGTTAGATTTCCAAGATGGACGAAAATCAAATTTTGCAAGCATGGTCTTGGATAGACAACCCTCCATTAGGATGCAAGTTACTTGTTCAAATTTTTGAGTCACCTTTCCTAAGACCATTTTTTAGAAAACCTGTAAAGGGGTTTTGGGAAGACCAAACCAATAGGGTTCATAACTTCTTCCAAGAGAATTGTGGGAAGTGTGTAGAGCCTTTTTAGAGGAGATCCTCCAAGGCTTGGAGTTTGAACATGCACTCTCTATCCTTAGAGACTACTAAAATTACTGGATATTATGGAGAAGAGGAGGGACTTGGACAAAAAGGAATCTCTCATTCAACTCTTTCCATAAGCTTGGATCTAGGTTGGTGGTTTCTACTCGCTCTTTGTTTCTCATATATGTTAATATGCAGAAATGTTGTAGTATGGTAGTGTAAGCCTTCTTGTGTGTTGTAATAGAAATTATGGTTGTACTCTTGTTGTATTTTGATTTTATTTTGTGATGTGTTGTAAGTTTTTACATGGGAGTCTCAAGACACAGTCACCCTTGGGAGGGCAGAGTAAACTTGGGGTGAAGGGATTTGGACAGCCCTTAGGTGTAGAGTCTCTCCTCATGGAGGAGAGGGATAAAACATGGAGTATGGGCTCCATGATGCCATATTTTTTTTTATGCATTGGGGGTCACAAGGGTGGTATTTTTGGCTTGTTTTCATGGGGGTCATAAGGGTTGTAGATGTGCATTGAGAAGATTATGATACTGTTTGAAATTATTGACAAGGCATTGAGATTTTTGTTTATTTTGGCATTCTCCCCATAGGGTACTTGGCCCACCTTCACCCCATGTTTAGGGTCATTGTGAGACCCATTGTGAAGCCTTGGATGGGAGTCTTTTTTGGTTTATTGTTGCATTGAGGTTGTTGGTTTTGTATGAGTGTTACCCATCTCTCCTTGGTTCCCCAAGATCGGGGGTGGTCTCTTGGAGGCATAGGATAGGAGGTGAGCTCCCATGGTCAAACTAGAAAACTTATTGTAGGTTTTTCACATGGGTAAAAATAGTGGATAATGTGAAGGGAAGAAATGAAATGTCCTCCAAAGTGTGGGATTATCTCATTATTGGTTAATTTATAAAAAAAAAATTATAATTGCTTGTGCAAGAAAATATTGCATTTACAAAAGTGTAATAGATAGATTTGAAGGTTGAGTATAAATTTTGGTAGAGTTAATTGCTTGTTAAAAGATGTATTAAAGTCTTGTGAAAGGATTACTATGGAAGTTTCCTTTCCTTAATTTCTAGCTATTTACAAAAAGCTCAGTATACAAAGAGAATAAGTTTTGTTATTGCATGAAAGAGAATTTTAAATGCATTTAGATTAGAAATTAGTTGTTGGTCTATTTATCTCTTTGCTTTTAAAAAATATATATAATTGTGTTAATTTTTAGGACAGCGATGAGATATTGATTGATAGATGTAGATCCATTTACTTCATTTGCAAATTAAGCTACCTTAGCATTCTTAAATTTATTAGATACTTTTCAGATAAGTCCATTTAAAAAAAATACATTCAAGACATGTATATAAACATTTAACCAAAAATAAGAGATATTAATTATTATTGCCTATATATTTACACATGTCTATTTGCATTTTAAGATATGTCTTAGATCTGACATAGATATTTATAACAGAAAAAAGTGTGTGTGTGTGTGTGTGTGTATATATATATATATATACCTATTATTTCTTTTAACAAAAAATATATATTTATATTAAATACTTGTGTATATACATATATAGTATTGTTTAAAAAACAAATTTGAAAAGTATCATAGTTGTGGAAACGTCTATTAAAAAAATGTTATAACAAAAAAAAAAAAAAATTTTAAAATAAATAAGAAAACTTACAAGTGGGGAGGCCTTACCCCCCAACCGTAGCCCTTCCCTTCAAAGGGAGAGCACAGGGGAGGGCTCGGCCCCCCGGTGGTGTTGCTGGTCTGTGGCGGTCATGCGCCTCCACCGTCGTGGGTCTTAAAACCACGGCCTGCCCAAACGGAACCGCCGCCCTCTATAGAAAAACATAACCCTCCTGCATTTTGAAATAAAGATTTATATGTATATATAAATATACATGTGTGTGTGTGTGTGTGTGTGTGTGTGTGTGTGTGTGTG